>QXEO01000965.1:0-321518 GCA_007115705.1 Dactylis glomerata | reverse complement strand
TGCCACCAACGTAAGTCCTCTCTATTTACACACATATCCCCAGTCCCCGAAAATGTCGGCTGTCCGGGATATGGACATCCGGGATTTTCTCATAGTCCTTTAGCTAGCTTCTTTTGAATTAACTGCCGACATATGAGCTCGATCCGAGCTTCAAATCCTAGTCACCGAGGGCCGGGATAGGTGCGCAGCACCTGTGCCGGGTCTTTAACAATTTCACATCTCTATTATCTTTCAAATCCTCTTGACCGGGATATAAGCTCGATTCGAGCTTCAAATCCTAGTCACCGAGAGCCGGGATAGGTGCGCAGCACCTGTGCCGGGTCTTTAAAAGAATGATCACTTGATAAAATCTTCACTTTAATTATCATGTCAAATTTCTCTGCTGACATTTCAAATCCCGGCATTTTTGCAGCGCATGAACAACACCCGGGCCGACATGTTCCATGAGTTGGTGTGCGAGCACCGGAAGCTATCTGACGCACACAGCAAGCTTCAGCAGGAGCTGTCCCAGAAAGGTAATCTTTGCCGACATACTGCTGTATGCCGGATATCTTTCCTCTCTTTACTTTGCAATGCTTACTCTTGCCGACACGTAACCTTGTGCCGACATTCTTCAGCTGGTGCCGAAGCGCAAGTCACCGAGCTTCTCAAGAGGGTGAAAGAGCTTACTGGTATGCCGGATCCTGCTGTTACCCGGATAGCTACTTTATACTTCAAATCCTTTACTTTTGTCACTGTTTTCTTTCTTTCAAATCCTTTTAACTTGAAATCTTTGCAGATGAGAAGGCTGCACTGGAGGCACGCCACCAGGATTGTGTGTCCTCGGTGGATGTGGCCAAGCAACTGGACGACCGGGATGCCGGTCACAAGGCCGAGGTTGAGCAGCTGAAGGGCCGGATCACCGAGCTGCTGGACGAAAAGGAACAGAGGGAGGGCCTACTGAAGAAAACCCACCCTGCTTGTTACCTCCGAGACTGATGCCCCAACGCCCACGCTGAACTGGATAGCCTGAAGGAGCAGGCCACCAAATGGGAGGTTACAGTTGCACAGCTGAATGCCGACCTTGCCCGTAAGCTTCAAATCCTTTCCCCTTTTATCCTTCCGACATAGTGTAATCTTTTTCGGCATAGCATCTATGCCGACATATTTTCCTTTTGCTAACATTGTTTCTATTCTGCAGGCATGTTTCCCGCTTCCGTCGCTGACGTTGAGAGGGCTTTGCAGTTGGACCGAGAAAACCGGGGTGTTCCGGTTGACTCGCCCAACTGGGACATGTCGGAGCAGCTGCTGGCCCTGCAGTCCCGGAAGGAGGCCATGACCCTTTACACTGAAGAGCTCTTCTACGGCGCCCAGGAGGCATTCTCTGCCCTCTGGCCAGGACAAAGGACTCCCACTGATCCGGTTGACCTCGGCAACGACCTGCAGCTTGCCAAGGTTCGCCTCCGGGAGTGGCGAGATTCCGGCGCGAGGGTTGGAGCTGACGAAGCCCTCAGCTACTTCTTGTCTTGGTATGAAAAGGCAGACTTGGAGACTTTGCGCACCGTGCGCGAAGGATCCATCTGGACCACGGATCCGGAACATATCCGGCGCCGGCGAGAGTTGGCCCACAGCTATGTGGACTATGCCGACACCGACAAATTCGTCCGGGACATCCGCGAGCCGGAGAAGAATGACGAAGCCGGGACATCTGCCGCTGCTGAGGGTTTCGACTCCAGCCAAGATGAAGATGAAGCTGAGGAAGCCGACACTGATGTCCCGGAACAGGCATCTGCCCCGGGTGGAGGTGATGGCTCCATTCCATCTGCTGGGTCCGGCACACCTGAAGCCGACACTTCCACTGCTACCGCTCCACCTGCCGGCGGCTCTGCTTCTGCCACTGCTCCTTGACTTTGGAGCATAAAAACTTTAAGTTTTATCAGATCCCCGGTATGCCGGGTGCAGATGTAATAAACACGTTTAATTTCCTTTGGTTTGCTATCTGAACAAGTTTTATCTTGGTTTGCTTGTTACTAATGCCGGATCATCTTTTGGCTAAGTCACCGAGTTGTTTTCCTGTTTCCTCAATTTCACAACCTTGGCTACTTGTCTACCTTAATTGGCTTTCGACGTATGAGTCTCAAGGTTGCTTCCTCGAACATACAGTACTTTAACTTTGAGACTTAGACTTCAAATCATCCGACACTTTAAATTTTAACTTTAGCTTTAACGAAAATGTCGGTTCGCTTGCTTTGTATTTCCTTAGCCGTTTTCCATGTGTAGACAATCTCCGGCATCTACTCTTGCTAGCCATGAAGCCGGGTTTCGGACAGCAGCTGAGTCGAAGAGTGGCCTTTGATGCCGACACATTACTAGGCCGACATAGGAAACATTCAAATAAAGCCAGCCGGCATATAACAAAAAACTGTAAAATAAACAACAAATATACCTCGGAGCTAGTTACCCGGCTTCTTCGGGATGCCGGTATTTCATTCATTAGTCTTGTGCCGGCACAACACGCCGGCATACAAAGGAAAATATGGAAATACATACATTGTGTTGCTCAGGAGTAAAAGGGGCGCAGTAGAGCTATGTTCCATGGCCTCTTGGTTTCTTCTCCGGACCTGTCCACCTTATTCTTCTTGGGGTCCTGCGCATCTATAAGATAATAGGCATCATTGTGCAGAGCTCTGCTCACAATGAATGGCCCCTCCCATGGAGGAGTTAACTTATGCCGGCCTTCTGTTCCTTGCTTTAGCCGGAGTACTAGATCTCCCTCTTGAAATCTCCTTGGATTTACCTTCTGCGCATGATAGCGTCTGAGGTTCTGCTGATATACTGCTGTTCTTGACAGAGTTATTTCCCTTGCTTCCTCTAGCAGATCAACATCATTTTCTCTGGCTTCTTTAGCCTCTTCCTCAGTATATAGCACTATTCTTGGTGCATCATGTATTACATCTGTTGGAAGCACAGCTTCTGCTCCATACACCAGGAAAAAAGGTGTGTACCTTTGATCTATTCGGAGTTGTTCTTAAACTCCACAGCACTGCTGGCAGCTCATCTAGCCAACATCCCGGAGTTTTCTCCAGGGGCTCTATCAGCCGGGGTTTTATGCCGGATAATACTAGCCCATTCGATCTCTCTACTTGGCCATTGGCACAAGGGTGGGCAACCGACGCAACGTCCAGCCGGATTCCCACCTCCTCACAAAATCTGGCAAATGGCCCTTGGGCAAAGTTTGACCCATTGTCAGTGATGATGCTATGAGGAACACCATATCTCAAGATTATATCCTTTAAGAATTTCACTGCTGTGTGACCATCACACTTGCTTATGGGCTTCACTTCAATCCACTTGGTGAACTTGTCCACCATGACCAGGATATGGGTCATTTTCCCTCTGGCCGGCTTAAAAGCCCCGACCATATCCAGGCCCCAAACAGCAAAGGGCCAGGTTATTGGGATAGTTTTCAGGGCAGATGCCGGCTGATGAATCTGGTGGGCATATCTTTGACACCCATTACATTTCCGGACCAAGTTTTCTGCCTCTTGCAGTGCCGTTGGCCAATAGAAGCCATGCCGGAATACCTTTGCCACCAATGCCCTGGACGAAGCATGGTGACCACACTACCCCTGGTGAATTTCCCGGAGCATCTCCAGACCCTCCGCAGATTCGACACATCTCTGCAATACTCCGGTGGTACTTCTCTTGTATATTTCTTTGTTGATGATGGTATACGCTTTGGATCTCCTTATAACCCGGCGGGCCTCTGTTTCATCCGCCGGCACTTGACCATCCACCATGAAGTTCATGATAGGACGTGCCCATGAGGGCACTTCCCTGACAGTGAACACTGCCTGATCTATTTCCATCATTTCGACCGACACATAATCGATCTCCATGGGCTGCGAAGTCCCCGGGACTGAAGAATCAGTCCCCGGGTATGCCGGAGCAGTCCCCGGGTATACCGGCACAACCTCTTGGCACATTTTACCCTTGCCTTTAGCTTTGGTCCGGAATACTGTACTAACAGCATATGCCGGCCCAGTCCCCGGGACTGAGGAAACAGTCCCCGGGTTATCCGTCTTGGCTCCGGCATCTATCTCCATTGGAACTGCTTCGTCTGGACCTGGCGGGACATAAATGGAGGATGACTCCAGCGAGGGTTTGATCGATGGCTTCCTCAGATGCTCCAGCGAAATGCCGGGCGGGATTGAATCTCGGGAAGACCCCAGCTTGGATAATGCATCGGCTGCATCGTTCTGAGCCCGGAGAACGTGCCGGAACTCACAACCTTCAAAGTAACCACTTAACTGCTGCACTAGGAAACGGTATGATGCCATGTTAGCATCATGCGCGTCCCATATGCCGGAACACTGCTGAATCACCAAGTCAGAATCCCCGAAGCACATAATCCGGCGAATTCCTATGTCCTTAGACACCTTCAGGCCATGCACAAGTGCCTCATATTCCGCCACATTATTTGATGCTGCAAAGTGAATCTGCAGGACGTATCTCAGCTGGTCATTCTTTGGTGAACTGAGAACTATGCCGGCACCCAAGCCATGGATTGTCTTGGACCCATCGAAATGCATCCTCCAATAATTGGCATCTGGCAATGGTGGCTCATACTGTATCTCGGCCCAGTCAATAAAGAAATCAGCCAAGACCTGGGACTTGATTGTATCCCTCTTATCGTACTGCGGTGTATATGGTGAAAGCTCTATTGCCCACTTGGCTATCCGGCCGCTGGCATCTTTGTTGCCTATAATTTCCGAGATAGGGGCCTCAGCCACTACCCGGATTGGATGCTCTTGGAAGTAATGCTTGAGCTTCTTAGCCGCCATATAGACACCATAGGTCATCTTCTGATAGTGGGGGTAATTTTGCTTTGAGGTGGAGAGGACTTCACTCAGATAATATACCGGCCGCTGCACGGTTTTGCCTCCTTCCTCTCGCTCTACTACCACCACAGCACTGACAACTCGGTTGGTTGCCGCTATATAGAGCAACATTGGCTCCCGGGGCATCGGAGACGCTAATACCGGCGCTGTTGACAACAACTGTTTCAATTCCTTGAAAGCTGCATCTGCTTGCGTTGTCCAGACAAATGTGTCGGACTTTTTCATCAACTGATATAACGGCAGGGCTTTCTCTCCCAGCCGGCTTATGAAGCGGCTCAGGGATGCGAGGCACCCAGTGAACTTCTGTACTTCCCTCAAATCTGTCGGCGGCTTCATCCTTTCTATGGCGCGAATCTTGCCAGGATTCACCTCAATACCCCGGCTGGAAACAAGGAAACCGAGCAACTTGCCCGCCGGCACACCAAAGGTGCACTTAGCCGGATTCAACTTCATCCGGAATCTCCTCAGGTTCCCAAAGGTTTCCCGGAGATCATCTATGAGAGTCTTGCTCTCCTTGGTTTTTATGACGATATCATCGACATATACCTGCACATTTTTATCTATCTGATCGTGCAAACACTTTTGCATACACCTTTGGTAAGTTGCGCCGGCATTTCTTAAACCGAACGGCATAGTGAGATAGCAATAAGCCCCGTACGGGGTAATAAAGGATGTCTTTATTTGATCTGGCTCAAACAAGGGGATCTGGTGGAAACCAGAATAGGCGTCTACAAATGATAACAGTTCACATCCGGCTATGGAATCAATCACTTGATCGATCCGAGGCAGCGGGAATGGATCTTTAGGACATGCCTTGTTCAAGTTGGTGTAATCAACACACATCCGCCATACTTTCACTATGACGGGCTCATCTTTCTTCTTTTCCACCAAAACCGGATTAGACACCCAATCCGGATGAAGTACTTCCTTGATAAAGCCAGAGGCTAAGAGCCTGGCCACTTCCTCCCATATGGCTTTCCTTCTATCGCCGGCATTCCGCCGGAGCGGCTGCTTCACTGGCTTAGCATCGGGCCTCACATGCAATGCGTGCTCAGCCAGCTCCCTCGGCACACCTTGCAGGTCCGAAGTAGACCATGCAAAGATATCCCGATTCTCACGGAGGAAGCTGATGAGCTCGCTTTCCTATTTGGGATCCAGACTTGCCCCAACCAGGGCATGGCGCTCCGGGAAAGCTTCATCCAGAGGCACCTTTTTGACTTCCTTGCCTACTTGAAAACAAGCACTGCCGCCGGGATTTGTCATGACCGGCATATATTTGCCGGCCACGACCGTCTCAGCAATCTCCACTGCTCGCTTGAGCCTCTTCCTCTCCTCTGCAATGATCAGAGTCTCGGCCAGATTGGATCCGGCGGTGGCACATGCCATCGAACGCTTGTAATCACCAATGATGGTGATCACCCCTTTGGGTCCCGGCATCTTCATCTTCAGATACGCCACATGCGTAGAGGCCATGAATTTTGCCAGTGCCGGTCTACCCAGCAAAGCATGGTAGGGGCTCTCCAGATCAACCACCTCGAACATGAGGTTTTCCACCCTGCAGTTATCCCGGCTGCCAAACATGACATCCAGCCGGATCTTGCCCATCGGCGCACACGAAAGTCCCGGCACAATGCCGTGGAACGTGGTCTTGCTTGGTTCCAGCATATTTTCCTTAATTCCCAGCTTCTCCATCGTATCCCGATACATGATGTTGATGCTGCTTCCATTATCAATGAGGACCTTGCTGAATCTCACGTTATTAGCCGGCCCGACGAATGTCGGATCCATCACCAGAGCATATCCGCCGGGATTTGGCATGATCCGGGGATGATCTGCCCTGTCCCAACCAACAGCCTGGTCAGACCAGTACATCAGCTTTGGCACAGCCGACATAACGGCATTCACCTCCAGACTCCGGCGGTACAAGCTCTGCTTGTCCGTTCTCTCGGTCTCAAAGACCATATAGCTCTGATCATACTCCTTGTACTCATTCCGGCCCGCTCCTGGGCCTCCGGCGTTATATTCCGGATTATAGCTCTGGTCAACTTGATTTACGCCGGCATTTCCGGCGTTGCTCTGATTCCCAGGATTACCCGGCCTAGGTGGGACTGCCATTGTATTAGCACCTATCAACGGCGATGGAGCTGCCGGGACAGAGGGTCTAGCCGGTCCCCAGGGACCTGCACGACCTGCTAATATGTCGTCCAGCCATGAACAGTTCCTTGTCAAATGGTTTGCCGGCTTTCCCGGCTGGAATGTGTGAAACACACAAGGCTTGTCCATGGCAAGACCCACAGTATACTTCGGCCACTGCTTCTTCTGGCCGGCGGCTCCGCCGGCATTCTTGTTGGTCCAGACATTCTTCTTCTGGAACGGCTGTGCTTGCTGCTGCGGCTGCTGCTGATAGTTCTCATATCTCGGACGCTGGCTACTGCCGGCGCCCCCTTGCTCTTCCTCCACAGCTGCAACTTGTGCTGAGCCATACCGATAATCCGGCCGCTCATCTCTCCTCTTATTCCGGTTATCCGGGCGATAGAACTGCCCTGATCTCCCGGCATTGCTGTTGTTCCCCTGGGTCTGCCCCTGTCCTTGTGAATCGAGACTGGGCTGCTTGGGATCTCCCAGAGCATAACTATCAGCGATCTTGATTGTTTCGGCCAGCGTGGCCGGCATTTGCCTCTGAAGCTTTTGCCACAGCATGGTGCCATGTTGGCACCCATGAGCGAACCACATGATGGCCTGCTGCTCATTGATTCCTTCGCAGGAATTGCGCAACGTGCACCACCTGGTCAGATAGTCACGGTCAGTCTCATTCACTCCTTGCCGGCAGTTAGCCAGCTGCTGCGGACGGTTGGGCCTCTTGTATGTACTGGTAAAGTTTGACACAAACTGCTCTTCGAAATCAATCCAGCCGTTGATACTCCCGGCCGGCAAATTATTCAGCCATATCCTGGCTGGACCTTCCAACATCTGCGGCACATATCATACCGCCCATCTGAGGTTTCCTCCGGCGATGTTCACCGCTGTGGAGTAATCCTCCAACCAATCTTCCGGCTTCGTACTTCCATTATATGTCCTCGCGCCACGCGCGAGCTGGAAGTAGTAAGGCACCGGCTCTCCCATAATCCGGGGTCCGAAACACATAGGGCCCGGAGCTCCTTGTCTCTCCACCAACTCTGATTGGTGGATCTTGTCCAGCTTGAAACGTGCACCATTGGCTTCCAAGGACCGAGGTCCAAGCCGGGATGCTATTGGGCCTGCGATCATCTGCTGCTGCTGCTCCGGCTGATGCTGCTCACTATGCCGGCCTTGCTGATGCTGCTGCTGATATCCCGCCCTGGCAAGGGCGGAATTGCCGTCATCCTCTCGGTGTCCCGGATGGCCTGCACCCTGCTGCTGCGCTGCACCTCCGGCGCCCTGTTGCTGACGCCGGACTGCACTGTTACTCCGGCCACCACCGGCCGCTGCTGCTTCATGCCCGGCCGGCATACTCTGGCCGGGCTTCTTGCTGCCGACATACTTGTCAGCTTGGCCGACATTCTTCTGCACCACCGCCTGCTTTCCGGCGGCAGCCGGATCGTACACCTGGATCTGCTTGTCCCGGCGGCCAGAGGTCACACTTCCGGCACGCCGGGCGCTAGGATGCGGGGACGAGGCTTGGCCCCTCGACCTCGCACCGGCACCTCCCGCCGACACAATGTACTGGGATGCCCCGGCACCTGGGTTTGCCTTCTTAAAGGCCTCCTGCTGCTTTGTAGCTTCAGACAAAAGTTGGTTAAGCCGGGCTTGCTGCTCACGCAGTGCTTCGCCGGATAAACAAGATAAATCCTTAGCTACCTCGGCCGCTGCTCTAAGGTTCTTTACTGGCGAACTATAGACTACCTTAGGCACAGTACTAGTTGCAGTATGACTCCTATCTCTAGCATCTTTTCCTATCTCAGCATTAAGATTTCTGCCTCTAGTTCTAACCTCTTCTATCCGGCTAGGCCGGGTTACTACAGGAGTAAAACCATGGGCTGCTTCATACTCACGGAGTTGCCGGTTAAACCGTTCGCGCTCCTGGTTCATGGCCAGGGCCTCGTCGACGAGGGCCTGACGAGATCCCTCCAGGATCTCCCTTGTCTGCTCCGGATCAACGCCGGATCGCACCGGCTCGAGAAGCCGGTCGATGATGGGAAGAAGAACCTCGCCCCTAGCCGGCACACCGGAAGTGCCGGCCAGGTTCTCCGCACGCTCCAACGGAGGACGCGCCGACCTCTTGACCTTCGGCGGCTCCGGAGGAGAAGCTCCGACCGCTGCTGCTTTGCCGGCATCCTCCGCCGGCGGCACGGATGTGCCGGCCATCATCACCTCAGCCGACTCTACTGAGCGAGCGCTACGCCCAGCGTGAGCCAGCCGATGTGACGGAGGATCCGACGCCACCAGCACCTCCTTCCTGCAAATTCTCTCAGTCCCCACGTACACCTCATGGGAACCGAAAGACATAATCCGGCCATCCCTGGGGAACGGCCGGCCACCGAGACAACCGGCGTTGTCACTGACGAAACTGAGCGAGCCTAGCCTCTGGACGAGGCCAGAGACCACGCGCACTCCCGAAGCTGCTATCATAGACCCCGTCCGAATGAACACTCCGCCCAGCATATCGATCTGATGCCCCACGGTGGGCGCCAAATGTCGTCGTGGTGAAACAACATATGCCATAGGATGGCTTAAATGGGGGCCGACTAGATGCTGGAGGATTCGGGAGAGGGGAACGAGCTAAAGAGCACGACAGAAAGAGACACTGATCTACCCAGGTTCGGGGCTCTCGTAAGGAGATAACACCCCTACTCCTGCTCTACTGATTGTATATATGGATCGATGTAGTACACCACAACGGTGCTTCCAAGCTCTCTGCTAGAGAAGGAAGACGAACTGGTAAGTGTAAGAGTACAGAGTGATCAACCAACCTTCAACCTTTTACCAGGGCTCCCTATGCCACCTTATATAGTGGTGGCCAGGGTTACAACGGTCATACAAGACCACAAGACAAGGGCTACACTCCAAACAGGAGCTGGTGGCGATGGCAGAGACCCTTGACTTCGCCCCTGATTGCTCTCGATGGGACGCCTTATCCCTGTACCTTGTACCTCTTGAACTGTGGCCTTACCTCCGTGCGGTAAGCTCGTACTTGTGCACAGTGAGGGTAGGTAACCTCCACTGTGCACCCTGCCATCTTACTCTGCTACCATGCTTGGATGTTTTCTTCCTTGATTGTAGGGATGTGACACCTTGGTTGACTTAAGCATCCCGGATATGACCGTTGGCCATACCCAGGACTTATATGCCGGACCAACGACCTACGAGGGTCGGGTAATCCGGCCTCCCCTGCTCCTGCACAACACACCAAATAGTTAGGCCGGCATATCTGAGTATATGCCGGCACACATATATCAGTATTCCGGCTATGCCGGCATATCCAGACACCAGCCGGGATACACATTATATGCCGGCCTGGCCGATGCTCTTATATTCCGGCCAGGCCCTTCCTTGATAACCCGGCATAAAGTCAATCATAGACCTTGTGTCTCTCTAGTCTCTTGACCCTACCGGGGGTCATCCCCCCGACAAACCTTGTCCTGGATCTTTGCTATGGTTTGAGTGACACACTCCATTGTAAACTCCAAGATTACTGTGATTTCTGTGTTGCATCTGCTTGATCTGTTAGGTGCAAGACTAGCCTCTGCATCTAGTCCCAAAAATGCATCCCTGCCTCACTTGCTCGTTTGTCCTTTGTTTCCTTGCCTGACAAACAAGAAACATTGGATTTGTTATGTTAAAACTTCCCTGCCTCACTTGCTCGTTTGTCCTTTGTTTCCTTGCCTGACAAACAAGAAACATTGGATTTGTTATGTTAAAACTTCCCTGCCTCACTTGCTCGTTTGTCCTTTGTTTCCTTGCCTGACAAACAAGAAACATTGGATTTGTTATGTTAAAACTTCCCTGCCTCACTTGCTCGTTTGTCCTTTGTTTCCTTGCCTGACAAACAAGAAACATTGGATTTGTTATGTTAAAAACTTCCAACCTAAAACCTCCTGTTATTTTCCTGTTTACAACACCAAAAACCCCACTTTTCTGCTTAGCTTCTGGAAATTAGGAAATAGTCTCATTTGTGTTGATCCCTGTGGAGACGACTAGAAAAACCCCCCCATAATCTCAACCTAGACCAAAATTGGCGCCGTTGCCGGGGATCAACTTTTGATTGTTTCCTTAGATTACAGTAGACTAAGCTGTGTAAATACTTGTTCCAATTTGCAATCTTTGATTGTCTGTTTTAATGACTTGTCTGTGATCAAGCTTAGAACTTTTATTAGGGGATTTAGTTCACTAACCCTTGATCAAGTTCTTGTCTGTGATTGTGTGTAGAACAATGATTTCATCTAATCTCCGTGGGAATTCAGTTGATGCAGTCCTCTGAAGATTCTCCACTAGCCCCATTTGATCCTGAGCCAGAGAGGACTTTGTTTGCAAGAAAGAGAGCAGCTTCTGAAGTTTCTGCTGAAGATTTGGAAACCTCTGTCTCAGATTTGGAATCGTCATCTTCAGATTTCAGCATGGGTGATAAGAAGTTGAGAGATTTGTGGATTCCCAAGGACCAGATCAACAATGCAGATGTGATTATGCCTGCAATACAAGCAAACAACTGGGAAATCAAGCCAGCCCTGATCAATATGGTGCAACATAATCCCTTCAAAGGTTCTGCTTTGGAGAGCCCCCATGAGCATATCAGAAACTTTCTGGAGTACTGCAACACTTTGAAGCACAATGGTGTTCCTCCTGAAGCCATCAGGATGCAATTGTTTCCTTTCTCACTGTCTGGACTTGCAAAAGTTTGGTTCCATTCTCTTCCTATTCACTGCAGAGACACATGGGAACATGTTCTTCAAGCCTTCTTTGAGAGATATTTCCCTCCAACCAAAGCAGCTGAGTGCAGAGACAAGATAACAAGATTTGTGCAATATGAAGGAGAAAGCCTGTATGATACTTGGCAGAGATACCAAGGTCTCATCAGGATGTGTCCCAACCATGGCCAGGAGCAATGGCTCATCTTGCAAACCTTCTACAAGGGTTTGACAGAGCAAACCAGATCATTTGTTGATTCAGCTGCTGGAGGTGGAATCATGAACAAGACCCTTGATGAAGCTACTGAGTTGATTGAGAGCATGGCATCACACAACTTCTCCTGGACAAATGAAAGAGCTGTCCACCCCAACAATCAGCTGCAGATTCAGTCAAGTGGCCAGAATGCTTTGGAAGCTAAGTTGGAGAGTTTAACAACTCAGCTTGCCCAGCTTATGACAGAAAGAAACAGCCAAGCTTTGGTTCCTGTCAACCAAGTTACTTCTGCCTGTGCAATTTGTGGAAAAGAAGGCCATTCTCTCATGGAATGTACCTTGTCTGCACCTCCTGAAGCCATGATATCAGAGGTGAACTATGCCCAGAATCAAGGGCCATATTCCCAAAGTTACAACCCCTCTTGGAGAAACCACCCCAACCTTTCTTACAAGAGCAATAATCAGCAAAGTTACCCAGCACCAGGGCAGCAGCACTATGCCCAAGCAGCCCAGCAGAGTTACCATCAGCCTGGACAACAAAATTTCAGACCCCAAGGTCAAGTGCAACACCCACAACAACAACACCACCCAGTACATCAGCAAACTACTTCATCCAGCAGTAGCAGCCAATCTGAGCTTGGAGAAATGATGAAGCTACAGAAGGAAATGTTCAGTGGAATGCAAGAAACTATGAAAATGCAATCTGAACTTTTCTACAAGACTATGCAGCAACTCACTGCTGGAATCCAGACCAACAACATTGGAAAACAAGCTGAAGGAAAACTGCCAGCCCAAGCAGAGAAAAACCCAAAACAGTGTGGTGCCCTTTCCACTACTGAAGTTATTGATGCAGTCACCACTAGGAGTGGGGTGAACACTGAACCCTTACTCAAAACCCCACCAAATGTCACTTATGTTGCTCCACAGAGAAGACCCACCGTGCAACAACAAACACCTCCAGAAATTGTTCTGCCAAGGCAGGAAAAATCAACAGGACAGCCTGCCCAGACAGAAAACCCTGCCAAGGCACAGATCTCTGCCACAGAACCAACAGAGAAGCCTTTGTTGATGAAAGTGCCATTTCCAGAGAGATTGGACAAGACCAAGGAGGAGAAGCAATACTCTAAATTCCTTGAGACCATGAAGGAAGTGCAAATCACCATCCCCATCTTAGATGCAGTGTTGCACATTCCCCTATATGCAAAGTTTTTCAAAGATCTGATCACAAGGAAGAGGAGTTTGGACAGCCCTGAGTTAGTAGCCTTGACAGAAGATTGCAGTGCTGTGATCTTGAACCACATGCCCAAGAAGCTACAAGACCCTGGAAGTTTCAGCATTCCCTGTGTAGTGGGAAGAAAAACCTTCACAGCCCTTTGTGACTTAGGTTCCTCTGTGAGTGTGTTACCCTCTGCTGCAAGCCAGATTCAGCAGCTGGGAACGTTGAAGCCTACCCCAATGACACTTCAACTTGCTGATAGAACCTTGAGAAAACCAGTAGGAGTCCTTGAAGATGTGCCAGTCCAAGTTGGCAAATTTGCATATCCTGTGGACTTTGTTGTGCTAGAGATGGAAGACAATGCTGAATCAATGATTCTAGGCAGGCCATTCTTGGCAACTGCTGGTGCCATCATTGATGTCAAAGGTGGAACCCTCAAATTACAATTTGGATCAGAGCAAGCTGAATTCAGCATGAAACATGCCACTCATTTACCCAATGTTCCTGAACATTGCCATTCCATTGATATTGTTGAAAGAAATGTGCTAGAAACTTTGCCAGAACCTGAGCAAGAAGAGCCTGAAGCTCAAGTCTTTGTTACTGCTGAAACCACCAATGTACAGCAGCTCTGTGATGTGAAAATTTGTGAAATTGTACCTGTGTCAAGTGCAAGAGAACCAGCTCATCTAGCTCACCATTCTGTTGTGGAGCTCAAAGAATTGCCTTCCCATCTGAAATACTCATTCTTGGAGAAGGAAAAGTTACACCCTGTGATTATTAGTTCTGCCCTTTCAAGTGAGCAAGAGGAAAGTCTTCTGTCTATTCTGAAGCTGTACAAGAATGTCATTGGATATTCCATTGATGACATCATTGGCATTAGTGAGAAAGTGTGTTCTCATAGGATCCACTTAGAAGAAGGCAGCAAGCCAACAAGAGAAGGACAGAGGAGACTAAACCCTGCTATGCAAGATGTAGTAAAGAAGGAAGTTCTGAAATTGTTAAAGGCTGGAATGATATACCCCATCTCTGACAGTGAGTGGGTGAGTCCTATCCACATTGTGCCCAAGAAAGGTGGCTACATTGTTGTTGAAAATGAAGAAGGAAGGCTCATTACCACAAGACCTGTTACAGGATGGAGGATGGTGAATGACTTCAGAAAATTGAACAAAGCTACAAGAAAAGATCACTTTCCTCTGCCATTCATGGACCAGATGCTAGAGAGACTTGCTGGCCAGAAGTACTACTGCTACCTTGATGGTTACTCTGGATTTCTGCAGATTCCAATCCACCCTTCTGACCAAGACAAGACCACATTCACCTGCCCATATGGAACCTTTGCTTACAAAAGGCTACCATTTGGCCTTTGCAATGCTCCAGGCACCTTCCAGAGATGCATGATGTCCATATTTTCTGATTACATTGAAAAGATTATGGAAGTTTTCATGGATGATTTCACTGTGTATGGAAAAGACTTCGAAGCCTGCTTGAAGAACCTCACCTTAGTCCTTCACAGATGCTCTGAGCAAAATTTGATCCTGAACTGGGAAAAATGTCACTTCCTTGTCTCTGAAGGCATTGTGTTGGGCCACCTTGTGTCTGCTAGAGGAATTGAGGTGGACAAGGCAAAGGTAGATGTGATTGCCAAGCTACCTCCTCCTGAAAATGTGAAGGGAATTCAAAGCTTCCTGGGCCATGCTGGCTTCTACAGGAGGTTTATCAAGAACTTCTCCTATCTTGCCAAGCCACTCACCAATCTCCTGAATCATGAAGTGAAGTTTGTGTTTGATGACACTTGTTTGCAAGCATTCAACCAATTGAAAGATGCTCTCATCACAGCCCCTGTTGTTCAACCTCCTGACTGGACACTGCCATTTGAACTTATGTGTGATGCAAGTGACTTTGCTGTTGGAGCAGTCCTTGGCCAGAGGAAAGACAAAGCTGTACATGTTATACATTATGCAAGCAAGACTTTGGATGATGCTCAGATCAATTACACCACCACAGAGAAGGAGCTGTTTGTTGTTGTGTTCTCATTTGATAAGTTTAGACCATACCTGGTTGGACACAAGTGCATTGTCTACACAGACCATGCAGCAATCAGATATTTAGTGAGCAAAAAGGATGCTAAACCAAGGCTCATCAGATGGATCCTTCTGCTCCAAGAGTTTGACATAGAAATTAGAGACAAGAAAGGGTCAGAGAACTCAGTTGCTGATCACTTGTCCAGAATCAACATTGATGAAAACAGAGAGATTCAAGACTTGATGCCAGGAGAACAGCTCATGGCAGTCAGTGCCACTTCACCTTGGTATGCTGACTTTGTGAACTTCCTAGCTTGTGATATTGTGCCAGCAGATCTCTCCTACCAGCAAAAGAAAAAATTCCTCCATGATGTCAAGAGTTACTATTGGGATGAACCTTTTCTGTACAAACATTGTGCTGATGGCATTGTGAGAAGGTGTATTCCCTCTGATGAAAAAAGTGATGTGATGTTCCAATGCCATTCAGGATTGTATGGAGGACATGCTGGAGTGTCCAAGACTCAAGCCAAGATTTTGCAAGCTGGTTTCTTTTGGCCAAGTATGTTCAGAGATGTTCATGAGTACATAATGAAGTGTGATCCTCGTCAAAGAGCAGGAAAGATGTCAAAGAGAAATGAAATGCCTCAAACAGGAATCTTGGAAGTGGAATTGTTTGATGTTTGGGGAGTTGATTTTGTTGGACCCTTGCCATCTTCTCAAGGCTACAAGCATATTTTAGTTGCTGTTGACTATGTGTCAAAATGGGTTGAAGCCATTCCCACTGTTAATGCTGATGCCAAGGTAGTTTGTAGAATGTTCAAGACTGTCATTTTCCCAAGATTTGGAGTGCCAAGAGTTGTAATCAGTGATGGTGGTGCTCACTTCAACAATGACCAGTTTGAGAAGCTTCTAACCAAGTATGGAGTGAAGAATCACAGAGTGACAACCCCTTATCATCCGCAGGCCAATGGCCAAGTGGAGTTGTCAAACAGGGAAATCAAGCAAATTTTGGAGAAAGTTGTGTCCAAGACCAGAGGAGATTGGTCAATGAAATTGCCCGACACTTTGTGGGCTTACAGGACAGCATACAAGACACCCATTGGCATGTCACCTTTCAGAATTGTCTATGGCAAGGCTTGCCATCTGCCAGTCGAATTGGAGCACAGAGCGCATTGGGCAATCAGGAAGCTGAACTTAGACATTGGCAAAGCAGGAAACATGAGGAAACTGCAGTTGTGTGAGCTTGAAGAGCTCAGGAATGATTCCTATGAAAGTGCAAAGATTTACAAGGAGAAGACCAAGAAATGGCATGACTCCCACATTCTGAGAAGGGAATTCAAGGAAGGGCAGTCAGTGCTGGTGTATGATTCCAAGTTACACTTATTCTCTGGAAAGTTCAAGTCCAGATGGTTTGGCCCTTGTGTTATCAAGAAAGATCTAGGCCATGGTGCCTTTGAGGTTTATAGCTCAGCTGAGGGAACATTCAAAGTAAATGGCCAGAGGTTGAAGCACTACAGGATTGGAGATTTGATTGAAAACCAAGTTGAAGAAGATGATGAACCAGAGGATGGCTCCAATGCATCCTCTATCCGTGCAAACCAGTGATGATGAAGCTATAGTCAAGCTAGTGACTTTAAACAAGCTCTCTTCCAGGAGGAAACCTGGTATCCCTTGTATCATATATTTCCCTTTCACCTTTTTATGTTTTTGCCTTGTGTGTTTGTTTCTTTTTTGTTGTTTCAGTAAGAACTTGGATAAGGAGAAAGATTGCTGTTGATTGTCAAGGCAGAGAGGCTGGAAAACCATCAGGTGAACACTTTCCATTTCCACACATTTGTTAGAATCTGAATCAGAATATACTATACTATTGTTTGATTTTGTGTGAAAGTACTTTGTTAAGGAATGAATCAATTTCACTTGCTTGGACCTGAAAATATCACTTTGCTTGCTATGAAGAACTTTGCTTTGAATCTGCTTATAACTCTTGCAAATGCTTTGTTCAGAGCCTAGTTCCACTTTAGAACTTTTGTATGGCTTTACTCAAAGAACCTGAGAAACATCAGCATATTTGTTAATTGCCCTAAGAATGAAGTTCATGATCCATTTCTTAGCCCCTAACCAATTGCATCAGTTGCATTTTTTGCATTAGCAAACATGATCTCTGGATTGTGATTTGTGAAGCACTAACATACTAACATACTAACATATTAACAGAAAGGAAAAGTTTAGCATTAGCAACCATGATCTCTGGATTGTGGTGTGTGAAGCACTAACCTGATGATGCTAAGTAAAACTTGTTGTAAATATCCAAAGCACTAGCACCTATGATCCTGGGATTGTAGTGTGTGAAGCACTAACTAAGTTGACCCATCAAGCTAAGTTACTAACTGACTAACTTGTCTATGCATTAGCCTATTATGTTCCTGGGAACTGTAATAGGTGAAGCACTAATTTTGCATTACATATTGGGCTATGTACTGGATCTTGAGTTTTCAATTTCAGAGTCAATTACTTTATACTCATGTGCCCATGTTGTTTGATCTAGACATACTCAAATTCTCTTGTGAAACTCGTTTTTGAATTGGCAATTGCAAGATTTATCTGCATTGAGTCAGCAATGTCCCTCATCATGCTCTGTTACATTTTGTTTGGTACAATGCACCATTCTTTACTTGAGGACAAGCAAAGGTTTTGGTCTGGGGGTTTTGATCACTCTAAGATTTACACATATATCTGAACCTTGCAACCATAGAACTTGTCTGTTTTACCTCATTTCTACCAGTGTTGCACCAACATTTTACATCATTTGATCCTTTGTCACAGATCAGTGCGCCAAGGCACTTAATTCTACAAGTCAGAGCAATTCAAACATCAGACCAAGCCACCAGGAAAGGAAGAGTACATCTTGAGGAGCAAGAAAGAAGCCAACGGCAGGAGCAGGCTGCCACGGCACAAATGGACAAGAAAAACGGAAAAGCAGACTAGCTGCTGCCGCCACCTTTTTCCCTCTACCCCTCTACGCTGCAGCATACACACCATCCCATCCCGTATCCATCCATGGCCACATCGCCACACAACCACTCCATCCATCCACCACTCCACCAAAACCTTCCTCCTCCATAGTCCAACACACCGAAATCTTCACCTTTTCCACCCACTTTTCCCTCTTCTCCTCTTCTGCAACAAGATCAGATCAACGGCGCAAGCAAGAACACCATGAACACCACCAAGAACACCTCCAAGAACGTCAAGATGGACAAGGCTCGAAGGATCTGAAGGCCAAGCTCTTCCTCATCCCTCTTCATCCTCTGCCACGACAGCAACATCTCTGCCTTCTTCTACTTTCTCTGCCACGGCAAGCCTTCGGTGACCAACAGCAACCTCTCTCTCCTCTCCCCCATGCTCCGTGACCTGATTTGTGTTGATCTTGCACTGTAAAACAGTTTGAACCTTGTCCTGGATCTTTGCTATGGTTTGAGTGACACACTCCATTGTAAACTCCAAGATTACTGTGATTTCTGTGTTGCATCTGCTTGATCTGTTAGGTGCAAGACTAGCCTCTGCATCTAGTCCCAAAAATGCATCCCTGCCTCACTTGCTCGTTTGTCCTTTGTTTCCTTGCCTGACAAACAAGAAACATTGGATTTGTTATGTTAAAACTTCCCTGCCTCACTTGCTCGTTTGTCCTTTGTTTCCTTGCCTGACAAACAAGAAACATTGGATTTGTTATGTTAAAACTTCCCTGCCTCACTTGCTCGTTTGTCCTTTGTTTCCTTGCCTGACAAACAAGAAACATTGGATTTGTTATGTTAAAACTTCCCTGCCTCACTTGCTCGTTTGTCCTTTGTTTCCTTGCCTGACAAACAAGAAACATTGGATTTGTTATGTTAAAAACTTCCAACCTAAAACCTCCTGTTATTTTCCTGTTTACAACACCAAAAACCCCACTTTTCTGCTTAGCTTCTGGAAATTAGGAAATAGTCTCATTTGTGTTGATCCCTGTGGAGACGACTAGAAAAACCCCCCTATAATCTCAACCTAGACCAAGTCTCTCACGCTCAATCTTTTACTTTGTTATTTGTTTTGCTTTATTTTATTTTTGCTTGCATCGTTTTATAAAAAATACAAAAAAATTAGTTCCTTTGATACTTTGCATTCCGTTATGTTTACCTTTAGTTCATTATGTTGTTCCCTAAGTATGCTTTGGAGGACCTCCCAGTAGGTAGTGGTTCTATAATTGGGAAAGGCAACATCGAGGAGTTCTTTAATCATGTTAGTATGCATAATGATGCTGAGGATAGATCTTTGGCTGAGCTTGCTCCTAGTTATGAAGTTGCTTCTACTTATTTAGTTCACATGTTGGAGGCTAGGTTTGTTAACCTTAATCCTTTTATGCAACAAATGTTTCTTAAGCTTCATGATATCGAAGACTCCGAAAAGAAATTTATTTTGGAGACTTTGCGTAGAGAATTTAGAGATGTTGCTATTGAAGCTAGGAAAGTCTTTGAGCATTTTAATATGCTTGGCTCACGTGTAGATATTCTTGGTACAACCAAAGAAGACATCAAAGTACCAATACCTTGCAAACTTGTAGGATTGCATGAAGCTTTGAAAAAGAATTTTGATTGGATTTGTCCTGAAAACCCTTTCGATGAAAGTAGTGAACCAAAGAGTGTTCATAAGGGATCTTCAAAAACTCATTTGGATACAATTCAATTCATTGTTGAAAAGACTTCTGCAATTGATCTTAATGCCTCATTTGATATTACTTGATTTCCACTTTCTGCGCCTAGCTCAAAGGCGTTAAAGAAAAGCACTCTTGGGAGATAACCCAATGTTTTATTTTCAGTACTTTTTCTTTTATTTGAGTCTTGGAAGTTATTACTACTATAATGACCTCTCCTTATTATTTTTATTTTGTTGTTGTGCCAAGAAGAACCTCTAATTTGAGGGAGGTAAGATTTGGGGAAGTTGTTGTACTGAAACAGATTTCGGTGCTACACCATAAAAAATCGTGAAAATTCTCAGAATATATTTTTGATCTGCTATTTCTTGTGCATATGCCCCAGGTTATATCCAAACTTTTATTAGTTTTGCACTTTTCGATTTGAGCAATAGAAGGTCCTCTAAAAATCGACCTTTGTCAGCTGTTCTGTTTTGACAGATTTCTGCCACTATTTGTGTTTGCCTCTCGATCGCTTTCTTTTTAAGTTCTTTTGATCATGGAACTTTTGAGGAAGTTGCTACAGTACTATATGCTTTAAATGTGGTGTTTTTGAGTTTGAAACTGAATCAAAAGGGTTGATTTAATATTATGCTTATGCTAACGTTGCTAATAGAATTGTGTGAAGTTTTGTATGAAGGAAGTTTTCAAGTGTAGCGAATGGAGAACGATGAGATGAGATGAAGTATGGACAAAAGCTCAAGCTTGGGGATGCACATGTCACCCCAAGAAATATCCAAGAGGTACAAGCGTCAAAGATTGGGGATGCCCCCGAGGCACCCCTTCTTCATCAGCAAAAATCAGGTCACCTTTCAACACACTATATTTTTATTGCTTCATATTCTATGCATTTTTTCTTGGAGTGTATTTTACTTTTGCTTTCAGTGTTGTTTTGTTTTGTTTGCTGCAATAAATGGTTGGACCCGATCAAATTTCTTTTGGAGGAGACGTACTTCGTTTTTCATTTGCCAAGAACAATCTTTTTTTCACTCTTATCATTCAATGAGCGTTCTCTTTTTCTAGAACTGCGTTTAGCTTTTGTTTTTTGCTTTGATTTTTGTTAAGATCTTGTTATATCTTTGCATCAAGGTGTATTTAGACCTCTGGTCTATGTTGGTTTTCATCAAAAGAGTTGTTTCAAAAAGGTTTGAATGGTGTTAGAAAAGAGAAAAAAGTTTCATGCAAAAAGTGGTACAAATGGGAGCTTGTTTAGACTGCGGCTTAGACTTTTGCATGCCATGCTTGATGTCTTTTTGATAGTATGCTTAGTAGTTTTTGCTGTAGCATGACTTGTCTCAAATTACTGAGATTGCTTAATGTGGCTTTGAAAAAATCATGCGTTGTTTTTTATTATATGGAAGCATTTATTTGGTTTTCTCCTTGATGCTTTATTTGGTTTGACTTGGCGCATGCTTACAACATGTTTGACTCTACAAAGTCGCCATATAGCCTCTGTGATCATTTGGTTTTTGACTTATGATACCACTATATGCTTCGGTTTATGATGTTTTGTCGCTATGCATGATTATGGTCGTTATTGCTCTCTTAGTTGGTCGCTCCCAGTCTTTTGTTAGCCTTTATTTTGTACTGAGTATGAGCTCTACTCGTGCATCCAACTCCCAAAAGCCAAGTTATTTCAATGTGTCCACCATACATACCTATTCGCAATTTGCTATTCCAAGTACATTTGACTTGCTTTTATCTATCCTTCAAATTAAACTCTTTTTGATGTTATGTGAAAATTAGTCAGTAAAGCTCTCACGAACCTGATGGCACACTTTACTTTTCTCGTTTTTAATAATTTTGACATTGTGGCTCTCTTATGTTGATGTTATGCTTACAAGTTGTAAGTTGAAAATTAGCCCAACCATGTCATCATGGGGCAAGCTTTCAACATTGCACTTTCTCTCATTTGAGTTGATATCGTGATCTTTTGTTGATGGATACTCACGATGTCAAATAAGTTGGGATCTTGTGAGGTTATGGAGTTTGTATATGTGTTAGAGAAACGCCTGGGCCGCTAATCTAAGTCATGCATCATTCATGGTAGAAATTTACAGTATGCCCATAGTGGACATTCGACGACGCATCTCACAATAAAAAGCTATACCAATGATAAATAAAAGAGATGCTGAGGTGTTCATTGTCTGTTTGTCTTGTCATTTTGATGTGGGCTTGTTCCATGTCATCGGGCAAGAGGTACCCCGTTGGCGGTTCTCGATGATACGTGTATGCTTACAATGACAAGAGCTTGTTTCAGACCTAAGTCGAGTAGCATGAGGTTTGGGTATTCGTACTTCACGGGACACGAGGCTAGGCTTTAAACTTATGATTTGTTAAGCATATGCTTCGTAATTGTACTCGCATGTACCTTAACCATTCAAGATGCCTATGATGGGGGCAATGAGAGCTCAAAAAAAATGAGATCTGAGGGTAAGAACCCCTCAGACATACTTTTATAGAAGTATTTTGTGAGTACACCAGGAGTTGCGAGTGTGGAGACTCGAACTCAGGCGGGCAGGCATGCCTCAACCCATGCCCTGCCAACCGAGCTATGCACGGTTCTCGGGGGCAATGAGAGCTCAAAGCTAGTAAGTATCATAATTTTTGGAGGTTTACAAAACTTGCAATCACTGCTTCCCTCTGCGAAGGGTCTTTCTTTTACTTTTATGTTGAGTCTCCACCTTCTACCTTTATGCACCGTCTAAGAGTGCATAGTTGCCATTCTGAGTTTAATGTGCATAGTCCCAAAGTTTATCATTGATTGATTCATGATTTTGGTTTTGCTTGTTCTTAAATTATTTGTATCTAGTCGCCCTCTTAAACTTGAAGGTGTCCTATGTATTTATGTTTTGCTATTCCATGAAGGACAAGCTGAAAACCACTTTGATATGTTTTTACATATGATTTGAAAACACACTTGACTTTCAATGTTTCATTATTGATGATCTTTAATTTGTGTTACTTTTCATGTTATAACATGGTTGCTAAGTTTTATTGTCAAGATTATGTCTCTTATGCCCATGTTTTAAGTTCTTTGATCTCAGCACTCAATGCTTTACATCGTTGATCAAGATTGTGATGGTGCATGTCACCGCAAAAGTTATTCTTTTGTTATCACTTACCTACTCAAGGACGAGCATGAGTTAAGCTTGGGGATGCTTGATATGTCTCAAACGTATCTATAATTTTTTATGCTCCATGCTTGTTTATACACCACTAGGACAGTGGCCCGCGCATATGCGCGGGCGAGTTTTTAATGGTCTACTAAATTTTTATATGATCTATAAAATGAAGCTATCCGAGAAGATCCAATGAAACACCAACACTAATAAAAATTTAGGGTTCTACGAATGTGATTAATAACCTGATAATATTAGACTGGTGGATATTTTATTGAATTATCAAACACAATGTATATGCTTCAAATTATTTCTCAATTAATTTTTTATTAGTGTGTTATATATGTTATTTTTAATTTTTTAGGATAATTTGTTTGGTAGATAGGTTGTATTTTATTCAGTTGCATTTGTGACCAAAGTATATGTGTCTGGTCCTGACTGTGTACAACCTGCATTCTGAAATATATGTCTTTTTAGAAAGCTAATAATTTATATTTTCAAAATGACTTACATTTTGAAATGGAGATAATATTATCTTACTTTGTAATAAGTGTGTTGTTAGAAAATTAAATAATACTTCTTCTGTACTGATTTATTAGGTACACAGGTAGTTTAAGAAAAAATTAAACATAAATTTATTCAATAAAATAAAAATTATATTTCAAAAAATGATATCATTGGAAGTGTCTTTTAAATGTGGATCTAATGGCATAATTTTTGTGAAATGTGATTTATATGTTTTGACCAAGTATATGGTCAAAGTTTTTTTTAACCTAGTGTTGGCCTAATAAATAAATACCAGAAGGAGCAGTATTTTTTTTCATCCTCTTGTATGCCACGTTCCCATTTTCCCCAGTTGACCACCGCTTCACTCTTCCTTCTTTGTCCACCTCTGGTCACCAAATCTGGTCGCCTCTGCCTCCAAGAATCCACCAAATCAGCTCATGTTCTTCTTCATCGCATACAACTGGAGCCTACTAATGGAGCATTCGATACTCTACTGGAGTACCATGGCAGACATTAGACCTGAGGAGGGCCAGGAACCTCTGGTCCGACCAGGAGCGCGAGGTTTGGAGCGCAGATTGTAGCTTATGGCCGGCGGTCTGCCGCCCGTCTACTTGGAGAATAACAGAGGCAACAGAGGCACGGTGGCTGCTATTTTTAAACCGGCGAGGATGCCGTCATGAATTGGTATCAGCCTATCCCTTTGTAGTTTTTTTTGGAATGTTTAGTTTTTGAAATGAAGTACGCATATGTTTTCTTGTGATATATGTCCGTCGTCTCTTGTCCTTTTCATGTTTCTTTTATTCCATCTTAGTCCCAGCTTCATATAGTGCTCCCAGGTTTAGATTTCCACATGCTTAGCATCAGCAGGCCTATCTCGTTCTTTTTTTTGGGGTTGGTCATGTCATCATATATAAAGATACCAAATTGTTAATATGATTCAGTGTCTGCCAGATGGTTTGGTCCCTACCTATAGGATTTCAGTTTAACTGAGATTGAAGTATCATACTTACCCAAATTTTCATGTTTGGATGTGGTATTTTCTACTTTCATTTGTTTTTGGTTATCTGCCAGAAAAAGTACACATATATAAGTAGGCCACATACAAATTATTTTAGTGATGTACATGGAAGTTGTGTTTTACTTATCTAATGAGAACGCCGATGGTGATGAGATAGTTTTTGCACAAACCCACATATATTTATTGATCGAAATAATGTTACCTAAATCAGCTGCTGAAAACTTTAGGGCTCCATTTTGTTGTTAGTATGCAGTTGTGTACTATAAACTATGGCATATCTGCAATTCCGGATATCGCCCATTTTTTGTATCCCTTTGCGATATAACTTACATTTGAAGTATATAATGTAAAGGTTGTGTTTGTTAGTCACTACTCTTTTTTTCATGACCCTGCACCTTTTACGGGCTTGGGACTGGCATTGGGAGTGTATGACCAATTTGATAATATAGACTATCAAAGTATAAGACCAACCAACTGCAAAAATCAACAAAGTAGACAATGGAACTAAGCGCGATGAGTCACACTAGGCCATTGGACAAATAAATTTGACATGTTGTTTTCCTGATGTTAGACAAATGTAAAAAGACTATTTTTTTACTTGGAGGAATATGTATCTGAGCAGACAATTCACTTCCTAGAATAAAAAATAATAAACCTCACTGTTATGCCTTTATCATGGGACTTCCCACCTGCTTTCCTTTCGTCCAATGTGCTCCTCCATTGCTCGTCTCATGAGGAGGAGGAGATTTGAATAACTTACTACCTGTCCAAATTGATCAATCATGTAATCAGTTTGCCGAGATTAGCTATATGGACAACAACTAAATTGTATGTCATAGCACTATATAAATCGTTGACAAAGGTGTACTATATTTCTCTTTGTTTTTTCCAAACTATGCAGAAGAGCTTATTTATCTATTTTGATTAATAAATGGAAAAGGCGTGCAATAGGTATATACCATGCCCTCGTTAAGTATCTCAAGTCAGTAATTTAGTATCAATTGAGAATGCAACTATTACAGTGTTCTCAATTCACAATCTGTCATAATTTTTTTCCAAAATGGGGAAGCCCTGGCCTCTGCATCATAAATAGAATGATCAGTTTGGAACAACCGATGCACACAAGAATCAAATTATTGTATAAGAATGAATCCTCCTGAAAATCACATGTGAGCAGCAAAAACAATAATTGTTGGGATGTGAGGATACCTAGAATACGCCAGAGACGTTCATCCTGGAAAACGCCAGCCGAAGTCGGCACCATAGTCAATAAGGCAGGGACATCAGAGGGGTCGAACGCATACTTGATCTGGTCTCTACAGGCACAGTATCCGGTGTATATAAGTAAGTATGAAATCTAATGAGACTGATCATCATGATGCAATAGTGCCTAGAAATTCTACCTTACAATTGCTAGATAGATGCCTGCTGGAGTCGTGCCTAGAGACGTGCTCGACGGTATTTTGCAGTTCAACCAATTTGTGAACTGAGTCCAGGACATGGCCGGCCGGACTCAAAATTGGAGAGGTTGGCGGCGGCCGATGTGCAGGCAACTGTACAGAAGATCATATTGTTGAATATTTTCTTCGGAGATGCACACGAGGATTGTCTTAGGGTCAGATGCATCTGCGTGGCAATGGTGAGTAAAGTTTTCATGATTTTGAGGCAATAACATACCCGAAAGATCTAATAACCACGTTTTGAGGCAATAACATACCCGAAAGATCTAATGACCACGGTTTGTTCAACATGGAAATTAATGGGCAGATGTTTTGCTTTTCAGTGGGATTTTCTATAGTAACTATGCATTCCCTTGCTTGCTTTTACGCGCTAAGATTCATAAATGTGTGAATTATGAGTGGAAATAAAATGAAATATAATTATATGACTGAAGATGCAAGACATAAATATAATTTCATTGCATTGGCTCCTAAAACAGTGATTGCTTGCATGAATTTAGAACAGTTTATCTGAGTTTCTATGTTTTGAACAATCTGTTCCGTGTTCGAGTTGGTTAATTCTAGCCGGATTGGATCAATACTTAATGTTGTGGTTAGTGGTGTAATGTGAACTTATTTTGTGAGGCGGAGTTGATGACATAGAGTCGGTAATTATGACGAAACT
Organism: Dactylis glomerata; assembly: GCA_007115705.1. Taxonomy (NCBI): domain Eukaryota; kingdom Viridiplantae; phylum Streptophyta; class Magnoliopsida; order Poales; family Poaceae; genus Dactylis; species Dactylis glomerata. The sequence continues at coordinate 294,813 of QXEO01000965.1, read as the reverse complement.
AATAGCAGCACTTAATATCACTTTCCTGACTTGTTGAGATAAATACCTTACTTGTGGTTAAGCCTAATGCTAATGTATTGGCATGAACAAAGGCATACATGACAATATTGTTGATTAGATGATTAAAGTGTTAATACAATATATATGTAAAACTTTTTTTTGCAGACAATACGACATGTAACACTGGGAGAATGGAGATCATATCCTTTCAGAGGTTAGTGAGAAAAACGTACCTCAGCTATGAATTAATGCTTTCCGGCCAATCTTGTGTCGACTGAGAACTCTGTCTGTTCCACGCGTGCGTTCGCCATAGTGAGCTGACATAGATCACGATTCCTCACTCTATTTTACGCCACTTTGGCATTGCAGGCTAGAAGCAAGCGGACATCTATAGAGCACCGAAATGGCGGCGGATCGGCGGCGTGCTCTAGGCCGCAGCGTTGTATTTCTTTGGATGGAAGGGTTCGTGACCTTATAGTTATCCTCATCTTGTTTCTCTAGCATCTCCATCATCAAGATACCGTGTCATGTAAATCTGTTAAAAATTGATTTGGCGGATAAAACAGGATTGAAAACATGTTCAGAGATATCTTGTACACAAGCAAAATAACTTTGAGTACAATCCTATCTGCACCTAGCTAGCTGAAACGAATTAAAAGAACTTTGTGATCAACCTTGTAGATCTAATATACTATCACCCACGGGCTACCTGCCTAGTCGCTGTAGACTTCCGGTATATGGTGGTTTTGCATGCTTTCCAATCAGATTGGATGTCGTGAGTGAATGGACCGACCGAGGGTGCATGAGGCGATTGATGAAGACGGATCTCAAGTTTTTTTTTCTTGACTGGAAAGGCGACCTCATCTGATCGGAAGGGCGATCTCATCTGAACAAAATACGAACCATGCTAGCTGTATAGATTTTACCGGTTAGAATCTTCGATCGATCCTCTAAAAAAGAGTCATTGATCGATTGTCCAGGCTGCATCTGGTGGTCTCCTGCGTGCGTAGCTTTGTTTTTTTGTTTCTCTTTGGACGGAAGGGTGTTTGGTAGATGCAATATCGAAGAGGTATGTCAAAAATTATATAGGGCATTGGTGTGTAATTTTCTTAAATTTTCATGTCAATGGATTATTTCTAAGATCCATCGGCTACCATCAACTAAATAGTTCAACTAAATAGTTAAGTTAATGGCCAGATGTTTCTGATTTTTGTGTGATTTTCTTGACTATTTCTCTAATTTCTGGTTAGCCCGTAATGTACTTTTAATATATAATAGATTTTCTTTGAGTTTTGTTACACTTCGTGGCATTTTTATGCATTTTCCGAAACTAACCTACTAACGAGACGTCACAGTGCCAGTTCTCTGTTTTCTGATGTTTTTGTGTTTCAGAAAAGCTACACAGGAAATATTCTCGGAATTGGACGAAACAAAAGCCGAACCTGCTATTTTTCCCAAAGCGTCGTGAAGTCCGAAGATGAGACGGAGGGGGGCCAGAGCCTGGCCACACCCTAGGCTGGCACGGCCCAGGCCCTGGCCGCGCCACCAGGGGATGAGACCGGCTGGTCCACCTCCTGACGCCGCCCTTCCGCCTATCTATTCCCCTCGACGGGAAAAACCTAAGGCCTGATCAATTTTCCTCAAAACATACTGCAAGCCGCCGCCGTCGTCGACGCAAGATCGGGAGGATCCAGGAGCTCTTCCCGGCACCCTGCTGGAGAGGGGAATCCCTACCGGAGGCCTTCTCCACCACCATGGTCGCCTCCGGAGTGATGTGTGAGTAGTCTACCTTGGACTACGGGTCCATAGCAGTAGCTAGATGGTCGTCTTCTCCACCATGTGCTTCATGTTTAGATATTGTGAGCTGCCTATCATGATCAAGATCATCTATGTGTAATTCTACATGTTGTATTTGTTGGGATCCGATGAGTATTGGTACTATGTCAAGTTGATGTGTTGAATTATTATCTTTATGTTATCTCTATGTTGTTTATGATCTTGCATGCTCTCCGTTGCTAGTAGATATCTTGGTCGAGTAGATGCTAGTGACTCCAAGAGGGAGTATTTATGCTCGATAATTAGGTTCATGCCTCTAGTAATCTGGGAGAGTGACAGAAACCTCTAAGGTTATAGATGGGCTATTGCCACTAGGGAGAAAACAATATTATTGTGTCCAAGGACATTTGCTTTGTTTACATTACGCACTTTGCTTAATGCAGTTATCCGTTGTTCGCAACTTAATACCCGATGGTTGCTCGGACGACATCCGGAGGGTGGATTATTAGTCATAGATGCAGTTGGATTATGGACTATGTATTTTGTCGTAATGCCCAGAGTGAATCTCATAGTGATCCTCATGACATATGTATGCTATCTTTATTTTATCAATTGCCCAACTGTAATTTGTTTACCCAGCATGTTGTTATTTATCTTATGGAGAGACACCACTAGTGAACTGTGGACCCCGGTCCAATTCCTTTACATTGCTATTACCGTTTTACTTTTACTCGCATTGTTTACATTCTCGCATACTATTACCTTTTACCACTCGATACGCTCAATCCATAGTGATACCTCATCGTAAGTTGGGGCAAAGTTCTTGGTTGTGTTATGTGCAGGTTTCACGTTGCTGCTGGTGAAGAAGCTCCCACATCAACTACGCACCAGCATTTGCCTGGCGCCGTTGTCCGGAGTGTCGCAAAGCTAGCAAGCATCAACCTTCTGAAGTTTGGCTTTCTCCTACTGGTTCGATAAACCTTGGTTTCACAACTGAGGGAAACCTGCTACTGTGCTCATCATACCTTCCTCTTGGGGTTCCCAACTGGGTGCCTAACACGCACTATCACCCAACTTTATAAAAGAGCATGTAAATGCGAATTTTCAAATACTCGGAACCGCTCTCAACTTGTTTAGTATGGAAGATAACAAGGACCCCATTGCCATTCGTTGACAGGAACAACCACCTCCTAAAACAATTTTTATCTCTGTTTTACAAATGAAAAGCTCTGCGAAAGGGCCTTTCTTTTAATTTTATGTTGAGTCTTCATCTTCTATCTTTATGCACCGATTAAGAGAGCATAGTTGTCATTCTGAGTATAATGTGCATAGTCCCAAAAATTATTATTGATTGATTCATGATTATGGTATTGCTTGTTCTCAAATTATTTGTATCTAGTCACCCTTTTAAACTTTGAAGGTGTCCTATGTATTTATATTTTGTTACTCCATGAAGGACAAGCTGAATACCACTTTCCTATGCTTTCTCTACGCTCCAAACAAACAAATGAATTTCAATGCATTATTATTCATGATCTTTTGTTTGTGTTATTTTTCATGTTGTAACATGGTTGCTAAGTTCTATTGTTAGAATTGTATATTTTATGCCCATGTTTAGAGTACTTTGATCTCAGCTTGCAATGCTTTACAATGACTTGATCAAGATTGTGTTGGTTGCATGTCACCTCAAAAATTATTTTTGTTATCACTTACCTACTCGAGGATGAGCAGGAGTTAAGCTTGGGGATGCTGATACGTTGCAAACGTATCTATAATTTTTGATGCTCCATGCTTGTTTTACACCAATTACTTTATGTTTTGTTTACACTTCATGGCATTTTTATGCATTTTCTAGAACTAACCTATTAACAAGATGCCATAGTGCCAGTTCCTGTTTTCTGCTGTTTTTGTATTTCAGAAAAATTATACAGGAAATATTCTTGGAATTGGACGAAACAAAGCCCAAAGTCTCTATTTTGCTATCACGTACACAGAGTCCAAAGGGGAGAAGGAGAGGAGCCAGGAGACAGCCACACCAGGTGGTGGCGCGGATGCCCCCTGGCCGCACCACCGTGTGGTGTGGGCCCCCCAGGCGCCCTCTGACATCGCCCTTCCACCTATAAATTCCCTTCGTCGCGAGAACCCTAAGGGAATTGGCATCAATCCATGAAAAGTTCTGCAGCACCGCCGCCATCGAATACAAAGTTCGGGGGACAGAAGTCTCTGTTCTGTCACCCTGCCGGGATGGGGAATTGCCCCCGGAGCCATCTCCATCGACTCCACCGCCATCTTCATCGCCGTTGCTGACTCCCATGATGAGGAGGGAGTAGTTCTCCCCCAAGGCTCAGGGCTCTATTGGTAGCTATGTGGTTCATCTCTCTCCGATGGTGTGATCTTTATGTGATCATGAGCTTTGTATCTAGTTGAATTGGTAGATGTTACTCTTCATCTATTATGCTACTCAAGTGGTTTTATTCTTGTAATCTCCGGAGACACCTTGTCCCATGATGTGAAGGTGACAGTGTGCGCATTATGTGTGTCTCTTAGGCTAAATTTTACAGCAATACTTATCATGAGTTAGGATTTGAGTTGGATGTCTCTATGAATTGTGGTGTTTGTCTGGAACCATCTAGTGCACTCAAGGTGACAGTGTGGGTAATCTAGATTGGGGAATGCGAACATTAAGGAGTGCTATTATAGCCCTACGCCATGATTAGTGTTGGTTATCCAACCAGAGAGTAGTTCAGTGTAGCATCGTGAAGAAAGATATTTATGTGTTCAATTATGTTATCTTTGTTGAGAGTGTCCACTAGTGAAAGTATGATCCCTAGGCCTTGTTTCTAAGCATTGAAACACTGTTTACAACCAGTTCTGCTACATGTTTGCTTATAGCGATTTTTATTTCAGATTGCAATTACCACTTATAATCATCCATATTACTTGTATTTCACTATCTCTTCGCCGAACTAGTGCACCTATACACATGACAAGTGTATTGGGTGTGTTGGGGACACAAGAGACTTCTTGTATCATAATTGCAGGGTTGCTTGAGAGGGATATCTTTGACCTCTTCCACCCTGAGTTCGATAAACCTTGGGTGATCCACTTAAGGGAAACTTGCTGCTGTTCTACAAACCTCTGCATTTGGAGGCCCAACACTGTCTACAAGAATAGAAGCGTTCGTAGACATCACACACTTGGGTAAGTTATTAATTAAACCTATCTTAAAATTTGTGTAGATGGACGCCCCCACTGCACACCGTCAGGTTGGTACCCACGAGGATGTCCTTGTTTTTGAGCGCGACCTCATGGAGTTGACTCACCGCCTTGGACGCCCGCGCCCCGAGGTGAGAGGCTCCCGCCTCTACAACGAGGGCACCCGGGAGCTGGCTTACCAGGTTGTCTGCCAGGTCCGCGGGAGGGAGGTCCCGCCCACTTCCCAGGAGATCACTTTTGAGGTGACTAAGCGCACTTGGGGTGATGGCTTTATCCGCCCGTAGTGCTCGTGAGACCGCCGAGCTCCGTAAGGAGAACGAGGCAGTCCTTGGCCATGATGAAGACCACCAGGAGGCCTTCGACAAGGAGCCCACGAGTACCGATGACGACGACCGTGGTAGCGATAGCGGTGGTGACCGCAATGCTATCATGGAGTTCTATGCCCCCAAGACCCCTAGTGAGGAGGACCCCGAGGAGGTTGTCCCCCGCGTCTCCGCCGACGAGTAGGTACCCAGCGCACTACCACTTGACTTAGGATATCACGTGTCGATTAGGACTATCGGATCCCTTTTGCGTATGCTTGTTGTATGGTTCAGCTGAAACCATTTGATGTTGATGTTGTATGAGACTATCAGATGTGTGTGCTGGACTGGATGTGGCACTTCTTTTGTATGTATGTATGTGTTGAACTTGGATGCTTATGGATGCTTAGTGTGGTACTTGCATGGATGTCTCGATGTGTCTATGTCTCTTATGCATGATTGTTAAGTCCTTGTTCATACTTTGGTTTCTTTCATGTCTTGTTTGTTCTCACAAACCTTTGTCTCCAGTATGGCTGGAGGAACTTGCGGTCACGGTGGAAGCAACCCACCACCACCTCCAGAACCGACCATGGCGCAGCTACTGTGCATTATGATGGAGGGCCGTGAGGCAGCGCGCACTGAGTGCCAAGCCAACCTCACCACACTTCAGCACCTCGCCCAGATGGCCACCAACCACAACAACAATGGTGGCAATGCTGGTGACGAGCCTCGCAGCGTACTCAGGAACTTTCAGAACTCAAACCCTCCAACCTTCTCCAAGTCCACTAAGCCTCTTGATGCTGACAACTGGCTCCGCACCATCGAGAACAAGCTCGAGTATGCTGGAGTTGGCCCAAATGAGAAGGTCCTATATGCCACCCACTTCCTGGAGGGAGCCGCATGAGCATGGTGGGAAAATGTTCACGCCATGCAGTCTGAAGACCAAGTGATGACTTGGGATGCATTCAATACCAAATTACGCAAAGCCCATATCCCTGCTGGACTTATCAAGATGATGAGTAACGAGGGTTAACTCGACAAATGTCCAATATGAAGGACAATAGTAGCGGCTCTTTTTCATTTGGTGCGACCAACACCGGCAGTGTGGATAGCACTTTTTTCAATTGTGCGAAGGCTGTATCCGCTTATTCTGTCCACTCGAATTTGTCGTCTGATTTTTTCATGAGTGCATAGAAAGGAAGCGCTTTTTCTCCCAATCGTGCGACGAATCGACTTAGTGCCGCGACGCGCCCTGCGAGCTACTGTACGTCGTGGAGTTTTGTTGGTTTCCCCATTGTCAGTATTGCTTGGATCTTCTCTGGGTTTGCTTCTATTCCTCTTGCTGATACCAGGAATCCCAGAAGTTGTTCTGCTGACACACCAAAAGAATATTTTGTCGGGTTAAGATTGAGCTTGTACCTGTTTAGGTTGTCGAATGTTTCTGCCAAATCACTGATTAAGGACTCTTCTTTTCTTATGGTGATGACCATGTCATCAATGTAGACTTGAATGTTGCATCCTATTTGACTTCCGAGGCAGTTTTGCATCATTCGCTGGTAGGTTGCTCCTGCATTTTTTAAGCCGAAAGGCATGACTTGATAGCAGAACACGCCGTATGGTGTGATAAAAGCTGTGTTTTCCTCGTCTTCTTTCTTCAGTTTGATCTGGTTGTATCTAGAATATGCATCCAAGAAGGGAAGCCTTGCGCACCCCGCTGTTGAGTCTATTATCTGATCAATGCGAGGTAGAGGAAATGGATCCTTTAGACAGTGTTTGTTGAGAGATGTGTTGTCAACACACACTCTTTGTACGTCTGTATTTTTCTTAGGTACGATGACTGGATTAGATACCCAAGTTGATGCTTTGATTTCTCGGATGAATCCTGCATTTTCTAGCCTGTGTAGCTCAGATGCTATTGCTTTCCTTTTGGGTTCGTCAAATCATCACAGCGGTTGCTTGACTGGCTTTGCTTTAGGATCCACATTTAGTGCGTGCTCGATGAGTTCCCTGGGAACCCCTGGCATGTCTGAAGGACACCAGGCAAAGATTTCCCAGCGCTCACGGATCCAGGTTTACTGCTATGGAGGTGGTCTTGTTCGGGTTCGTAGGGTGGACCTGGATTTTCTTCGAGTCTTGGGTTGCATCGAAAGCCTGATATGGCAGGGATCGTCTGACGTCGGGTAGCACGTTGTGGTCAGTTTTGCGCTTCAGCCTTGCGTATTCCGCTGTCATGCCGAAAGTTTGCGCCAGCCTGTTGAATTCTGTCACAAGTGTTGGATACTTCGAAGCTGCCTTGTACCATGATTGTTCCTTTAGGTCCTGGAATTTTGAGTGTGAGATATGCGTAGTGAGGTACTGCCATGAACTTTGCAAATGTTGGGCGCCCCAGGATTGCATGATACTGTGAAGGCCAGTCCATGACTTCAAACTCTAACTTTTCTCTACGATAATTGCTGCTATTGCCGAAGCAAACGTCGAGTTCTATTTTCCTGAGGGGGTAATTTGCGCCTCCTGGTACTATTCTGTGGAAGGAGCAATCTATCGGCTTTAGGCTTTCCAATGAGATGCACATTGCCTTCAGGGTTCTTGCATATATTAAATTTATGCCGCTTCCTGCATCCATGAATACTCGCCCAACATCGTATCCCCCTATTTGTGCCTTCAACACCATGGGCGCGTGCCCTGGCCTTGGTACTTTCCTTGGGTGGTCTGCTCTGCTGAACCTGACTGATTGATTGTACCATTTTAAGTACTCTGTTGTGGCTGGTGGTGATGATAATGCTAGATTTACTTGTCTGGATATGCTCTTCCGCTCTTTCTTGGATTTTGGCACCGGTTGGATCATTGCAGACATATATACTTCTGATTCCAGATGCTTTGCTAGACGCTGCATTTGATATCCTTGACTTGTACTTTTTCCTCCCTGATGTGCTCCTTTGTTTTGGTCCAGAGCACTTTGCAACCTTAAAAATGTTCTTCAATCCTTCATCTGGTGATTAGAAACTCTTTTCCCATCTAAGTACGCATAGTGTATGCGACAGGGACCATGGAGCATGTCCTCCACCGACGGGCCGGAGTACTTAGGTTTTTCTACTCTATGATTGCCTCCTCCTTGAAACTCCCTGCTTTCATAGCCTTCCTCGTCCCTTCTTTCATAACCTGCGGCTATCTGATTTCGCCTTGCACGACCATCTTCATTGCGGTACCTTCGCCTTTGCCTGCTTGCTCTGTCGACTTCTGGCGAACGTCCCCTTTTATTGTTGTATGCATCCTCTCCATCGGCGAATCTATTAGCTACTTCCATTAATTCTGATACTGTCTTAGACTTTGTTCTCCCTAACTCTTCCATGAGGTCCGAACGGTGAAGGCTAGCCAAAAAAGCATCGACCGCCTGCTCGACGGAGACGTCTTCTGTAGAGTTTTTGATTATACTCCACCGTTGTATATAGGAGCGCAGAGTTTCGTCTTTCCTCTGTACGCACGACTTGATTTCTTCTAATGACGCTGGGCGTTTGTATGTTGAGCGAAAATTTCTTGCGAATTGGCTCTCTAGTTCTCCCCAACTCCTGATGGAATCGTTGGGTAGAGTATTTAACCAGGACCGTGCTGTGCCGGTGAGGTGTAACTGTAAACTTTGCATTGCTGTTGCTCTTGATTCTCCGAGTATTTGTACTGCATGCAGGTAGTCTAATAACCATAGCGTGGGTTCTTGTGATCCATCATACTTTTGCTGATCGTGTGGCAGCTTGAATCCTTTGGGTACCCGCGTTCTGCGAACCCTTCGGGTAAAGCATAGCGCGCCCATCTCTTTTTCATCGTCTTCATAATTTTCTTCTTTCCACGTATAGTGCGCATTATTTACTCTTGCTCGCGCTATAATATTCCTTGCGCCTTCCTTTTGTGCTTTACGCTTTTCATCGCCTGACGATTCGCTTGTTTCATTTTGCAAAGGTTGGCGCTTAAATACTTCCTTTCACTTCTCCTTATGATATGTCGCCTTTTTCTCTGGAAGATGTTTCCTTAGCCTGTCTTCTACCAACCCGAGGCTTTGGTTGCATAGTTAGTAGGTATGCCTATGCTGCTACCAATGCTGCCTCTGGTGTTTCTTGCACAAAATCCTCTTCATCATCTGATTGATGTGCACTTATACTTTTTATGCGGCTTTTTTCTCTTGCCCATGCTGTTGTCCTACTGCTGTGCTTCGGGTCTTTGTGCCTTTCTATGCTGGACTCTGATGCATCGTTGTATTCATCCCAATATGCTCCACTTGATACGCTGTTGTTTTCTTGACTTCTCCTAAACTTGTCTTTTTCCTCCCTCAATTTCTTTCTGCATTGGTGCAGTGCGTATTGATACCCCATCAGAACTTATCTTCTTGAATCGGTGGGTACTTCCGTACCGTGATTGATGGCTGACATGATGATTCTCCACTCCCCGGTGGAGACATGAATTTTTTCCTTCTCCTTCTTACCGTTGCTCCTTGGTTTGTCGACTTGCGCGTCGACTTCCCCATTATCTGCGTGATCGTTCTCTTCTACTGCTTTAGTGATAATGACGCATAACTGGTGTATGCTTCTGGAGACGCCACTGCTTCCGGTGGCGAAGTCCCTTTGATTGTCGTGTGATTTGTCCACTGTTCCTTCTATGTCAGGTTCGTCCCGAGTTCTGTTGAGTTCCTCGGTTCTCTTTTGAGTATCTTCTGTTGCTGCGCAGCTGACCGGCGAGTTTACCTCGCTAGAAGAGCCCACAGATGATCCAAACGTTGTGATTGTCTTGATTTTGCTTGCCGACAGACCCGATTTCGCTAGATCTGAAAGGCGACTCGAACCCGAGGATCCGATGTAGAAGCTCAGACTTCCAATCATCAACTCCATCTTCTGACTTTCATCGACTTCTGGACTGCTATTGGCTAAAAGCAAAAAAGCCATCGAATTCATGATTCCAACGCCCCCAGTCCCCACGGTCGGCGCCAATTGACGAGGGTTAACTCGACAAATGTCCAATATGAAGGACTTAGGATCGGGGGAGTAGGGCATCAGATGAACTCGAAGGTAAATTAGTCAAACAAGGTGTGTATCAAAAGTAAACGTAGTCGTGAGCTTGGCTTGCTTTCAATCTGTCTCTCACCGTCCTCTTCTGGCCCCTATATATAGTTGTCCAGGTCTCAAGGTACGGGAGGGTCCCGATACATATTACAACACCGGTATACGACACGAACTCGTATTTTGACTAGGATTACACTTGGGCCTAGCTCAACGGGCCTTAGGGGTACTCAAGTAACGGGCTCTATTATCTATACCCTTGTCAATGAGGGACAAGTTCCTCAATTTGAAGCAAGGAGGCATGTGTGTGACTGGGTACCTCGACAAGTTCACTTCATGGGGAAGGTACGCTCCCAATGACATTGACACTGATGAGAAGAAGAGGGAGCGCTTCTTGAATGGACTCCATGAAGAGCTGCAGACCTACCTCGTGGCCATACCCTATCCAGATTTGGAAGCTATGGTAGATGCTGCCATTATGGTTGAAGGTAAACACAAGGCTGCTCGTGAGAGTTGCAAGCGGAGGATGATGAGTCAGGGAGGACCAAGCAGCCAGAGGTCCCGCAGTTTGCCCCTAGCTAGATCTGCGCCACCCCCATAGAGCTTCGCCTCTCAAGCGCCCAAGCCCAACAACCCCAACTGCCAATCTCCAGCAACCGTCCTACAGGCGGGAAATTCTCAGGAGGTAACCGCAACACCTTCAACCCCAACAACCGCAGCCAAGGCAGTGGATGCTATACTTGTGGACAGCCTGGGCACTTCTCTAAAGAGTGTCCCCTGAAGAAGCCTACTGCACCGAGCCTCAGCGCGTCGCGGCCCAACCAAGGCCAAGGCCATGGACCCCCTAGTAGGAACCAGAAGACCCAAGCCAACAATGCAAGAGGGCGTCTAAACCATGTCACCGCTGAAGAAGCTACCGAGGTACCTGATGCTGTTCTAGGTACGTTTCTTGTCAACTCAGTCCCCGCAAAGGTGCTGTTTGATTCTGGTGCATCACATTCCTTTGTTACCATGCGATTCGTGGCCAAGGGTGGGTTGACCGCGTCTCAAATGGCCCGCAATATGATAGTCCAAATTCTCGGGTCCCAAATTAGAGCCCACTTGTCATGCGAAGAGGTGCCCATAGATATCCATGGTGTGTCCTTCCAAGCCAACTTGATCATTTTAGGCACAAAAGGTTTGGATGTGGTACTTGGAATGGATTGGATGTCGAAGGTACTAGGGGCACATAGACTATAACTGTGACCAATAGAGATGGTGTTCAGATTGAGCACGTCGCAACGATGCCATCCCGAAAGGCCTACTACAAGAAGTCTGTCTGTGGACCGACCCTTGAACAAGTCCCGCTTGTATGTGAGTACCCCAATGTCTTCCCTGAAGAGTTGCCAGGTATGCCCCCTGACGAAGATATTGAGTTCATTAATGTGTTGATTCCCAGAACAGCCCCTATTGCACAAAGACCTTACCATATGAACCCGCAAGAGTTAGAGGAGTTGAAGAAGCAACTGGCCTCGTCCCAGCGCTTCACCCTGGGGATCGCCTGTTCTCTTTGTGGACAAGCGAGATGGTACCAGTCGACTGTGTGTGGATTACCGTAAACTGAATGAGGTAACTATCAAGAATAAATACCCACTCCCAAAGATTGAAGACCTATTTGATCAGCTAAATGTAGCCAAGGTATTCTCCAAGATTGATCTCCGCACTCGATATCATCAGCTCAAGGTCCGTGAGTCCGATATTCCCAAGACCGCCTTCACCACTCGGTATGGCTTGTTTGAGTACACCGTAATGTCCTTCGGCCTGACCAATGCCCCTACTTATTTCATGAATCTCATGAATAAGGTATTCATGAAGTTCCTCGACAAGTTTGTAGTGGTTTTCATTGATGACATCCAAGTTTACTCCAAGACCAAAGAAGAGCAAGCAGAACATCTGCGCCTAGTATTGGGAACCCTGCGAGAGCATCAGCTTTACGCCAAGTTTAGCAAATGTGAGTTTTGGCTGAAAGAAGTGGGATTTCTTGGCCATGTTATCTCAGCCGGTGGAGTATCCGTAGACCCCTCAAAAATTAACTCCATCATGGAAAGAAAAGCCCCAACCAACCCCACTGAAGTTCGAGCTTTCCTTGGACTAGCTGGTTATTACCAGAAATTTGTTGAAGGGTTTTCTAGTATCACTCGTCCGTTGACTCAGCTGCTCAAGAAAGATAAGAAGTTTGAGTGGACTGAAAAGTGCGAGCAGAGTTTCCAAGAACTCAAGAAGAGACTTGTGTCAGCCCTTATTCTAACTATGCCAGATATCACAAAAAGCTTTGATGTCTATTGCGACGCATCCAAGCTTGGACTTGGAAGTGTCTTGATGCAAGATAGCAAGGTCATTGCTTACCTATCCTGTCAACTGTGCCCTCATGAGCTGAACTATCCCACCCATGACCTAGAACTTGCTGCTGTTGTCCATGCTCTCAAAACATGGCAACATTACCTTATGGGGAACCGGTGTGAGATCTACACCGACCACAAGAGCTTGAAGTATATTTTCTATCAGAATGAGTTGAACATGAGACAACGAAGGTGGATTGAACTCATCAAGGACTATGACCTAGGCATTCACTACCATCCTGGTAAGACGAATGTAGTTGCCGATGCCCTTAGCCGAGAGCCCTGCTCCCTAAATACCCTGCTGAAAACCAGCCAACCTACTTCATGTGAAGAATTTGAAAGGTTTGGACTTGAGCTTGTGAGCCATGGGTTCCTAGCCAATCTTGAGGTCCGGCCTACTCTATTTGACCAAATCAAAGAAGCTCAGAAGGGTCATGAGAGTATTGAAGGGATCAAGCATAGGATGGGATGAGAAGAAGTACCTGGGTTTTCCATTGACCCGGAAGGTGTGCTATGGTACAATGGCCGCCTATGCGTCCCCAACGTTGATGAGTTGAAGCAACTCATTTTGAAGCAAGCCCATGAAACCCCATATTCGATCCATCCAGGAGGTACCAAGATGTATAAAGACTTGAAGGAGCAGTTTGGTGGCATGGGATGAAGCGAGAAATAGCGTTTTATATTGCCCGGTGTGACGTCTGCCAGCGAGTCAAGGCCAAGCACCAAAGACCTGCGGGTCTGTTGCAGCCTTTGAAAGTACTGATGGCTGGCGTGTAGTTGATGATTATTATGGCCAGGCAGTTGGGAAACTCCAAGCGGAAAGTATGATGAGCACAGCGGCAAGTCTTTTCCCTCAGTAAGAAACCAAGGTTTGCCGGTCAGGAGAAGAGCAGACAATACGACTGAAGGTGTTGCTTGATAGCCTAGTGACACTCCAACAAGGGCGCCGTTTCACGATAAAACGAGTTAGCACGTCTTCCGCTAGTAGCAACGTGGAACCTGCACACAACACAACCAAATACTTTGTTCCCAACTTACGATGAGGTTGTCAATCTCACCGGTTTGCTTGAAACGAAGGGTATGAGCGTATCGAGTGGAAAGTGATAATAGTATGCGAGTAAAGTAAATTGTGCGAGTAAAGTAAACAGGTGATAGCAATATGATGGAAATAGGACCGGGGTCCACAGTTCACTAGTGGTGTCTCTCCATAAGATAAATAACACATGCTGGGTAAATAAATTACAATTGGGCAATTGATAGAATAAACATAACGTGATATGTCAAGAAGATCACTATGCGATATACTCTAGGCATGACAACAAAATACATAGACCGCCATCCAACTGCATCTATGACTAGTAATCCACTCACGGGGATATCATCCGAACACCCCATGAGTATTAAGTTGCAAACAACAGATAATTGCATTAAGCAAAGTGTGTAATGTAAACAAAGCATATGCCCTCGAGCATATGAATGTTGTTTTCTCCCTAGTAGCAACAGCACATCTACAACCTTAGAGGTTTCTGTCACTCCCCCAAATTAAATAGAGGCATGAACCCACTATCGAGCATAAATACCCCCTCTTGGAGTCACTAGCAACTACTCGGCCAAGATAGCTACTAACAATGGAGAGCATGCAAGATCATAAACAACATAGAGATAACATAAGATATATTTCAGTATAGCAACTCAATCATAACACCAATATTCATCGGATCCCAACAAACCAAACATGTAGAACTACATAACGGTGATCTCAATCATGTAGGGCAGCTCATGAGATCTAAACATGAAGCAGATGGTGGAGAGGACAACCATCTAGCTACTGCTATAGACCCATAGTCCAAGGTAGACTACTCACTCATCGCTCCGGAGGCAAGCATGGCGATGAAGAAGACCTCCGGTGGCGATTCCCCTCTCCGGTAGGGTGCCGGGAAGAGCTTCTGGACCCTCCCGATCTCAGGTCGATGACGGCGGCGGATCGCGATGTGTTTCTGGAAAATTGATCGGGTACTTAGGTTTTTCCTGTTGGGGGGTCTTTATAGGCGAATGGGCATCGTCAGAAGTGGACCGAGGCATCCTCACACATAGGGGGCGCGGCCAGGGGCTGGGCCGCGCCGCCCTGGTGTGTGGGGCCCTCGTGGCCCCACTCCGTCTCCTCTTCGGATCTCTGGAAGTTTCCGCGAAAAATAAGACTATAGGAACTTGTTTCGTCCAATTCCGAGAATATTTCCTGTGTAGCTTTTCTGTAACACAAAACATCAGAAAACAGGGAACTGGCACTGTGGCGACTTGTTAATAGGTTAGTTCCGGAAAATGCATAAAAGTGCCACGAAGTGTAACGAAACATTAGGCAAATGGTGTAAAAACAAGCATGGAGCATCAAAAATTATGGATACGTTGGAGACGTATCAGCATCCCCAAGCTTAACTCCTTATCATCCTAGAGTAGGTAAGTGATAACAAAAGAAATAATTTTTGAGGTGACATGCACCTACACAATCTTGATCATCTATGTAAGCGTTGTGAGCTGGGATCATAAGAACTTAAAACATGGGCATGAAAGATATAATCTTGATAGAAGAAACTTAGCAACCATGTTATAATCATGCAAATGAACACAAACAAAAGATCATGAAAATGAAACAATGAAAGTCAAACATGTGTTCAAATCATAAGGAAAAACATACAAATGGTTTTCAGCTTGTCCTTCATAGAGAGCAAAACATAAATGCATAGGACACCTTCAAGTTTAAGAGGGCGACTAGATACAAATAATTTGAGAACAAGTGAAACCAACAATATGAATCAATCAATGAAAACTTTGGGACAATGCACATTATACTAAGAATGACAACTATGCTCTCTTAATGGTGCATAAAGATAGAAGGTGGTGACTCAACATAAAAGTAAAAGAAAGGCCCTTCGCGGAGGGAAGCAGTGATTGCAAGTTTTAAAACCTTCAAAAATTATGGTACTTACCGGCTTTGAGCTCTCATTGCCCCCATCATAAGCATCTTGAATGGTTAGAGTTAATGCAAGAACAATTATGATGCATATGCTTGACAAATCATAAGTTGAAAACCTCGTGTCCCGTGAATACGAGTACCCAAACCTCATGCTACTCCACTTAGAGTCTCAAGCAAGGCTCTTGTCATTGTAAGTATATACGTATCATCGAGAACCGCCAACGGGGTACCTCCATGCCCGATGACATGGAACAAGCCCACATCAAAATGACAGGACAAGCAGACAATGAACACCTCGACATCTCTTTTATTTATCATTTGTATAGCTTTTTATTTTGAGATGCGTCGTCGAATGTCCACTATGGGTATGCTACAAATTTCCACCATGAATTATGCATGGCTTAGATTGGCGGTCCAGGCGTTTCCCTAACACATATACAAACTCCATGATCCCCGCAAGATTCCCAATTCATTTCACACCGCGGGCATCCATAAACAAAAGATCACGATATCAACTCAAATAAGAAGTGCAATGTTGAAAGCTTGCCCATGATGACATGGCTGGGCTAGTCTCCAACTTACAACTTGCAAGCATAACAACTCAACATAAGAGACCACAATGTCAAAAAATTTAGAACGAGAAAAAGTAAAGTGTGCCTTCCGGTTTGTGAGAGCTTTACTGACCAATTTTCGCATAACACTGGTAAGAGTTTCATTTGAAGAGAAAATAAAAGCAAGTCAAATTTACTTGGAATAGCAAATTGCTAGTAGGTATGTATGGTGGACACTTTGGAAAAACTTGGTTTTTAGGAGTTGGATGCACGAGTAGAGCTCATACTTAGTACAAGGCGAGGGCTAGCAAAAGACTGGGAGCGACCAACTAACAGAGCAATAATGGCCATAATCATGCAAAGCGACAAAGCGACATTAAAAGAAGCATAAGATGGCATCAAAAGTCAAAAAATAAATGATCATAGAGGCTATTGGCAACTTTGTATGAGTCTAACATGTGTGAGCATGCGCCAAGTCAACCCAAATAAAGCATCAAGGAGAAAACCAAAATAATGCTTCCAAACGATAAAAACAACGCATGATTTTTCAAAGGCTCATTAAGCAATCTTAGTTATTTGAGACAAGTCATGCTACAGCAAAACCACTAAGCATACTATCAAAAAGACATCAAGCATGACATGAAAAAGCCTAAGCCGCAGTCTACACAAGCTCCTTCTTGTACCACTTTTTGCATAAAGCTTTTTCTCTTTTCCAACACCATTTGAACTTTTTAAATCCAACTCTTTTGAGGAAAACCAATAAAGATCAGAGGCAAAAATACACCTTGATGTAAAGATATAACAAGATCTGAACGCATATCAAGGCGAAAACGAAAACCAAAAGCAGTAGCAGAAAAAGAAGAACACTCGGTTTTTGATAAGAGTGAAAACTAGAGCGTTCTTGGCAAATGAAAAGCAAGGCAACTTCTCCAAAAGAAATTTGTTGGGGTCCAACCATTTATTACAGCAAACAAAACTAAACTAATAAAGAAAACTAAAACAACTGACGCTCCAAGAAAAACGCATAGTGCATGAAGCAATAAAAATATAGTGTCTTGAAAGGTGACCTGATTTTTGCCGATGAAGAAGGGGTGCCTCGGGGGCATCCCCAAGCTTTGACGCTTGTACTTCTTGAATATTTCTTGGGGTGATGCATGGGCATCCCCAAGCTTGAGCTTTTGTCCATTCTTCAACTCATCTCATCATTCTCCAATCCCTACACTTGAAAACTTCCTTCATACAAAACTAAACACAAATCTATTAGCAACATTAGTATAGCATAACATATAATCAACCTCTTTTGCTTCAGGTTTCAACTCAAAACCACCACATATAAAGTATATACTACTGTAGCAACTTCCCCAAAAGTTCCATCCCCAAATATTGGCAGAAATCTGTCAAAACAGAACAGCTGACAAAGGCCGAATTTTTTGAGGGTTTTCTTTTGCTCAAATCAAAAAGTGTTCAACTAATTAAAGTTTGGATATAACCTGGGGCATATGCACAAGAAATCGCAGGTCCAAAAGATATACAGATAGTTTTTACGAATTTTTACGGTGCAGCACCGAAAACAGTTTCAGGACAGCAACATCCCCAAATCTTTACCTCACTCAAATTAGAGGCTTCACTTGGCACAACAATGAAATAAAAATGATAAGGAGAGCTCATTACAGTAGTAATGACTTCCAAAACTCAAATAAAAGAAAAAGTACTGAAAAGAAAACATTGGGTTATCTCCCAAGAGTGCTTTTCTTTAACGCCTTTGAGCTAGGCGCAGAAAATTGCGAATCAAGCAATATCAAGAGATGAAGCATCAAGCTCATAATTTGCTCTAAGAATAGAGTCAAAAAGTAATTTCTTTCTTTTCCTAGGGAAGTGTTCCATACCTTTATTGAGTGGGAATTGATATTTGATGGTGCCTTCCCTCATATCAATAATGGCACCTACAGTTCGAAGAAAGGGTCTTCCCAAAATAATAGGACATGAAGCATGGCATTCAACGTCCATAACGAGAAAATAAACGGGAACAAGGTTATTGTTAACCATAATAAGAACATCATTAATCCTTCCCAAAGGTTTCTTCTTAGCAACATCAGCAATAGGAACATCATAATAACACTTTTCAAGTGGTGGTAAATCAAGCATGTCATAAATTTTTCTAGGCATAATAGAAATACTAGCACCTAGATCACGTAAAGCATGGCAATCAAAACCATTAACATGCATATCAATGATGGGTTCCCAACCATCTTCTAAATTCTTGGGAATAGAAGCTTTTTGTTGCAACTTTTCATCCCTAATTTTCATAAGAGCATTGGTAATATGCTTAGTAAAAGCAATATTTAACGAACTAGCATTGGGAGTCAAAGAAAGCTTTTGCAAGAACAAAATAACTTCAGATATATTGCAGCCATCAACATCAAAATCATTAAAGGAAATAGAGCTATCATCTCCTACACTCCGAAAAATTTCAGCACTCTTTTGAGAAAAAGTTTTAGCAGTTTTAGGCTTTTTAACACAAGGAGTGGGAGTTTTCTCTACACCAATCAAAGTAAGAGGATTGCTAGAATTAGGAACAACATCATTAGAGGTAGTAATAGTACAAACTTTCATATTCCTAGCAATCTCATCCTCTCTTTCCCATCTAGCATGCAATTCTGCTAACAATCTAATATTTTCATCTATTCCAACTTGAATAGTATTAGTAGTAGCAAAAACATTATTCTCTTTCACATAGTTAGGCAACACTTTTAATTTTAGAAGTTCAACATCATGAGCAAGGCTATCAACTTTAGAAGCAAGAATATCAATTTTTCCTAACTTTTCCTCAACAGACTTGTTAAAACATTTTGCTTACCGATGAAGTCCTTGAGCATTACCTCAAGCTCGGAGGGCGCGGCCCTAGTGTTGTTGGAGGAGTTACCATAAGAGCTACCATAACCATTACTAGAAGGATACGGCCTATAGTTGTTACTAGCAAAATTGTTCCTATAAGCATTGTTGTTAAAATTATTGTTTCTAATGAAGTTCACATCAACATGCTCTTCTTGAGCAACCAAAGAGGCTAAAGGAACATTATTAGGATCAACATGAGTCCTATCATTAGCAAGCATAGCCATAATAGTATCAATCTTATCACTCAAGGAAGAGGTTTCCTCAATAGAATTTACCTTCTTACCTTGTGGAGCTCTCTCGGTGTGCCATTCGGAATAATTTACCATCATGTTGTCAAGTAGCTTTGTTGCGGCGCCCAAGGTAAGGGACATAAAAGTGCCTCTAGCAGCTGAATCCAATAGGTTCCTTGAAGAAAAATTCAATCCTGCATAAAAAGTTTGAACAATCATCCAAGTAGTCAGTCCATGAGTGGGGCAATTCTTTATCATAGATTTCATTCTTTCCCAAGCTTGAGCAACATGTTCATTATCAAACTGACTAAACTTCATAATATTGCTATGCAGAGATATAATCTTAGCAGGAGGATAGTATCTACCAATAAAAGCATCCTTACACTTAGCCCATGAATCAATACTATTCTTAGTCAAAGATAGCAACCAATCTTTAGCTTTTCCTCTCAAAGAAAAAGGAAACAACTTGAGCTTAATAATATCACTTTCAACATCCTTATATTTCTGCATCTCACATAGCTCAACAAAATTGTTGAGATGAGCTGCAGCATCTTCAGTACTAGCACCAGAAAATTGCTCTTTCATAACAAGGTTCAATAAAGCAGGCTTAATCTCATAAAATTTTGCAGCAGGAGCAGGTGGCGCAATAGGAGTGCAGATAAAATCACTATTGTTTGTGCTAGTAAAGTCACACAACTTGGTGTTTTCAGGATTAGCCATTTTAGCAAAACTAAAAGT
This sequence comes from Dactylis glomerata, assembly GCA_007115705.1. Taxonomy (NCBI): domain Eukaryota; kingdom Viridiplantae; phylum Streptophyta; class Magnoliopsida; order Poales; family Poaceae; genus Dactylis; species Dactylis glomerata. Next base: position 274,714 of record QXEO01000965.1, on the reverse strand, counting down.
AGACAAGTAAAAACAACTATCAAGGATTCTAATTTTTTTGGGTTTTTGATAAAACAATGCAAGTAAAAATAAATAAAGTAAAGCAAAACAATAAAACAAAGTAAAGGATGTGCGTGCGAAAAACTCCCCTTGCAGAGGTCTTCCACTTCTTCCCCGGCAACGGCGCCAGAAAAGGGCTTGATGGCTGGCGTGTAGTTGATGATTATTATGGCCAGGCAGTTGGGAAACTCCAAGCGGAAAGTATGATGAGCACAGCGGCAAGTCTTTTCCCTCAGTAAGAAACCAAGGTTTGTCGGTCAGGAGAAGAGCAGACAGTACGACTGAAGGTGATGCTTGATAGCCTAGTGACACTCCAACAAGGGCGCTGTTTCACGATAAAACGATTTAGCGCGTCTTCAGCTAGTAGCAACGTTGAACCTGCACACAACACAACCAAATCCTTTGTTCCCAACTTACGATGAGGTTGTCAATCTCACCGGTTTGCTTGAAACAAAGGGTATGAGCGTATCGAGTGGAAAGTGATAATAGTATGCGAGTAAAGTAAATAGTGCGAGTAAAGTAAACAGGTGATAGCAATATGATGGAAATAGGACCGGGGTCCACAGTTCACTAGTGGTGTCTCTCCATAAGATAAATAACACATGCTGGGTAAACAAATTACAGTTGGGCAATTGATAGAATAAAGATAACGTGATATGTCAAGAAGATCACTATACGATTTACTCTGGGCATTACAACAAAATACATAGACCGCCATCCAACTACATCTATGACTAATAATCCACTCACGGGGATATCATCCGAACACCCCATGAGTATTAAGTTGCGAACAACAGATAATTGCATTAAGCAAAGTGTGTAATGTAAACAAAGCATATGCCCTCGAGCATATGAATGTTGTTTTCTCCCTAGTAGCAACAGCACATCTACAACCTTAGAGGTTTCTATCACTCCCCCAGATTAAATAGAGGCATGACCCACTATCGAGCATAAATACCCCCTCTTGGAGTCACTAGCAACTACTCGGCCAAGATATCTACTAACAACGGAGAGCATGCAAGATCATAAACAACATAGAGATAACATAAGATATATTTCAGTATAGCAACTCAATCATAACACCAATATTCATCGGATCCCAACAAACCAAACATGTAGAATTACATAACTGTGATCTCAATCATGTAGGGCAGCTCATGAGATCTAAACATGAAGCACATGGAGGAGAGGACAGCCATCTAGCTACTGCTATGGACCCATAGTCCAAAGTAGACTACTCACTCATCGCTCCGGAGGCAAGCATGGCGATGAAGAAAACCTCCGGTGGTGATTCCCCTCTCCGGCAGGGTGCCAGGAAGATCTTCTAGACCCTCCCGATCTCGGGTCGACGACGGCGGCGGATCGCGATGTGTTTTTGGAAAATTGATCGGGTACTTAGGTTTTTCCGTCGGGGGGGTCATTATAGGCGAAGGGGCATCGTCAGAAGTGGACCGAGGTGTCCTCACACATAGGGGGCGCGGCCAGGGGCTGAGCCGCGCCACCCTGGTGTGTGGGGCCCTCGTGGCCCCACTCCGTCTCCTCTTTGGATCTCTGGAAGCTTCCGGGAAAAATAAGACTTCAGGAACTTGTTTCGTCCAATTCTGAGAATATTTCCTGTGTAGCTTTTCTGAAACACAAAATAGCAGAAAGCAGGGAACTGGCACTGTGGCGACTTGTTAATAGGTTAGTTCCGGAAAATGCATAAAAGTGCCTTGAAGTGTAACGAAACATTAGGCAAATGGTGTAAAAACAAGCATGGAGCATCAAAAATTATGGATACGTTGGAGACGTATCAAGTACCCATGTGGAAATGGGAGGAAGTTGGTATGGATTTCATCACTGGGCTACCCACATCTAACAGAGGCCACGACTCCATCTGGGTTATCATTGACCGTTTAACCAAGGTCGCCCATTTTCTTCCTATCAAGACCACCCATAAAGGCCGAGACCTAGCAGAGCTATATATGGCTCGGATTATCAGTCTCCATGGGGTGCCCAAGGTCATTGTATCTGACCGAGGCACTCAATTTACCTTAAGGTTCTGGACCAAACTTCATGAAGCCCTGGGAACAAAACTCTCATTTAGTACCGCCTATTACCCACAAACTGGAGGTCAGACCGAACGAGTCAACCAAGTCCTTGAAGACATGCTCTGAGCATGTGTCCTATCATATGGGACCAAGTGGGAAGATTGCCTTCCGTTTGCCGAGTTCTCCTATAACAATGGCTATCAAGCCAGCCTGCAGATGGCCCCCTTCGAAGCCCTATACGGCCGTAAGTGTCGTACCCCTCTCAACTGGTCTGAGACTAGAGAGAGCCAAGTGTTTGGACCTGATGTCATTAAGTAAGCCAAAGAGAAAGTCGAACTCATCTGCAACCGCTTAAACAAAGCCCAATCTAGATAGAAGAGTTATGCCGACTCTAGGAGGAGACCTATTACCTTCAATGTGGGAGACTTTGTCTACCTTCGAGTCACACCACTCAAGGGTATGCAACGCTTCCATGTTAAAGGTAAGCTTGCACCTCGGTACATTGGACCATTCAAGATCTTGGACCGTCGAGGCGCCATGTCCTACAAGCTAGAGCTACCCCCGAAGCTGTCCGAGTTCCACGATGTCTTCCATGTCTCTCAGCTACGCAAATGTCTCCAAGTCCCAAACAAACCCGAGACCTTCAAGGAGGTCGACCATGATTCCATTGACCTTAACCATGACTTGACCTATCACGAGAGGCCAATTCGTATCCTCGAGGAGGATGTCCAACTTACTCGAAGACGCGAGATCAAGATGTACATGGTGCAGTGGAGCAACCATACCGAAGACGAGGCCATGTGGGAACGTGAAGACTATCTCCAGCGAGAGTTTCCCAAGTTGCTTAACACTTAGCTACCGAATCTAGGGACGAGATTCTTTTAAGGGGGGAAGGTCTGTAACACCCCAGTTTTTGGCACACCTAATTTTGGACCAAACCCTTTTGTCAAAATTTGAGGGAATTAAAAACTTTTGCTAATTCCAGGTGTGCATGTGTGCTTGATTTATGTGAGTGTGTGCATGTGAATATGAACCTTGTGTCAACTCCACTACATTGTCTCCTTTTCTGTTTTTATTTCATGCTTGAGCACTTGTATGTGAGTTTATGTGTCCTTTCTCTCTAGATCACCCCTTAGTAAGTGTTATTCCTTTTTATTTTAGCAAACTTTATTTTTGCCCCCTAACTTGGAAAATAGGGACATTGCAAAAACCCTATATCCTCTAGATCAAAGACTTGGTGAGTTGTTTCTTTGTACTTGCTAACCATCTCTGAACTACTTCTAACCACTATTTGTGCTAGATTTGAAATTTTGAAATTTCAAATTTGAATTTCGACCAAACTAGCCTAGCACCTCTCTCTCCCTCCCTTCCTTTCTAGCAAACCGACCAAAGGAAGGTACCTACCCCAGCCACTCCCTCTGGACTCCATTGCATTGTAGCTCCTCAGCCCCCCTCTTTGTCCTTTTCGTTTGGAGAATGAGAGGAGGGAGCCCGAGGCAATCTAGCCATATTGCCCACTCTCCTCTCTGTTTTCCCTCTTCTCTCAACCCTACCCCCAACCAGCGACCAGCGTTGCCCCAGAGGACCCCCAGTACCCCACCTGTAAGTCCCACGCTAGCCCTACCTCACCACCTTGCCCTCTCTCTCTGAATGCCGGTAGGACTACGCACAATGGAGGCCGAGGCGTAGGAGGCAAGCCATCGCCTACTCTCTCCCTTGACTGTGCACGCGCTGTGGACGCCGAGAGCGTGCGCCGTGTTCCTAATCGTTCATGCGCGCTTTTCCTCCAAGTCGCACACAACCCTGCACGGCATCGAAGCCAGTTCACCGCTCCCCTCTTGCCTTGCATGCTCGAGCACTCACCCGCCCTGGCCGTGACACGAAAACTCGGCACGTGAACTGAACCCCACCCCATTCCCATGGATGCAGCCAGCGACCGACAGCGTCGCTTGGGTGCTTGGACTCGGCTCACCGTGCCGTCCCCAGCGCACCGCCCAGACCAGCCAATCGTTTCCGATGAGGTGCACCATGCACCGAGACCATCCAGAGGGTATAAAGCCCCAGAACCCTCTCGAGCCGCCTTCTCTGCTTCCATTTGCCCCATCTCCGCATCCCCTCTCCTTGGAGAGCTCACCACACCCAACCCTACTCTCTCCCTCGCCTTGTAGAGAGCTAGCGACCACGCCGGAGATTGCCGAAGTCTAGGAAGAAAGGGTGAAGGTGACTGCTGCGTGGTTGACGTGGGAGCAGATTGTCCTTGTGCGTGGTGGATAACCAGCCCATTGGGAACCCCAAGAGGAAGGTATGATGAGTATAGCAGCTAGTTTTCCCTCAGTTTAAGAAACCAAGGTTTATCGATCAGGAGAGGAGAGACAAACGACTGAAGGTGATGTGGAACCTGCACACACACAAACAAATACTTTGTTCCCAACTTGCAATGAGGTTGTCAATCTCACCGGTTTGCTTGAAACAAAGATTATGAGCGTATCGAGTGGAAAACAATATAGTATGCGAGTAAAGTAAACAGTGCGAGTAAAGTAAACAGGTGATAGCAATATGATGTAAATAGGACCGGGGTCCACAGTTCACTAGTGGTGTCTCTCCATAGATAAAATAACACATGCTGGGTAACAAATAACAGTTGGGCAATTGACAGAATAAAGATAAACGTGATATGTCAAGAAGATCACTATGAGATTTACTCTGGGCATTACAACAAAATACATAGACCGCCATCCAACTACATCTATGACTAATAATCCACTTGTGGTGAATCAATCCGAGAACTCCACAAGTATTAAGTTGCGAACAACAGATAATTGCATTAAGCAAAGTGTGTAATGTAAACAAAGCATATGCCCTTGAGCATATGAATGTTGTTTTCTCCCTAGTAGCAACAGCACATCTACCACCTTAGAGGTTTCTGTCACTCCCCCAGGTGAAATAGAGGCATGAACCCACTATCGAGCATAAATACCCCCTCTTGGAGTCACTAGCAACTACTCGGCCAAGATAGCTACTAACAACGGAGAGCATGCAAGATCATAAACAACATAGAGATAACAAAAGATATAATTCAGTACAGCAACTTAATCATAAACACCAATATTCATCGGATCCCAACAAACCAAACATGTAGAATTACATAACGGTGATCTCAATCATGTAAGGCAGCTCATGATATCTAAACATGAAGCACATGGTGGAGAAGACAACCATCTAGCTACTGCTATGGACCCATAGTCCAAGGTAGACTACTCACTCATCGTTCCGGAGGCAAGCATGGCGATGAAGAAGACCTCTGGTGGCGATTCCCCTCTCCGGCAGGGTGCCGGGAAGAGCTTCTGGACCCTCCCGATCTTCGGGTCGACGGTGGCGGCGGATCGCGATGTGTTCTGGAAATCTGATCGGGTACTTAGGTTTTTTCCGTCGGGGGGTCTTTATAGGCGAAGGGGCGTCGTGAGAGGAGGAGCCAGGAGCCCTCACGCGGGGCCCGCGCGGCCAGGGGCCTGGCCGCGCCACCCCTACGTGTGGGGCCCTGGTGGCCCCCCTCCGACTCTCCTTCGGATCTCTGGAAGCTTCCGGGTAAAATAAGACTTCAGGAACTTGTTTCGTCCAATTCCGAGAATATTTCATGTGTATCACTTCTGAAACACAAAAACAGCATAAAACAGGAAACTGGCACTGTGGCAACTCGTTAATAGGTTAGTTCCGGAAAATGCATAAAAGTGCCACTAAGTGTAACGAAACAATAGGCAAATGGTGTAAAAAACAAGCATGGAGCATCAAAAATTATAGATACGTTGGAGACGTATCAGTGACCATTGGAAAACACCGTTGTCCACCCCTTTTTCTTTCACCCCTCGCTTCCTGGGACTCTCCTTGGTCTAACGCTATACTTTTCATGGCTTAGATTCGCCGGTAGCCGACACCATCGCTGACCTCGCCAGAGTTCCTGTGAGGGATGGTGGCAAGTTAGTGGACGCCAAGATCTGCCGTTCTTCTCTCCAGGCGTCATCCCCGACCTATCTCGACCCTCCGCCTCCAATCCCAGCCCTTAGATCGATGCCGACGCGCCCTAGGTGAGCACTCGCTTCCCTCTTTGCCGCGTTAGGGTTTGGAGCCCTAGCTCCGTCGCATGAAGACAACGACCCTGAGCCGTCGATCTCCACTTAATCGCATGGCCGAAAATGGCCCGTACCCTTTTGGTCCCGCTGAGACGCTGACTGGCCTGGCCCGCCGGTCAGCCATTTGAATCGGTGTTCCCGCGCCCTCGCAGCAGATCTAGGCCGGCCCAGCATGGTGAGGCCTGGGTCCGCTAAGATCTGGCCCGCAATTGTTTTTTTAGGAATCATGTTTGTGTTTATTCAAATGTCTGTGAACTTGTAAAATTTGTAGAAAAATAAATCTGAGTCCAAATGGTGTGATTCAAATTTATGTGAGTAGCCTGTTCAAATATCTATCAGTTGGCATTGGTTTTCCATGCAAAATAGATTATTGTAGATGAAATTGTATTTTGTTTGGCAAGACTAGTCACTTTTCAATCTAAAATCCAAAATTTGAGTTTTGTATGATTAAATGTTGTGGATCCAATTTTCAGTAGTGCTATGAACTGTTAGCTTGCATGTCTCACTTAGTTTGGTATTTTAGGAGTTGTAGATCTACAGTACTAATTAAAATGGCAAATAGTTTAGTTAGTCTTAGTTATTTTCTCATTTAAATGAAAATAGGAATTTTTGTATGAATCCAATTTCTATGTGTTGTTCTTAATCACAGCTTTCCAAAACATACTCTGATACATTTTTCTGATGTTCAGAGAATATCTGGGAATTATTTTGGTGTTCTAGTCATTGTTGTTGCTTTAAAATTCATAGAAAATCAACCATAAAGTGTTTTGGAGTGAATCCAACTTTTTTGGGTTCAAAAACTTGTTGTCTACCTACTGGTGTGTTGAGAATGAGTTTTGACCTATCTTAGCACCTGCATGCTTGTTTGGAGTGAATTGGTGCTTTCCTGCTATGATTGAAAAACCCTAGTTTTTAATAGGATTAACTTGCTACTAAAATCTACAAAATCTTGATTCAGATTCTAAACATGTTTGTTTCTAATACTCTCTGGTTGTGTGATGTGAATTGTGGTAATGCATGTGTCTTGTGTATGCTTGTTGCTTATTGTTTGCTATTCTTACCGGCGATAGAATCGAACGACACCGAGTGCACCGAGGAGGGTGAAGTGTACAAGTACCAGGAGGAAGAGGACCAGGGACAAGCCAACCAAGGCAAGCCATCTATTCTTGATGCATATCTAATCCTATTCACTTACTTTGCATGTTTCTTAAAGGTTTATCAAAATGCATGTTTTTATATTGCTATAGTCCTTGTAGTAATTTTTTGTTGGCTTAGCTCCACAAGTCAAATTGTTATCATCCTTAGGGATGACACCTCTGAACACCTATTCAACACCCCTGTAGTAGTGGCTTGATGGTTAGCATCAAAGCCTTTGGGAGACTTCTAGTGAAGCCAAAAACTCTAGGATGAATTTCCTTGAAAATGATTTCGAAAACCTTGGGGTAGTGTCCTACTCCATTGAAATGTTTTCAGAAACGGATTTGCACTATTGGAAATGGAGGAAAAAGGAGATGGTGGTTTTATAAAAAGACATTGGTGGTTCTTTGTAGTCGCTCGGAACAATTAACCTGTGCAACCACATTACCCCGGTATGGGACTGGGCTTAGTCCGAAGTTTGTCTGCTTTAGTGCGGGGAGCCTCGCACTATATAAGGGTTTGTAGGACCCCAGAATCTAGGTTGTCGCAAGCGGTGGGCAATAGTGTAGCGGGCCCACCAATAGGCTACCTGCCCAGAAGACACTTGGTTCTCTCTGCCGTGGCATTGGAACTACGCCCGACGGAGGTAGACGACCAGGGTTTGCCGAGGAGGTAGACTCCATAGGGTAGGCACCCGTACTAAGGTAGAAAGATGGAAGACTCTGTTCGATTACCCGAACCCCGCATACTTGTGTATGACGGTCCGTGGTGGGATCCTGGCGGGTTTATTGAATCTTGTGGGTAAAGTGTACAACCTCTACAGAGTGTAAAACTATTCGAATAGCCGAGTCCTTGGTCATGGACGGTCGGAAAGACCACTACATTGCCCAATGTCATTTTTGGTTTTATAAAACGTTTTCGGAAAAGTGGAGAAGGGTGTCGGACGGAGTACTTGGAGGGTACTGCCGTGGCATGAGGAAACTCGGAGTACTTGTTGGGTACTACCGAGGAATTGTAGATGGTCATGTGTGATTGACCCGGTTTTATGAAGAGAGGTGGTCATGTTTGATTGACCATCGATTCTTATGAAAAATATACGAGTTCCCCCTTCCCTTGAGAGTTTACAAAAATCTGATTTCAAAAATGTTTTTCAACAAAGATATAGAGATGTCGTAGGACATGCTATATCAACAAGAGAAACTTGATTAGGTAGGGCAAACTAGACTAGAGCCTCTCCTTGCTACAGCCAAACTGCATGACAACACTTTCCTCTTAGATGGTTTGCGAGTACAATTCCAAAATGTACTCACGGCTTTGTCCCTGGCTCTTAACTTGGTCAGATTATGAAGAAGATTGTGAGGGTGATGGTGAGGAGTTCGACAACGCCGGTGCGAACTAGGGACCATCTCCGGTCAGTCGCCTATAGGGTAGAGGCATGACACGGGTCACCAACGCTACCCTTGTATCCGCTGCTATGTTAGATGAACTTGCCCTGTGTGGCATTTGAATTTGGCCAAGTGGCCATGTAAGACTATTTGAACTCATTATGTAATGGATGATGTACTCTGTAATGCCAGCTCTGTTATGTGGATTCACGACGGTCTTCCTGGGATCGTGAATTGTATGCATAATGGGTATCCCGGATGGTAAGCCGGGGTCCCCACGCCTACCACTGACCTAGTCTCTAAAACTCCCTAGAGCTACACTTAGGAATCTCGGGCATGAGATTCTTTTAAGGGGGGAAGATCTATGACACCCCAACTTTTGTAAACATGTTTAAGCAAAGATTAGTAAGGCAAAAATGAGGGCCAACAAAAACTTTTTTGCAATTAATCAAACCTACTAAACTTTTGTGCATGTTTGGCTTGTTTGTTGTGTAATCTTGTCTGAATTGATTTGTGAAAAAAATATTGTTAACCAACACAATTCTCGTGCTCTTGATTATGTCACACTAAAAACTATTTGGTAAATATTTTATCTTGGCAACCTCCCTTTTGTCTAAAATAGTTTAACTGCTTCAAAACAAATTGCCAAGATTCTTTAGACAAAAAGGCTTTTCCAAAAACTATGTAAAATCTATTGGGATTTATAAGTTGGTCCCGCTATTTTGAAAAGCTAATATTTTACAAGATTATGTTTTCAAAATGCTTCCAAATGTATTTCTATCTTATGGAAGAAATCCTTAAGAAAGGGGATGTAATGTCCCCCTTCATTTTCAAGAAAATAGAAATACCCAAACCAGGGTATCTCCCTCAAAACTCTTTTCTTCCTCAAACCATTATCAAAGTATTTTCCTTGATAGGATCATCTTGTGAGCACATACCCTTATAAAACCTTTCTTGTGATGATTGATCGATTGGCTTGTGTTGACCTTGTTAAAAATTCTTGTGTGGTAGTATTACCTACTTGGGTCTGTGACCCAACACATCACCTTTAGATTTTGCCTAATAAGGTTTTTTGCTTATCTTTAGCTCTGAAAACTACAGGTTAGAAATCCTCAAAATAACATCTTAAACCTCACCCTCTCCATCACCTCACCCCTGCCGCCTTCCCTATGCTATACTCATCCCTTTTCCTTCTCATTTATTCTTGAGCTACATGTAGATGAGCATAGCTCAATCCAAACCTTGTATCTTCATCTCTAGCAAACCCTTAATATTTCACTTGGCTTTCCTCATTTCTCTTCGACATAAGATACAGATCATATCTTTTTGATCCTACTCACTTTCTCAAGAAAAACCTTCCACACCAAGTTTTCCTCCTCCAACTCTATCTTCAAAATCATTTTGTTTTGTGAAACAAAAACCATAGGTCCAAGTGACCTATGAGATTACTTTCTCTTCTATAATTTTGGGATAAAATTGTTTCTCTCCCAACTTTAATTCTACATTTCTATTGCTCACTCACATAGTTCCCTCGAAATATCCCATTCTTTGATTTACCATTTTAATGATATTTCATTTTGAACATCAAAAGTTCAGTGTGAGGGGTAATACCTCACTAAGGTTCTCTTAGAAAAATAATCTTTGTAAAGGTATCCTTTATTCTTTTACTAAGTGCTTTGAACATCTTGGTTTCATTTCTTTCTGCTCCAAGGTTTATAAAACTTGCAATGCCCACAAATATCCCATTAGCATCCTTGTTTATTTCCAAAATTTTCTACACATCTATACTATCCCTTCTTACTTTATTGATTCCAAAATCAAGTAGGAGCCATTTCTACCCCCTCTTCTTTTTTGTGTTGAGTTTTCAAATCTCTCTTTCTCTCATCTGGGATTTTATTCAACAATTTGTCCATAACATCAAACTCCATTTATTCAAATTCTTCTATTTGAATAAACTCTTTTCTTGCTCTTTTTGATTCATAATTTGAGCACCTTTGAAATCTTGGAAATAAAATACCTTGGTCATTCCAACAACGCTTCAAGCACCCTATGTCCAAAATTATTGCAAACATAACCTCCACGTTTCCAAATTCTTCTTGAACTCTCTTTGCAAATTCTCATATGAATAGTTCCTATTCATATATACATCTCACTTTGAGTGCCCTTAAATCCTAAAATTAATTTCTTTGATCAATCCACATTATCTTTTCTCTGAAAAAAACCTTAGCCCATCAAATCCTTTTCTTTATTTTCAAACCATCCTTGAACCAAATTTTGGGCCCAGTTCTGTTGAATTATTTTCAAACCAGCTGCAAAAACCCCTCTCTTTCTCCCTCTTTGTTTTCCTCTCAAACGTGGCCCAGCCCGTTTCAAACATCCCACCCATCTGGCCCTCATTACCCTGCGTGAACACGCATCCTCTAGGGGAAGGATCGTCGATCCTTGTCACATTACCACACGAGCCCGACCAACCCAGACCTAGCACGCGCGCCTTGAGCCCCTCCTCTGCTAACGCAAGCCCTACTACGTTAGCCCTCGCCCACCGGTTGGCCAAAGCCACCATCCATCCACACCCGTCGAGCCCTCATGCAGCTATAAAAACCCACCCCCACCACTCCCACTCCCACTCCTCACACCTCTCCACTCCTCTCTCCACTCACTCCCTAGCGCGGATGCGCTGCCCCTCTCTCTCTCCCTCGCCGAGTAGAGCGAGAGATCTCTCTCTCTCGGTACCTGGGAGCGAGCGGTGAAGGTGGTGGTCGTTCCAGACCCGTTCCTCTCTGGTTCTCCACCCCAGCAAGCCTTCCGACGAACGCCAGACCTAATCCTGACCTTTTCCCTATGTAGAGTCGACCGAAGACGCTGTCGTCAAGCCATACCAGGGAGCACCGCCGGTGGAGGAGAGGACCAAACCACTGCAGCAGTCGACGCCCCCGGAGCTAGAGCCGCTGCCCAATGCCACCCTGACCCCTTGCGAGCCTACCACCACCTCGCCGTCGACCGCTACCGCCCTCCGGTGAGTCCCGCCTCGAGCCCTAGCACCACCTCCGTTTCCCGTTAGGGTTCAGTCCCCGTGCATGCTCAGCGAAGGAGAAGCATCCCCGACCGCAGGATCGTCTTATAATCCAATGGCCAGGATCCCTGCTTACCCCTTCGGGTTTAATAGGCGCCGACAGGCAGGCCCCGCATGTCATCCGAACCTTTTTTCAGCCTCACTCAAGGCACGCTGCTGGGCCGGCCCACGCTATTCCCTCGGCCTAGTAAAACCTCTGGTCCACCTTTTTTTAGGAAATCATTTTAGCTTTTGTTTAAAAACCTGCAGACTTCAAATTCAAATATCTTCAATTTGTTAAATGCAAATGAGGTGAAACCTGCGCCATTAGCTTCCTAAAAATAGCCCCATCTATCAGTACTAACCCCATATTGGTTTGATTTTGCTTTTACCTTGTGGTGAGTTAGTTGTTGCATTGAAGTGCTTTGGGTTTTCTTTCATTTCAAAACATGAAACTTTAAAATGCGTATAGTTTTTCGATAATTCAACCAATTGGTTTGGGACAAGTTGCAATAGCCTAACAATGACCTTACCTTTTTTTTCCACTGGTACCATACCCTTAGCCCTTGTGTAGAATAAATAGTGAATTATTTGTGAACCATGCATTGTTTGAATTTAAATTTTAGTTTGAAGTTTTTTTAAGAGGACCCTTAAATGTTTGAAAAACCGTGGATGTTGTCACTCTATTAGTAGCTCATTACTGGTTGTATCAACCTTTATGGTTGCTTTCCTTCTCATATGATAATAATTTGTTTTCACTCAATTTGGTAGCCCACACAATTACTAGTTGCAATTCTATGGTCTTAATGTTTGAAAATCCTAAAACTTTGACAAAGTTTTTGTAGCAACTTTGAGTAGTAACAAATTAGTTATTTGAACTTCTTGAGTGTTTTTATTGAATTGCTTGTTGTGGTGTGTTGGTTTGGTGTGTGCGCTTGTATATTGATTATGTGCCTTGACTTTCTTTTCGCGACGATAGAACCGACTGTTGACGAGTTCGGGGAAGAAGATTTTGAAGAATTTGAAGAGAACCAGGGACAAGCCAAGGCAAGCCACCTTACTTGTTGCATATCTTGGTCCAAGTTTTGCTTATACAAGTTTTTTTCCTTTTATGTTACTAGTAAGGATGCACGTGCAACGCACGCCCTTAACTACTAGAAGTCATCTAAAAAATCAACTCTCTTAAAATAATGTAAAATGTACAGTGAACAATGATATTAAGCTAGAACTGACAAAGAACTTTAATACTCCAGCTTTTTCCATAGACAAAAGAAATGTAATAGCACAATTTGGACCATTCTATGACATCCCATTTTACTCTCAATTTCCTTCACGCCCTATTACTATCCATGTTATGAACCATAAAAAAACCAGGCAGTTTTCAGAAAATGGCATAAAAAATCATAGATAAGTCGACTTCTAAAATTAATCAGCAGCATAACAACTCTTATCACTTATGAAGGTGATATAAGAGGATCTTCCATAAGAATGTCCAAGATAGATTTTCCTTCTACGGGGAAAATAGTTTTATACAGATATAGCTAAGAAACATCAACTTCAAGCAGGTTACTTTTGTTGTTTAGAAACGAAAAGAACTAAAGAGAAAACAATGTTTTATCAAATCCTGATAGCAGTTTGTTGTAGTAGATCAGTTGCTGAACAAAATTCTTGGCATTTACTCAAACCGGACAAGGTGTCCCCTTGATCTGTCATCATAGCTCAGAAAGCTATGGAAACGCAAGCATCTCCACTCTGGTTTTGAACTACTCCTGCGAAGTCGAACATGATGAATGCAATTGAAATATACCCCTGCAAAGTCGAACTTGATTGATGAAACAACGTGCTTACCCCAACACAATGATGATTTTCACTAGTAGAAAAACGGCTTTTAGTCCCGGTTGGTAATGTAACGACCCGCCTTTTACTAAAGGCAGAACTCCTGTGTATCTGTGCCATTCCCTGGATCAGTAGATAGCACCACAGTACAAAATAAGTAATCATTGCAATAGCATCAATATTACAACATAAATTCAGTTACATAGGTCTTCAACCTTACGAGTACACAGCATAAAGCACGGTTGCAGTGAGCCTCCATTCTTCATCACGTGCCACTGGCAGACATGTTGGAATGTAGTCTCGAGATCCTACTCCTAGTTCTTTACTTGAAATAAAACCTGCACGTTTGAATATGCAGCCCCAGAGGGGTCAGTACAATGACGTACTGGCAAATGACACATATTTGGTGGCATTTTGTGAAAAAACTATACTACATGACATTTGGCTGGTGGATCTCATAGGCTGATTTGCATAAAGCCAATTTTCATCCTAAAATCCTTTTTAAAACTTTTATTAAGCATTCAAGATTTTTAAAGGTCAAGATAACCCCCAGGCGAAGACAACCACACAAATCCTGGGTTGATAGCCAGGTGTGTAGCCCTGAGTAGTTACTCGACAAGACCAGGATAACCCTCAGGCGAAGACAACCACACAAATCCTGGGTTGATAGCCAGGTGTGTAGCCCTGAGTAGCTAGTCTTGGGATTGGTGAGGACCCTTAGGCGAAGACAACTACACAAGTCCTGAGTTGATAGTCAGGTGTGTAGCCCTAAGTAGTCACTATGCAAGTTTTAATCATTCTGAAATAGTGATGAGATTATTCCGTACATTCCATGTCTAGAGACTCAATTGTCCATAACCGAGGACACGGCTAATCGATTAGTTTTATACACCTTGCAAGGGTTGTGCACTTTCACCTTACGATTCATTTTATGCCCATACATAAAATGAAACGAGACCTTTTAGAAGGAGAGGACAACTAACTTGGCAAGCACCGTTCCCAACCTACAATTCAACTACCACCACTTCTTGCCGACAAGTTGCACTCCCACATTCTAATCAGTCAAGACAGAGCCCACAATGTCATAAGGCTGCACTGGAAGTACACTAAGCATGGAAGACATAGCCATCTCTTTGTTCCTGGGTGGCCAACCACAAGTGTACGCCCAGGCAGCAACTACACAAGGTGTAGCCCCAGGTCGCCACTCAACATCACCTCCATCATCAAACCAATCCACCCAGGTGTTTCATTTTAGTTGAAGTTCTTAATTTGTTCACAAAACACTTTTCAAGTGATCTTAGCATGGCATCAGTAATTTTCAAAGTATTTAGCATCCTAACAGGTGGGGTTTGAGGGATTGCTACACACTACTAGGATCTAAGCATTTGATAAACCAGTTGAGTAAAACACCTATCATGCATACTACATGAGATAAGATTAAGTAAGCATTGGATTGGGATGGTCAAGTGATTGGAAAAAGATTGATATTGGAGGACATGGCTCAAATGGTTCATTGATCAACAGGGTGTATAACACATACTATGGTATGGATTATAACAACTCCACATTAATAGAACCTAAGTTTGAGATGAATTCATATTCTACTCAAGTACCACAATTGCAATTTGAGTACATATATGAATTAGACAAAATATGATGAGTGAGGTCTTTATGCTTTATCAAAGCATGTTGAATCATGGAATATCTCATGTGGGTAAATCACATAAGAGATAAGATAGTGCAATAGCAATACTATTGAATAACTGTGACAACAATTATTCTTAAATAGTATATATTACACTTAAGCTTAGGCTAGGATTCTTATTACATTGAAGTACTCAATTAACTCAAATGCAAATTGAATAGTTCAATGCAAGGCTAAGGTTGAGTAGACATGAGTAGATAGCTATAGGTAAGGATATGTATAGATGATGTTCGAAAACATGGCTTAAGGTTCCTAATGAGTAAATGGGATGGGGTTGAGTATTATGATGTTGGTTTGATCAATACCATAGTGGCCAAGGTAGAAACTAAGATTGAAAGTATCACACTTTACTCAAATGACACATTTGTAATTTGAATAAGTGGGTACTATACAAGATAGGTCTAAGTGAATATGATCTTGATCAAGATGTTGTTTAGATAGATCGGACATTGGATCAAAGTGATCTCAAGATGATATTTGATAGCTAGGTATGATCGTAGGGTTTTCTAAAGTATAAGGAATCAATGATTGAAATAGAATTAGAATTAATCTATATAGGAATACTCAAATTCTCATATTAGAATTCGAATAATTGTGACATGGTTCACGAAATTATGGGAGTGATGCTACTGGATAGCTTGCAGTAAGACAAAGCTACTGCAATTGGTTTCATTCTAAAATAAATTTTAGAAATTGAATTATCACCGAAATAGTGATTTGGACAAATTTGAATGCACAAAGTGTGTGCACGTATCAAATTTGGATTTTCTTGATCCTATGATATTCTACAAGTTGAGGGGATTCCAAAGACTACAAATTTGTAATTTTTGGATCAACATAACTAAAGATATGAATTAATCAAGCTAACAGAAGGTTTGATTCCAATTTGAAAATATTTTCAAATTGAACCCATAAAATATAAGATATTATTGTACTACTGGATTCTAGATGTCCTAAGGATTCCAACGGTATATTATTTGCTATTTTTCGAGTTACAGATCAAAAGATATGAATTTTGCAAGATTGGAACAAAATCTGATTTCAATTTCTGTTTTAAAACTCTGTTTGAACCGGGGCTCGCCACGTGGTCTATTCTAATTGGCTGGTACCTCTTCATGCGGATCAGGGTTTTCGGCCGTCGGATTAAAAGATGGATGGATGCACCAGATCAACCGATACCTCTTCACTTAAGTGAAGTGTTCTGGAGCGACGGATCTGGATCGAACGGTAGGATTAGAAGAGGGAGAGGAGCTCACCACGGACCTAGGGTTTCCGTCGCCGGCGATGAGGTCCGGCACTGGAATCGGACGACGGCGAGTTTCCTGTGATCGGCGACGACGGGGAATACGTAGACGACGTTCGGAGGAGGACGGCGGTCTCGAGAATGTGAACAGCGCCCTCGATTGCTTCCAGTTGCGACGGGGAGAAGTGGCCGGAGACGACGGCGACCTCGGGTGGCGTCCGGGAGTTGGATTTGCTGCGAGTTAAATCAAAGGGAAAATGTCAGAGGGGGCGCCAGAGATAGGGGGAGGAGATAGGGAAGAGGAGGAGGCGCGGGGTTTACTGGTAAGGTCGGAATCGACCGGGGACCTCTGCAGGTTTGCGGTGCTCCGACGAGAAATCCCGTCGCCCTGGCGATGTCCCGCGCGAGAATAGGAAAGGGGGTCGGGGGAGGAGGTGGAGGGGGCTTTTATAGGCCGGGGTAGACGTCAATTAGGGCAGGGAGTAACGGAGAAATTAAGAGAGGGAGTTAACAGGGGAGGGGTCGGTCTCCGGCGGGAGTAACGGGCGGAGGACGAAGACGACTGGCAGGTGGGGCCCTCCTGTCGGCGGGGTAACGAGGGAGAGGGGTTACCGGTTCGGGGTGAAGGTAAGTGGGCCGCGGGTCTCTTTTCATCTCTGGGCCGAGGGGTTCCCCGAGGCCCTTTTCGTATATTTTTTTTGTTTCTTTTCTTCTTTTCTTTTTCTGTTTTCTTTATTTCTTCATAGCTTTTGCATTTGTTACTCAAATGACTTCAAACCAAAATGTAAAATTTTCTAAAATTCCAAGCAACATTCTAGAACAGTAACAAACATGTTTTAAGAACCAAAACCAGATTTTTAATAAAAGGTCTTAATTGAGCCTAATGGCTTTGCTTGCATAAAATAATAGAAATAGAGTTTGAACTCGATTCTTTCTAAAATAGTAAAATAATAGTTTATAAAATAATGATTGAGAAACACAATCAATTATGGTTTGGAAAGGCAACCCATAATGAATAAAGCAATTTTGTAAAATAATCTTTTGCAAGCAAGCTTGCATAAAGCTGAATAAGGGCGAGAAAATAGTATTTCAAATTCTTTTATTTTTCCCAAGGAAATTCTTCAAGAAATAAATAGAGGATTTTAAATAGTTTTCAAACAAAACTTTCAAATAAACTCAAAAAGTTTTAAATCCCTGTGAATTTTCAATCAACACAAGCAAAATAAAAACGAAAATTTTCCCCCAAAATTTGATAAAATCTTGGGTCGTTACAGACTACCACCCTTAAAAGAAATCTCGTCCCCGAGATTGGAGAGGCTAGAAAGAAAGTATGTATTAGGTTATTTGGGTTTAGGTATCTGGGTGGCTACCACCCTTAAAAGAAAATTCCTCTTGGTGGTGTCTTGATGCTTCCTTGGGCACTTGCATTTTGTTCCCAGCTTGTATTCACCGTTGGGCCATTTTCCTTGAATCGCTCTTCTCAGAAGTTTTGATATCCACAACTATGTTCAAAAGTGGGCATACCAAGGGTTCCATCTAATTCTGGTGATAAGCAGATATCATCCATCGCGTTGTCACCAATAAGGTAGTCCACATCTTCATTTACAATCGGTGGGTGTCTATTCACAAATTCGGGCATCAACCTTCCTTATGGGGTTGCTTGAGGTAACCTTACTCTATTGTAGAGCTTTCTATCCAACGGGGTAGTTGTTGAACTACTTTGGACACTGAGGAGGCACTCTTTGGTTCAATCGGAGGACCAAGCTGAGTTGTCTCCTCTTTGGGTCATTCAGAAGACCAAGCTGAGAGGGTATCCTCTCATCATCTCAACTTTCTTATCATCATCCTTAGAGGTTCTTCATCTTATGGTTGCTTCCTTATGCCATTCTGCTCTTCAATTTTTCCACGATACTATTCTGTTCTAGTAACCATCCTGGTTGTTGTACATCTTCCAAGAATGTGTATCTAGCCTTTTCTTGGTCGGTCCTCCCCAAGGCCAAGACAGCTTACAGGCTATCACCATACTCCTTGTTGCTTTTTAGCTGATTTTCATTCCAAGAATCTCGAAGATAACTCAGTGCCAAGTACTGCATGCTTGCCCCACGAACATGATGAGACCACACATCCCAATGAATTAGGATGGCATCTCTTTGCAGGCTTCTCATGCATTTCATAGGGGTAAACAAGGTGGATGCTGTAAGAGGTACTTGCACTTTTAAGGGACGGAAGGTCGCCTTATAACCAGCATTGTTGAACCCATTCAAGTTACCGGAGCAAGTTGTGTTACTTGCCACAGGTACTAGATGGTCCTTAAGAATTCCTTTAGCAACCGTCTTCATAGTTGTTGAAAGGCGCTGAACAACTTGATCATATCTCGAAGATGAACTTCTTCACAAGAATGAGGGATCATAAGTCTCTAAGGATAGAGTCAAAAAGTAACTTCTTTCTCTTCTAGGGATCTGAAATCAGGAGGCAATCACATAGGTAGTGGTGGTTGTCTTTGTTGTGACTCTCTGGAGAGGAGTGATCTCTCTTTTATAGGCTTAGGGAGTCGAAACGAAGGGTCGGGAAGGTAAATCGAACAGGCAGTAGCCGAAGCTGAACAGTCTCCGTCTTCAAGTCCACTGAGAAAAACGTTTCTGATTCGTGTAGCCGTTCAAAAACCAAATTCTCACCGTATTCCTACGTTTTGGCCACTGGCTCACTATAAGGGATGTAACATATTATCCTTCTAAGGTTATGGTTTTAACGATGTCGTCTCTTAGGTAGGTATGTCTCTCTAGACTTACCATTCCTCATACAAGAGCGAACAATATGAGTAGTCGTCATGGGCGCGAATCCATGTCGCACTCAATCATTACCTCGTATTTGGTTTGGTGCATCTCGCATTCTAACTCTTGGTCAACCTCACTAGCTTTTAACAAAGTTTTGTTTGAATTGGAACCAAGTTCCCAAATCCTATTTTGAAACTTGAAAACAAAATCTATCGTTCCTAGCTAGAGGTTTTCAACAAAGCTCATGGCAATAATTCTTAAGCTATGCATACTACAAGAGGTGAATATACTAATGCATAAACCATAATAAGAACATCATTAATCCTTCCCAAAGGTTTCTTCTTAGCAACATCAGAAAGAGGAACATCATAAATAACAACTTTCAAGCGGTGGTAAACCAAGCATATCATAAATTTTTCTAGGCATAATAGAAATACTTGCACCAAGATCACATAAAGCATTGCAATCAAAATCATTCACATTCATCTCAATGATGGGATCCCAACCATCTTCTATCTTTTTAGGAATATAAACTTTTTGTTTCAACTTTTCCTCTCTAATTCGTATGAGAGCATTCGTAATATGCTTTGCAAAAGCCACATTTATAGAACTAGCATTAGGACTTCTAGCAAGCTTTTGCAAGAACAAAATTACTTCAGAGATATTGCAACCATCAACATCAAAATCATTAAAGTAAGTAGAGCTATTGTCTCCCATACTCTGAATTTTTTTAGCACTTTTATTAGAAAAAGTTTCTGTAGTTTTAGGCAATTTAGCACAAGGAGTAGGAATTTTCTCTACACCAATCACTCTACCATTAAAATAAGGAGGTTTGCTAGCATTTGAAACAACATCACTAGTGGTGGTAATAGTACAAACCTTCATATCTCTAGCCATCGCATCTTCTCTTTCCCACCTAGCATGCAATTCTGCTAACATCCTAACATTATTATCAATCTTAACCTGAATGGCATTCAAAGTCTTGCTTTTTTTCACATCATGAGGAAAAACCTTTAGTTTTAGAAGTTCAACATCAAGAGCAAGGCTATCAACTTTAGAAGCAAGAACATCAATTTTACCCAACTTTTCCTCAAGAGACTTATTAAAAGCAGTTTGTTTACTAATGAAGTCCTTGAGTATGACTTCAAGATCAGAGGGCGCGCCCCTAGTGTTGTTGGAGGAATTACCGTAAGAATTACCATAACCATTACCATTGGTAGAATGATACGACCTATAATTGTTGCTAGCAAAATTATTCCTATAAGCACTGTTGTTGAAATTATTATTCCTAATGAAGTTTACATCAACATGCTCCTCTTGAGCAACCAAAGAGGCTAAAGGAACATTATTAGGATCAACATGAGCTCTATCATTAGCAAGCATGGCCATAATGGTATCAATCTTATCACTCATGGAAGAGGTTTTTTTAGAATTTACCTTCTTACCTTGTGGAGCTCTCTCGATGTGCCACTCAGAATTACCATCATATTATCAAGGAGCTTCGTTGCTACGCCCAAGGTGATGGACATAAAGGTACCTCCAGCAGCTGAATCCAAGAGATTTCTTGAAGAAAAATTTAGTCCTGCATAAAAGGTTTGGATAATCTAAACTACTAATAAAAGAGCAAACTCGAATTTCTCTAAGGCTACCTCACCAATTGTACACAGGATAATTAGGATCGTCTGATCTAATCACCTTATACAAATCCAAGAGTCCACGTTAACTCAGTTATCCCCGAATTAGATCAATGGCTGTGATTAAATGTTTTGCCGGTGGACACGCAACAGACGAGCTAGATGCAATGTCAACCCAGGAGGCCAGGATGCGTTCTGTTTCCTTTTAATCTTCTCCTCGATTGCAAACCACGCCGCCGCCTCCCTCGCAACGCTATGACGCGCTCCCGGCCAAAGGCTGCCCGACGTCTCCTTTGCCCAGCGTATGGTGGCTCGAGGACTCCCAGTCTAGGGGAAGGGAAACGCGTGACGATCCGGATCCTGGAAGATAGATGCGCGGAGGCCCTCACCGTGACACCGCCTCGATTGTGTTGGATGGCCGGTTGGACGAGGGCTCCCAGTTGATGGACGACGTCAAGCGCCTTATTCCTAGGTGCGTGTTGACTGATTACCTGACCTGGCCATGGGTATGCTATACTTCGGCTGTGTTTGGGAGAGCTCCACTTCACTTCACTCCACTCCCTTTTCCCAACTCCACTTCACCAACAAGCTTCAGAGCAGTAAAAAGGTGTTTGGCTCATGAGGTAGCTCCAGATTCTAATTAGAGAGAGATTGTTGTGAAATGACTAGTACTCTCATATTATTTTTTTCTTTTATTTTTTTTACTACCAATCTATACTGCATAATCGCTGGTTGTCTCAGGTAACAAGATTTCTGTCTATATTTTTCCTCCTTTGCATAAGACGTCACATGCTTGTATATGTGAAGGTCATCTTGATATACGTGAGTTCTCAGCGCAAAAAATATACTGAATGTGAGATCACCACAAAGTCGATATTCACTCTCAAACAACACAACACCTCCTGCTTGTTTGCATCCATACAAGTTGTACGGGGAAAGCTTTGCAGGAAAACATCGTAGAGAGAGGGGTGCTCCAGCCGTATACATCTTCAGGTTGTGTATACTTTCCAACAACGAACAGCGACCTGCTGGTTGCCAGGGGCGGCGACCTCCTTGTTCAGGCGTTCGTCGGGTGAGTGTCGGCAACCTCCTTGACCAGCGGCGGCGGTCGAGGTATGTTCCGGTGGCGGGTCGAGCAGCGGACAGGGAACCAGGGGGCAGAGGAAGAAGGGCAGGCGGCAACGAGGAGAGGGGAGAAGGGTGAGCAACGGAGGGAGAGGATACGGGCCTTTTCTATCACCGGAGCAGCTCTAGAGGGGAGGGTTCAAGCTAGAGAGAAAGGCAGCGTCTTGCCCTGGTAGCCAGCCATGGGGGAAAAGCTAATGAGGGAGCGTGGAGGCTGAGAAGAGAACATAACGTTTCAGCTGGATTGACTAATAGGTGGCATTGGTGGGTAAATCTCTTCTCTACCAATAAAATTGCAATGCGACTGGTAGGCCGTACGTCCGTCACTGTCACTTTGCATTTTAGCCCCTAAAAAATTGCAGAATCAACCCGCAGTCTAGCCACAAAGAGCCACCGGTCGCCCAGCACGGTCGCCCAGCACGGAAGCGCCCCATGCTCCGCCGCCGGCCGCCCTACTCCTCCTTCCTCCGCTGGACGCCCCTCCCGCGGGTTGTATGTCACGGTCGCGTCCTCCATTCCTCCTCCATACGGCAACAGCAAGACTAGATGCCTTCTACCTCCAACTCCGCCGCTCATGCTGGACGCCACGCCACCGACGTTTGCGTCCATGGATTCCTCCTCTGCTCTAGCTCGAAGCTGCGATACACGCGGCCGGCGTGCACAACCACATCGCGCGCGCAACCATCCGCATCCCTCTTCCTCCGCAACACCCTCCAATCCTCCATGATGTTTATTACCGCTTCACCACCACCGCGCGCAACCTGCTCGATGAAATGTCCAGCCGCATCGCCGTCTCCTTCAACCTTTATGGATGCCTACTCCCACAACGGCCAGCCCAACGCTTCAGTGGAGATGTTCGAGCATGTGTCGTGGCACAGGAGTCAAGGCCGACTGGTTCATGTACGCGGACGCGCTCGCCTTGTGCTCATGTGCGGGGCGCCTGAGGGAGGGCAATGCAGTGTACGCCAGGTGCGGTGACATGGGTGAGGCATGGCGTGTGTTTTGATGCCACCAGGGAACGACTCTTGTGGACTTGCTGGTGTCGGGGTACCTGTGCGCCGGCGCACGTGAGAAGATGTGGAGGGTGTTTTCCCTGATGCGCAATGCGATATGTGATTGAATTCTTTTGCTCTATTGCTTTGGCAGCGGTGACTTTGTGAGGGATATACCGGCGGTTCATGGATGCATGGTTCATGGATGCATGGTGAAGGCAGGACTGAAATCCGACATTACATGTGAGCATGATGGTTGACATGTATGCCAAGAAAGGTGCACTGCAATCTGGGGAAATGGGATCAGAGGATGGTATCTCCTTGTCAGTAGTGATATCAAGCCATGTACAACACGCCTGTACAAGGGAGACTTTACCCTTTTTATGAGAAATGAATCTTGGTCTTGCAGGCTTGCAGCGATACTTCTACTTCATATGGGTAAGTTTCTTCCAGCTTGTTCTCTTTTTATTACAGTATGTGTTTGTTGCATCTGGTTTTTTGTTCAATTCATTGCGGTCATAAGTAACAATTAGAAATTCAGGAGTCTTATTGCCATCATAATAACTTATTAATTTACTACTTTTCTCACTATGTAAATTTCAGGAAACAAGTTATTTACTTGATGAACCTTTGTCACCAACTAAAGCCATTCAGGCAGCAATGCTTAAGAGTCGTTTTGCTGGAAGGATTGTGATTTGTGAAGGCACAACAAAAGGCATATTTGGACCACGTAATATTTAGAAATACATTCTAAATTGTGTACATTGCAATTATGCTACTCACTTGCAGTGGGAAATTCTTACGCCGCACTATGCAGCTGTACGTGACATGCTGGTTTGATCATGCAAAAACAAAAGTAAAAGGAGAGGCTGCAAAAAAGATAGCAAGAAGGTAATAACTAGCTCTGAGCCTCTAATGGGTATGTATAAGCTGGATATGTTTTGTTGTCTGCCACTATCGTTAGTTGGCTATAAGTATTATATATGCGCACCGCATACCCAAGATAAGATACATTTATGTGAATTCTCAAAGCTTGGTAGTTTTCGTTGTTCAATATGGTTATAAGAAGTAGCAGGAAGGAAGTGTTCAGAATATTGTAACGGCCTGAACGGCTGATTTCAAAATCGTATGTCCTATGGATTTTTTTCACAATAACTGTGCTAATCATAATTGTTTCACTATTTTGCTATACGTTTTGTGGAAATATCTTTCCGCTTTAATGTTGTTTTGTACTTTTCTTATGTGAGAAAGTTATAATGTTGGATACACAGAAGATTGGCTAAAATAAAAGAGCTGACAGAAGTCATCAGTTACAAGTTTGAGGCAAGAAAAAATATTAAATAAAAATCAAGCGCCCGCCGTTGAGTTAATTCATTGTGGTGATAAGTACTACCTCTATTCCGATCTAATTGACTTTATTTGTATAGAAATTTGTACTACCTTATCTCTCCCACCACATCAATTAAAACGGTATGTAGGGAGTAACAAATAGGAACCTAGGGATAGATGTTAGATGCTAGATTCAACCTTATTGCATAGACTATGTTGGTATGCATCTCTGATTTAGAACAACGGTTTGATCAACATGCATGTAATATTTTCGTTTTCCGTGGCAACGCACGGGCATTCAACTAGTGTTTTCCAACTCTAGGGGTTAGGTGGGACAAGGGAGGTGGAGTGAATCAGGCGAAGCACCTGTTCGCTCGCTTCGGTTTGCTTCGGTAAAATACACTACGCGATGTTCCAGCTTCACTCCGCCTAATACCCGAAGTTTGTGTGTTTGGGGCAGCTTCACCTGCTCCACTGTTGGTTTGGTGGAGTGGAGCTGTCCCAAACACGCCCTTCATTGCTTTCTACTTCAGAGCATGTACGCTCAAGCCAAGTGCTCACACGCTAAGCTGCAAGCAGATGCTTGTTTTTTGTCGTACAAACTCTACAAATGGATGAATTCATATTCTAGAGCTCTCTAAATTCTACGAATCAATGAAATTTATGCATCTCAATTGACAAGAATTTATACTGCTATTTGTCTTTGTATATACTCGCATTAGTTTATGCAGAATATGTCTATGATTTACCCAGGAGTTCTGCTGAGACTTACTCTCCTGCAGGCAAAGTTAACATGGAACTGCTTGCAGTCTCAAAGTATGACAGCTACAGAAAAATGCTTTTATATTCAGCTTATCAACGGATCAACATTAGTATATTCTTTATATGTGGTGGTTTTAGGTTGAAACCTGAAGCAAAAAGAGGTTGATTATATGTTATGCTACACTAATGTTGCTAATAGATTTGTGTTTAGTTTTGTATGAAGGAAGTTTTCAAGTGTAGGGATTGGAGAATGATGAGATGAGTTGAAGAACGGACAAAAGCTCAACCTTGGGGATGCCCATGCATCACCCCAAGAAATATCCAAGAAGTACAAGCGTCAAAGCTTGGGGATGCCCCCGAGGCACCCCTTCTTCATCGG
The DNA here is from genome assembly GCA_007115705.1 of Dactylis glomerata. Classification (NCBI taxonomy): domain Eukaryota; kingdom Viridiplantae; phylum Streptophyta; class Magnoliopsida; order Poales; family Poaceae; genus Dactylis; species Dactylis glomerata. The sequence goes on along the minus strand of QXEO01000965.1, from coordinate 249,165 downwards.
CAAAAATCAGGTCACCTTTCAAGACACTATATTTTTATTGCTTCATGCACTATGCATTTTTCTTGGAGCGTCAGTTGCTTTTGTTTTCAGTTTTCTTTTGCTTTGTTTGCTGCAATAAATGGTTAGATCACATCATGTTTCTTTTGGAGAAGATGTACTCGTTTTCATTTGCTAAGAACACTCCGTTTTTCACTCTTATTGTTTCAACGAGTGTTCTCTTTTTCTGCTACTGCGTTTAGCCTTTGTTTTTTGCCTTGATTTTTGTTCAGATCTTGTTTTATCCTTGCATCAAGCTGTATTTGGGTCTCTAGTATATGTTGGTTTTCCTCAAAAGAGTTTCCTCAAAAAGGTTCGAATGGTGTTGGAAAAGAGAAAAAGCTTTATGCAAAAAAGTGGTACAAGAAGGAGCTTGTGTAGACTGCGGCCTAGGCTTTTTCATGTCATGCTTGATGTATTTTTGATAGTATGCTTAGTGGTTTTGCTGTAGCATGACTTGTCTCAAATAACTGAGATTGCTTAATGAGCCTTTGAAAAAAATCATGCGTTGTTTTTATCGTTTGGAAGCATTATTTTGGTTTTCTCCTTGATGCTTTATTTGGGTTGACTTGGCGCATGCTCACACATGTTAGACTCTTACAAAGTCGCCAATAGCCTCTATGATCATTTAGTTTTTAACTTTTGATGCCATCTTATGCTTCTTTTAATGTCGCTTGTCGCTTTGCATGATTATGGCCATTATTGCTCTCTTAGTTGGTCGCTCCCAGTCTTTTGCTAGCCCTCATTTTGTACTGAGTATGAGCTCTACTCGTGCATCCAACTCCCAAAAACCAAGTTTGCCATTGTGTCCACTATAAATTCCTATGCATGGTATTTGCAAGCCATTCCAAGTAAATTTTCATGTGCTACCTTTCAAAAAAACCTTCAAAACATTTCTCGTTTTGTGACACTGTTTTTAGCTCATGGGGACGTAGTGGTCGGATTTGCTATCTTCCATATTGCTTATTCCAAAAAGAAAAAAAAAGAGAAAAAAGAAAGAAAAAAGGCACTCCTCCATGGTATGTGAATGTTGGTGGGCACCCGATGGAATCGGTTAGCCATGGTTTGAGAAAGGAAAAAAGGTGGGGAGGAGTGCCAAGCTTTATAAAAGAGCACAAAAGTGCCAATCTCTCTCTCAAAAACTTGCTTCATTTTTGTATGGAAGATAGTAAGAACCCCATTGCCAGTCGTTGACAAAGACAACCACCTCTCAAAACTCAAGTTTTATCTCTCTGTTTTACAAATGAAAAGCTCTAGCACATGTTTAATCACTGCTTCCCTCCGTGAAGGGCCTTTCTTCTACTTTTATGTTGAGTCACCACCTTCTATCTTTATGCACCATAAGAGAGCAAAGTTGTCATTCTTAGTATAATGTGCATTGTCCCAAAGTTTTCATTGATTGATTCATATTGTTGGTTTCACTTGTTCTTAAATTACTTGTATCTGGTCGCCCTCTTAAACTTGAAGGTGTCCTATGCATTTATGTTTTGCTCTTCATGAAGGACAAGCTGAAAACCATTTGTATGTTTTTCCTTATGATTTGAACACACGTTTGACTTTCATTGTTTCATTTTCATGATCTTTTGTTTGTGTTCATTTGCATGTTTATAACATGGTTGCTAAGTTCTTATTGTCAAGATTATATCTTCATGCCCATGTTTTAAGTTCTTTTGATCCCAGCACACAACGCTTACATACATGATCAAGATTGTGTAGGTACATGTCACCTCAAAAATTATTTCTTTTGTTATCACTTACCTACTCGAGGACGAGCAGGAGTTAAGCTTGGGGATGCTGATACGTCTCAAACGTATCTATAATTTTTGATGCTTCATTCCTGTTTTTACACCATTTGCCTTGTGTTTTGTTACACTTCGTGGCATTTTTATGCGATTTCTGGAACTAACCTATTGACAAGATGCCACAGTGCCAGTTCCTTGTTTTCTGCTATTTTTGTGTTTCAGAAAAGCTACACAGGAAATATTCTCGGAATTGGACGAAACAAGTTCCTGAAGTCTTATTTTTCCTGGAAGCTTCCAGAGATCCGAAGAGGCGAAGGAGAGGGGCCACAGGCCAGCCTCACACTAGGCCGGCGTGGCCCAGGCCCTGGCCGCGCCGCCTAGGTGTGAGGAGGCCTGGGGCCACTCCTGACGACGCCCCTTCGCCTATAAGAAGCCTCGGGACGGAAAACCCTAAAGGAGTCGGCAAAATTTCCAGAATAGTTCCGTAGCGCCGTGTAACAACCCAAATTTTTGGAAAATAGAAATAAATGGAATCTATCAAAATACCAAATTTTGGAGCCAACAAAAACTTTTATTTTACAAGATTAATTTCTTGCCTTTTCGAAACTTCTGAGTTTGAGCATTTGCTCCCATGCTTCAAATAAAAAGAAAGAATCTGAGAAAGGTTTGAAAACAAATCCTTTGAGCCAAACAATTTAAACCCTCCAAAAAGAAACTATTTGGAAAGGAAGTAAAATCTTATTTCAAGAAACCTAGATTGTTTTTAAAACAATAGAATAAAAAGATTCCATTTTCGAAAATTATTTTTCTCTTCCTCAAATGAAGATTTCCAAAATGATTTGTATGTATATACTACCTTATTCCAAATGTTAACCCTTTGAAAACCTTCCCTGATTTCTTAGCCAAACTTGAAGACCAAGATAAGACCTGTGCTTCTTAAATGATTTAATCAAAATAGTTTTTCTACATATTTAAATCTTGCATAAGTGCAGGCCAACTCCATTTGGGAAACATAGTTCCAATAAACCAAGTCATCCAATCCCATGCAACAAGGAAGAAAACATAAAGAAATGAGAAGAAATACAAAACCCTGAATCGGAAAGATAAGAAGAGCTATCTTCAAAATATTATTGCCTACACCCTTTGCCCTTCTATATTAAGAAAATCTTTGATCTAGACCATCGTGCATCTCTCCACCACAACTAGGAACAAGTTACAAAGAATCAAATACAATAACGTTGGAAACAAAAATCAACTTGGAACCCTATCCAAATTTCTACCAAAGTTTGAATTCAAATAAGAGGTCATTCCCAACTCCATCTCATCTCCAAGAAAACCAACACTTTTGGACAAATTAAATCTTTTTCCCTCATAGTGCATGCATGCATAGTATTTTTAAATACATGTGGTTCTATGATTTCATGTGGGTTTTAATTGGTGGTGCAATGTTTAGTTAATTCAAACTTAACCAATGGAAGCATTAGAGAAGAAACACAAAGATCAAAAGAACCAGAAGCAAGAGAAATAAAGAAAAAGAGAAGAAAAGATGATCTAGAAAAAGTTAACCACTACCCTACTTTGGACACTTAGAATAAGAAATCTGTAACTCAAGAAAAGGTGTGGTCAGTTAGTTGAGCTTGACCATATCACATACTAACTCAACCAAGAAGTTTCCAGCAAAAACTCAGACCCTAACCTCCTTCAAAATATGTCCAAAGTTTGAATCTGAATCATATGACAACCCCAAATTCAAATTAGCCCTGAAGCAAAACACCACCTCTTGACCTAACAAAAATTGTTTTAGAATCCCTATCCAATATAATGACCAACCCAATTGGAAAATTTCGAAAATTCAAAATTTGAATTCTTGCGGACTTTGTGTCGAACACCTTCTGGGCAGGAATCCAGCAAATCAAACACACTATTGCTAAACAGCGGCATCTGCCCCAATCTCTGTTGCCTATGGTCATCTGCAGTGCCCAGCCATCCCTCTCCATCCCCCTCTGTCCCCTTGCTCTCTCTGGCCCCGACCATGGCCTTGACATGGGAACCCGCTGCCGCAGCCCTAGCATGTCCCCTTCTGAACCGACCACCCCGCCGCCTACAAACGCGCCAGCGAGTGCCTGCAACCGTCCACAGCCCTCCGCCGAAAGCCCCGACCGCCCCTCTCCTTCGTTAGCCGACACCGGCCGCGCTCTCTCCGCAGATCCCCTCGCCCCGTGCTCCCTCTCCCGTCTATAAAAAGGCCGCCATTGTTTGCAGGAAAGATTTCCCTCACCTCCCTCTACCTCCTAGACATCATCTCTTCGCTAGTTGCTCGCCGGTTTGAGCTCGCCGGAGTAGGCCGAGCTCCAGGACGCCAGCCGTTCCCGGTGTTCCAGCCGCTCCCTCGAGCCACCGCCTGGACGTGGTGGAAGAGGAGGAGCTCCTCCGCCGGACTACAGCTCGCCATCGCCTCCCGTCCTCTCTACATCGAGCCCCGCCGCCGTGCCCTTCGCCTCGCCGTCGGTGAGCCTCCCAGTATCCCGCGTCGAGAACGAGCACGTACCGTTTCGTTTAATTCGGTCCTGACAGCTGGGCCCCGCTGTCAGGCCGGTTCCCTATTTTTTTCCATTGCCACCCGCCAGCCTTCAGCCTAGTGGGCCGGCCCAGCTTGGTCTATGTGTCCGGCCCAGGTTTTTAAAAAAAGGGTAATTAGGTTTGGCGAATTTCCAAAATTGTTTTCAGAGGCCGTCTTAGATTTAAATTTCCCGGAGTTCTATAGATTCAAATTTAGCAAATAATATGCCGTTGGAAAGCTTATGACATGAACTAGCCATTGGTGGTGTTTTCAACCCCTTTAGAAGTATAATTTTCTTGCAGTAAAAATAACAAAACATGAGCTTTTCCACCTTAGAAAATCCATATCAAATCAAATAAAATTCCTAAAAATATAAATCCAACTTTAGGAATTCACAATTAGTGATACCCATCTGCCTATACCGTTAGATCTCATTTTTGAACCTTTTAAAGTAAATGCTATCTACCTATATGGTTAAATAGGTAATTGCCATATAGGATTTTATTAAACTCAAATCTATAATCAAAATTTTTATGGAACTCTTATTGTTAAACCATATTTCCAAATACCTATCTATAGGTATTGATCTTAGTCCATGTGAGCTTGTAGGAAGTATTTGGAAATTTAATACTACATAGTAGTAAGTAGAAACTCAAACTTGCACACCTATCTCAAAATCTGGAAATGATATGAAACCAATTCGAATCAACCACATTTCTAAATGTGATCTATAACTCCTAATCCAAGTAAACTAGGATCTATATACCCTACTTGTAGATTCAAACTTGATCACTAAATAGTTGCAAACTAGCAATGGCTTCAATAAAAGAAAAATACTCCAAATCCTATGAAGCCTCTTTAGTGAACCATAATCTTGAATTTATACTAGTAGTATATGAACTATGGTCAATAAGGACTTGCAGGAGATATTTTCATCATCCAAAATAAATAAACCCTACTTAAATACAACCACTCAATAATCTCATCCATCGAAACTCAATGATCTTTGAAACCACTCTCCATAGACTTCCTAGATCGTTTCTCTTACCCCAAGTATCCTTATTCGCTTGAGTATGTGTTGCTTGTAAATTGTGTGGTGATTGTATGCTTATTTAATTTTCGACGATTAGACGACAACGAGAGTAAGGAGAATGGATCCCGAAGCCAACCAAGAAATGGAGATGGAGATCAACCAATCCAAGATGAAGATGAAAACTATTTTGACTTTGCCAAGCCAGGCAAGCCATCTTTTGATTCATACTCCCAATGCCTAGTTTTAATATTGCATTCTACTTGTTTTAAGTAAATTGCATGATTGAATTGCTAGAGTAGAATGATAGAAGAATAGCGATATCTTGCTTAACAAGAGCATCAAGTTGAGTTTATCCAACTCTATTTAGTGATCATCACTCAATGTAGTTGCTTAGTCGCTAATAATATTGAGGCCATCTATAAGGGGAACTCTATTTGAAAAGTGGTGACTTGAACTTGAAACTTGAAAGGGGAGATTGCTCCTACATCATGGCTTTATGAAAGAAATTAATCTTGACTAAGAACTATGAAATATATTTCTCAAATGACAACGAGTGATGTACATGGGAGCCAACCATACCGTACGACCACATTACCCCTATATGGGAAGGGGCTTATTCCTAGCTTGTTTATTTTAGTATGGGAGGTCTTGTTTCATCCTTTATAGAAGCATCCCATGCATGGTTGCTTCCGAACCAAGTGGTTATTGGAAATTTTCCTTCCTGAAGATTTCCATCCGTCCGGCACTCCAGAGTGGGCAAAACTAGAGGCGCCGGAACGGGGAAATCCGTGTCTCGGGCTCTAGGGAAGGATCCCATACTAGAGTAGACAGGTGAAAGAGTTTGTTTGATTATCTGAACCCCGCATACTCGGTGTATGGCGATCCGTGGATTTCTCCCGGCAGATGTATCGATTCTTGTGGGTAAAGTGTACCCCTCTGCAGTGGTTTTCAAACTATTCGAATAGCCACGTCCTCGGTCATGGAAAGTTGGCTAACTCTACTTGGCTTTTGTCAAAGATAAAAATAACAATGGTGAGATTGGTGAAGGATCTGAATGGAATTGACTTGACTTGAACTTGATGTTGACACACTTGAAGTTGCCTCTTTAGATGAACTTAGAGAACTAAACCTCTTTTCTACCAATGAACATTCTTGGGAAATAAAACTAGCTTTTGCAAATAAACTTAGTGCTTAGTCCACCATATCAACCTTGCATATCTCTCTCATCACTTTGTTTATAAGATGGTTTGCGAGTGCATCCAATGTACTCATGGCTGTGTCCCTGGCTATTAACTTGGCCAGACTTGAAGGAGCAAGATCAAGAAGCAAGGACTCATTGACGACTTTGCGAATTAGGCTCGTTTCCTACTGTCTGCTTTGCCTGTGCGGTTGAAGCTTGATAATATGGACCCGACGTGATATTCCGCTGCATATTGATGTATTGTAAGGTTTGGTCTGTACGACCACCTATGTAATCCCTTTATTTACTATTAGTAGCTATGACTGTGATATCAACTACGTTATGTAAATCACAACATTGATTCTGGGATTGTGATGGATTACATAACGGGCGCTTCGAATTTGTTATCAAATTTGAGGTCGTCACACGCCGCCACCGTCGAAGCCAAATTTCGGGGGACAGAAGTCTCTATTCCGGCACCCTGCCGGGATGGGGAAGTGCCCCCGGAGCCATCTCCATCGGTCTCCATCGCCATCTCCGCCGTCTCCATCGACCTCACCGCCATCTCCATCAACCTTGCTGTCTCCTATGATGAGGAGGGAGTAGTTCATCCCCGGGGCTGAGGGCTCTACCGGTAGCTATGTGATTCACCTCTCTCTCCCATGATGTGATCTTTATGTGATCGTGAGCTTTGTATCATGTTGAATAAGTAGATGTTACTCTTCTTTATTATGTGTACTCTAGTGTGTTATTAAAGTAATCTATTCCTCCTGCCACGGTGTAACGGTGACAGTGCGTGCATCGTGATGGTACTTGGTCTAGGCTACGATTGTGATCTCTTATGGATTATGAGAATAATTATCACTATGATAGTATTGAAGTGATCTATTCCTCCTTTCATGGTGTAATGTTGACAGTGTGTGCACCGTGTTAGTACTTGGTCTAATTGCAATAATATCTATCTTGAGTTGTGATTTGATTTGGATATCTCTATGAGTGGTGTTTGTCAAGTACTTGATGAACTTTGAGGAGTGCTTCGTAGCCCTACGCAATGATTAGTGTTATTCAATAGGAGAGTAATTCAGAGTAACATAGTGAAGAGAAGTTATCTATTGGTTCAATTATGTTATATTTGTTGGGAGTGTGTCCACTAGTGAAAGTATGATCCCTAGGCCTTGTTTCCAAGCATTACACACCATTTACTTCCTGTTTTGTACATGTTTGCTCGCAGCGATACTTATTTCATATTACAGTTACTACTCATAATCATCTATACCACTTGTATTTCACTATCTCTTCGCCGAACTAGTGCACCTATACATCTGACAAGTGTATTGGGTGTGTTGGGGACACAAGAGACTTTCTGTATTGTAATTGCAGGGTTGCTTGAGAGGGATAGCTTTGACCTCTTCCTCCCTGAGTTCGATAAACCTTGGGTGATCCACTTAAGGGAAACTTGTTGCTGCTCTACAAACCTCTGCACTTGGAGGCCCAACACTGTCTACAAGAACAGACGCGTGTGTAGACATCACATTATTACTCATGATCTTTTGTTTGTGTTACTTTTCATGTTATAACATGGTTACTGTTGGGTGGCCCATCAGGGTGGTATGGCGGATTGCCTACCGGGCAGCCCAGTTGCTGGAGAGACCATGGCGGTACTAGACGCAGGCGCTTATGGCAGATCCGGAGACAGGCCCATGGCGGGTTGCTTTGTAGTACACGCATAGGACTTAGTCTAGGACTCCAAGTTGTATCCGCTCCGGTACCACCGTGTAGCCCACGCCAGGCGCCTATATAAGCCCGGTGTGGGGAAGCCCTTGAGGCACAACTCAACAGCTTAGACTTACGGCCAATCGCACAGCGAAACAGCCAACCTCATCATTGTAACCGAGCATTTGTTGCCATATAGTGAATTATAGCAGCACGTAGGATCTCGCCACTGTTGCGGGAACTGAAGCTGGGTAAACTCGTGCTACCACCGTCCCGGATCGCTCCGCCGTGTTCACCCCCTTCCACAAACCGCCATACACCTACCCCTATGGCAGATCTGTTGACGAAACCACGACAGTTGGCGCCCACTGTGGGGCTAAGCGCGTCAGGAGCGCGAATCCAGGCGGGATCCGCCTTCGCAGGCATCGGCAACACCGTCGCCATCGGGCGCGTCCTCTACGATTCCAGCTTCCCCATCGTCCCAGCGGATAACATCTGGGTGCCGGCTAGAGAAGACCCCGCTCAATTCACCATCGTTCCGATCGGAGATATCCATATCTTCATTGGAGAGGCAAACCCTACCCCCGCTACGGAAACCAATTTCCGGTGGATTGGTATGGCTGAAACCCCCAAACGGACCGCTTTCGAGCTGGATACGGAGGAGGACTCATCTGATCTGGAACTTCCTAAGTTACCTAGATCGGATCTAAAAAACAATCCCACCCAGCCCGCCCTAGAGGTAGAGGAAGTGGTGGTAGATCGCTGTGAATCCACCATGAGCAATCTGGCGTTAGAGACATCGCGGTATTGCCTTGTTGCGTTCGCAGGTATCACTTCGGGATCTACCTCCAATGGAGAAGATAGCCCAGGTGAATCCATCCTAGAGGCACTTAACGAAAGTGGTGAATCGGATGACTGGGATAGCAAAGGCTATGATTCTGATCACTATGACGCCGCCATGAGAAGGATCGAGGCGGAGTTAGCTTAGCAAGCACTTGAAGAGCAGAACGCAGCCGCCAAGCAGGTGTTCGTGACCAACAAATGAGATGACGCTGGGCAGACAACCGTTGATCCGCCATCTCAGGCAGCCCATGACGGAGATGCCGGCAAAGAGCAGGGTAACCCGCCACCAGCTGTCGATCCCGCCACGGAACAACTTCCTGAGATCCAGAGCGGCCCCAGGCCTCTGCAACCCGCCATCCTCGAGGTCCAGCACCCAGAAGACTTCATGACCCCACTGGACAAGGTCGTCTACGGAACTCTAGCAGACCCAATCACCCCTGACTATGTCAGGGATGTGAACGATCTCAAGAAGAAAAGGCGAGCAATCCTCAAAGAAGCAAAGCGAGTCGAGAAGATGGGCCAACAGCTGGATGGCGACATTGCTAAAGCTCAAGACACGCTGAAGCGCGCAAGGAACATGGAGGAGAAGTATGTTACTCTCATCCAGAAACAGATGGACGAGGGAGGCGACCCGCAGCTGGTACGAAACCTTGAGTTTACCGTACCAACCGCATAAACTCTGGCCAAGATGTATATCAAGAACCCACCATATGTGGACAAGAACCGCGATGAAGTCAGGGCTACGCCCATTGAGAACATCGTGGCCGCAAAGGAGCTATTGGAGCATAATAAAAGCCCAGTAGCCCTAGAGATGGCAGTGAAACTGATGACCAAAGCATTGGTGCAGCAGGAGAAAGCTACATCGTCACGACGGCTTGAATCTGATCCCGCGCTGTGCAGGTCCAGCACTGCCTCCAAATCTCGGGGTACTGGCAACTATGGTACGCGCCCTGATAACGAATCTCATACCGGATCCTCAGAAGTCCGAAGAAGAGAAGCTCACAACCGGCAGATGCCATCCCAATATCCTCCGATGACAAGCCACACGGCAAGGGTACGCAGAGAAATCCATCACCACCTCGCAAGAACTACCCTGCCTACGGATACCAGCAAGACAACGCTGCTCCCCGCCATAAGACCAACATGCCGCCACCAAAGTATAAGACGTTCGAAGTCCCAAAAGGAGGAATCGTCATACGTGACAATGATGGCAAGCGAGGACGAAGCCGTGACGCTGGACGCAGAGACGATCCACCACGACGGGAAGCAAGTCGGGACGGCGGATCCAAGCAAAGGGAACGATCTCGCCATGATGATGGCGCACACCGTAGCGGCGACAAGGATAAGCATCGCTCTTCCCGCCACCATGATGACAAAGGGCAAGGCTCCCACCGCCATGACGATGATCCATCTCCACGGAGAGCAGAGGGAAGCCGTCGTCGCTGCGGAGATCAATCGCAGGACGGTGAGAGTAAAAGATGATGTGATCCTTCGACATCCCCACCAGGCAGCCCCCATGGCGGCGGCGGTGGCGGCGGCGGACCAGCAAAATCACGCAACTCTCGCAGGGATCCAAAAGACTAGAAGCCCTACGACGCGTGTACCCACCTAAACGAGATTGCCAAGTCTCAAACAGCCTTCTTCCTTGGCCCAAAGTGCTTTGGACAACGGATCCATGATGAGCCCATCCCACATGGGTTCAAAATCGAGAAAAATATCCGCCAGTACAATGGAGTCGACAGGCCTCTAACTTGGTTACAAGACTACTTCAACGCAGTGCAGTTCACCGGGGGATCACCCAACGTTGTGGTCCGCTATCTGCCCCTGATGCTATTCGGCACAGCGCGGCAGTGGATCAATGACTTGGCAGAAAATTCCATCCAAACCTGGTTCGATATGCAGACTGCGTTCACCGAAAACTTCGAGGGTACTTACAAGAGACCCCATAATATTGGTGACCTCCAAAGGTGCCGACGGGCTGACGATGAGACCTCCCGAACTTTCCTTGCGCGATGGCTAGATATGAAGAACTCCTGTGAAGGGGTTACCGACGAATCCGCCATCCTCGCGTTCATCGACAGTTTGGAGAGAGGCTGTTGCGGGAAAGGAACGAAGGGAAACTAACCCTAAATTCCATGATCACCATTGCAAGCAACTACGTGGCCACCGACGATGACGCCCGCGAATCTCTAAAGGCTTCCGCCATCCAGAACACTGGAAAGCGGAACAATAGCAACAAACGGAAGAATCTGCCAGAAGAGCAGCAAACTCCGGATATGGTGGCCACAACCTTCGCCGATAAGGGTCAAAGCAGCCAGCGCGGCAGAGGACGCGGTACTAGCAGTGGCCAGCCGTGGAGCTCTACAGCTCCCGCTTCGGTGCCATCGGCCCCCGTGTCCTACGATGAATACCGCGATATGCCATGCTTCGCCCATCATGACGCATCAGGGAAGTGCAATCACACCAACCAGAACTGCAAATTTGTCAACGACATCAAGGCGGATCAAGAAGCTGGCTACAAGCGCAACCGGCGACAACGGCCTCGTGGCAAAGGAAAAGCGGACAAGGAAAAGGAGTCTAAGGATGGCAGTGATATGGACGAAGATCTTGCGCCCAAACCCGCTGAAAAGGCAGATGGTGAGGCTGGCAAGGGTAACCCAATCAAAAATAAAAAAGGAGCCTTTCACACGTTCCTTGGACCCCCCACGGCTAAGGCACAGCGAGCCGCTATGCGCTCCCTCAATGCCACCGTGCTAAAAGTCCGCCAATACGTCCGATGGTCCGAAGTACCGGTGCACTGGAGCCGCGACGATCATCCAGAGCACATCCCGGATGGATATTACGCTATGGTAGTATGCCCTGTAATCCATGGCTACGAGTTCTCCAAATGCTTAATGGATGGCGGCAGCAGCCTGAACATCATGTATGTGGAAACTCTGACAAAACTTGGTCTTACCAAAACCCAACTCCGCCATAGTGCTGTCACCTTTTATGGAGTGGTTCCTGGCCGCCAAGCTAAGTCCCTTAGGTCCATCACCCTCAAGGTTGCCTTCGGCAGTGAAGAAAATTACTGAGAAGAGCCCATAACCTTTGAGGTGGTCCCATTCAAAAGTACATACCACGTGATCTTCGGCCGCCCCGCCTTCCACAGTTTCCATGCCAGGCCATGCTACATCTACAACCAGCTGAAGATGCCAGGACCGGATGGCATAATCACCGTTTATGGCAGCTTTAGAAAGGCAAAAGAGTGTGAGGAAGGAGAAGCCGCTTTCGCGCAAGCAGTGTTCTTTAGCGAGGAGTTCAAAGAAATCCACGCCGCCACGGACCCCGCGGAGATGCCGGCATCCAAGCAAGAGGTTTCCGCCTCCCCGCCCACCTTCAAGCCCACAGTTGATACAAAACAGGTGGAACTTGTCGCTGGCGATGCCGCCAAGACCACCTCCATTGGGACAAATCTGTCCACCAAATAGGAAAGCGCGCTCGTCGAGTTCCTCCGTGAGAACCGGGACATCTTCGCATGGCAGCCATCTGACATGATAGGTGTACCTAGGGAACTCACCGAGCATGCCCTACAAATAATCCCTGGCTCTAAGCTAGTAAGACAAGCCATGAGACGCTTTGGAGATGAAAAACGCCGTGCAATAGCAAAAGAAATTTCCAAGCTCCTGAAAGCAGGCTTCATCAAAGAAGTGATCCATACGAGGTGGGTGGCAAATCCTGTGTTAGTTCCTAAGAAAAACACAAAGTTTCTGCACATGTGTGTAGATTACACTGGCCTGAACAAAGCGTGTCCAAGAGATCCTTTTCCCTTGCCTTGCATTGACCAAGTCATTGACTCGACGGCGGGATCGGAGCTGCTCTGCTTCTTAGATGCCGACTCAGGATACCACCAGATCAAGATGAAGGAGTCCGATCAGCTTGCTATGTCGTTCATAACACCTTATGGCACATATTGCTATGTCACAATGCCATTCGGTCTGAAAAACGCAGAAGCAACGTATCAGCGCACCATGCAGAAGTGCCTGGCGGATCAAATCGGACACAACATCCACGCTTATGTGGACGATATCGCCGTTATGTCCAAGAAGCAAGATGGCCTTATAGCGGATTTGCAAGAGACCTTCGACAATCTAAGGAAGTACAACATGATGCTCAACCCCATGAAGTGCATCTTCGGGGTACCAGCTGGACAATTTCTGGGATTCATCGTCTCCCACCACGGAATCGAGGTCAACCCGGAGAAGATCAAGGCGATCCTCGACATCTCCCGACCTAATGACTTAAAGGACGTGCAGCGACTCACAGGCTGCGTGGCAGCAGTGCGCAGGTTCATCAGTCGTCTTGGCGAGAAGGCTTTGCCACTCTACAAGCTGATGAAGAAATCAGACGAATTCGTCTCGACCGATGAGGCAGACGCTGCGCTTAAGGATCTGAAGAGAGTGCTATCCACTGCACCAGTCCTAGCAGCTCCCGAAGACCAGGAACCCATGTTACTATACATGGCGGCAACCAACAGGGTCATCAGCATCGTCATCGTGGTAGAACGTAAGGAAGAAGCGCAGGAGTACGGCGTACAGCGACCAGTCTACTATGTCAGTGAGGTCCTGACGGAATCCAAGCAGCGCTACCCTCACTACCAAAAGTTGGCATATGGAGTTTTCCTAGCTTCTCATAAGTTACGGCATTACTTCTATGACCATAAGATCACAGTAGTGAGCAAGGCTCCACTGAAGGACATCATCAACAACAGCGACGCAACAGGACGAGTTGCAAAGTGGGGCATTGAACTGGCCTCGTTTGACATCGACTACAAGCCTCGCACCGCCATCAATTTTCAGGCTTTGGCGGAATTTATGGCGGATTGGAAGGAAGCGCAGGAGACTACGTCCGTCCCAGAACCAGAGCATTGGGTGATGCACTTTGATGGTTCAAAGCTGCTACACGGCTCGGGGGCTGGAGTGACACTCAAATCTCCCAAGGGAGATGAGCTCAGCTACGTTCTCCAGATCCACTTCCCCACCACCAAGAACATCGCGGAGTATGAAGCGCTACTGCACGGGCTACGTGTCGCAAAGGAGATCGGCGTACAACACATTATGTGTTGTGGAGATTCTGACCTTGTCGCTCAGCAGGTGGCTGGCACATACAAAGCTCGGAACGAAGTTATGGCGGCTTACAGAGACGAGGTGGATGAGATGGCCAAAAGTTTCCTCGGCTACGACATAAAACACGTACGACAAGAAGATAACATGGTGGCCGATACCTTGTCCAAGCTAGGGTCTAGCCGTAAGGCAGTCCCGCCAGGCGTATTCCTCGAGCATCTGCACGTACCATCAGTCAAGATAGTAGATCCAGAAAATCTGGAACTAGCAAGCTCCCCCGTCATGGTGGTTTTGCCCAGTAATCCGCCATGGGCAGAGCCCTACCTGGAATATCTGACAAACAAGAAGCTACCCGAAGACGAAGTCCAAAAGAGACAAATCGAGCATAGAGCAAAAGCGTACACCATCATAGATGGCTAGCTCTACAAGCGAAGCACCTCGGGAGTCTTCATGAAGTGCATATCCCAAGTGGACGGAATCGAAATACTAAGGGAAATCCACGAAGGCGAATGTGGGCATCACGCCGCCGCCAGATCCCTAGAAGCTAAAGTATTCCGCCATGGATTTTACTGGCCAACAGCCAAGGCAGATGCAGACCGTATCGTGGAGCTTTGCCAAGGTTGCCAGATGTACTCCAAGCAAACCCACATGCCCGCCATAGCGCTGCATACGATCACTATAACCTAGCCTTTTGCGGTCTGGGGGCTGGACATGGTGGGTCTGCTAAAAATAGCACCTTCGGGATTTACGCACCTCCTGGTAGCGGTAGACAAATTCACGAAGTGGGTGGAAGCTAAGCCCATCAGAAAGCTTGATGGCAAAACCGCCCTAAAATTCATCAAGGACATTGTGGTCAGATTTGGTATCCCACATAGCATCATCACCGACAATGGCACTAACTTGTCTCAGGGAGAAGTTGAAGAGTACTGCCATCACAACGGAATCCGCCTTGACCTGGCATCTGTGGCACATCCACAGTCCAATGGCCAAGTTGAGCGGACCAACGGACTAATCATGTCAGGGATCAAGCCACGCCTAGAAGCACCGCTATGTAGAGCAGCTGGAGCCTAGGCAGAAGAGTTTCCATCTGTGTTATGGAGTCTACGGACCACGCCAAACAGATCAACTGGCCTCACCCCTTTCATCTTAGTCTACGGAGCAGAGGCAATTTTGCCAAGTGATGTCTAGTACGATTCCCCTAGAGTTAAGTCCTATGAGGAGGAAGATCCAGAAGCGTCCAGACAACTATCCGTGGACCTGCTGGAAGAAGAACGAGACCTAGCACCCCAGAGATCCGCCATCTACCAGTAGAATCTCCGCCACTATCACAGCCGGCGAGTTTGCAAACGCTCATTCAAAGAGGGGGATCTGGTGCTACGCCTCAAATAGTAGAAGTCCCACAAGTTATCCCCGACTTGGGAAGGACCCTTCGTCATCAGCAAAGCTCTACTGAATGGTTCCTACTACCTCGTTGATATTCGCGAGCTAGATAAGCGACCCAGTAAGAAGCGCAAACGAAGAGACCCTGACGATATCTACGACGAAACAGATCGTCCATGGAACATCGCACAGCTACGTCCTTTCTACACTTAGCACTTACCTAGCTATGTAATAGGCACCTCTATATGATCAATGAAATAAAGCATTTGGTTCACTCTTGATTTTTTCTGAGTCTTTTACCTCCTTTATTGTTCATTTAGATCGTATGGAATCTTTGCGCAATTGTGCCTTGCACTTGCATCTTTTTAAATCCGCCATAACGGTCCGCGTAGCATATTTATGTTTTGATTTCCATCTGATGTTCTTTGTGTGGATTCCTGAGTAGTGACTTTTTGACGATCTAAGCCGCCATCTCCTAAGGGTTTTGGACGGTTGCTATTAAGTATCGTCGCCCTAGCGGATTGTTCGATTTCGCCATCTCACGAAAAGTCAAGCACAAAGAGCCGGATGGCGGATCGTATAATCCTACGCGTGAAAAAATTTCAAAGTGTTGTTTTTTGAGCATGTCAAACAACTGCAAGTTGCATAAAAATAGGCCTGGCAGTTTTTTCGCACATAAAACCACTTAATAAAAATTGTGCCACAAAGTTCAAAAGCATTCACTGATCCGCCACAAGCAGATCAGGCACAGTGCAGAGCATACACGCAGTTTAAATAAGTTCAACTTACAGACCCACTCAGGGGCCGAATTGATGCAATTGTTTTTTCTCTTGCCACATTGCAGGGTATAGCCTAAGAGGATGTGGAACTCCAGAGGACACTTCATCACCACCATCAGCACCAGCGGTGGCTGCAGAGACCGACGCCGAAGCTTGGCTCGGAGACCCCGGCAGATCATATGACTCGTAGTATATGTTCAGCTGGGTGCCCAAGGCACACAGCTGATCGTATCCCAGCACACTCTGCCGGATGGCGGCCTCGTCCACCGGCGCTCCGTCCTCGTCACTCTCTGGGATGCCGGAAGTGATCAAGTCCAGGTCTAGCTCGGGGTAGTGGGCCTTTGCCAAGGTTAATGCAGTTCTGGCACCACCCCGAGCGGAAGACTGCTTCCAGTCCGCCACTAGCCCAGGCACGAGCAGTAGCTTCTTGGTGAGCCCAATGGCGGAGAGGCCAGATGAACCCGCTATCTGCAAGCTCCTGCACGCCTGACGACCAGCGTTGAGAAGGCCATCTAGCTCCTTCTTCGTTGCGTCAGTGGCCATGCGCAAGCCTGCGGCGGAATCCACCTCGCCTTGCTCCAGGGTCGCTGCATAGCGGAGACAGAAAATGCGTCACATTCAGCATAGCACAAAATTGCAAACTTCACAGTATGGAAAGCCATTGATACCTAGCAGGGTCTCCTGGAAGTGATTGAGGACCTCGTTAAAGCCATCGCGCCGCTTTTCAAATTCGGCGGCGGCTTTGCGGAGATCCTCTATCTCCTTGTCCTTCTTCAGGTTCTGGCATTCCTGGTCCTTCAGCTGCTCTTCGAGGAGGGTATTCGAGGCCAATGATTTTTGGAGCTGCTGCTGCTGCCCCTCCATCGCAATAGCGTGGCCATTTTCCACCCCCTCAAGTGTGGACCTAAGCTTGGCAGCATCTGGATGGCGGAAGTGTCAGCACAGTATTGGTCAGATAGCATAAAGGTAAGACCATAAACAACAAGTATCATCATAGAAATAATAACATGTTCAGATCTGAAATCATGGCACTCGGGCCCAAAGTGACAAGCATTAAGCACAACAAGTTGCAACAATGTCATAGGCACTAAATAAAGATACTAGGCACTATGCCCTATCAATCTCATATCAAATTACATGAACAATCTCATCCAATCCCTACCATCCCCTCACCTACAGCGGGGGAATTACTCACACATGGATGGGGGAGTCATGGATGGTCGATGGAGGAGCGTCGGTGATGATGGTGATGAAGATCTCCTCCGAATCCCCATCCCGGCAGGGTGCCAGAACGGAGTTTCTGGTTCCGAATCGCGGTTTCTGATGGTGGCGGCGCAGCGGAAGTCTATCTGGGAAAAACGCCGTCTCCCTGATATTATGTCGTCAGGGGGGTATATGTACGCGAGAGGGGAGGTCGAGAGGGGTCCTGGGGCCCCCTCACGCAGGGTTGGCGCGGCCAGGGCTGGGCCGCGCCACCACTGTGTGACGGCCCCTCGAGCCCCTTCTGCCTCCTGTCTTCTGGCTCCGTGGGTCTTCTGGTGAAATAGGATTTTTCATGATTTTTCCCGAATTTTTACTGGAAGTTGAATTTCTGCACAAAAACGAGACACCAGAGCAATTCTGCTGAAAATAGCGTCAGTCCGTGTTAGTTGTATTCAAAACACACAAATTAGAGGGGAAACAATAGCAAAGGTGTTCGGGGAAGTAGATACGTTTTGGACGTATCAGCTGCGCAGGTGGGAGATCACACCACCGCTGCACGCCGTCGTGCTGCGGAGTTTCCGAATCCATGTCCAACACCATCTACTTCTGCAATCTTGGCTGGAACGGGGATTCTGAGAGTCATCATGATTGCCATACGTGTGCGAGTACGCGGAGGTGTCGCTCGTGTGGTGCCAAAGTCGTTGCTCCATGATCTTCACGACCTTGAGGTTGGCTACATCATCTTCATCGTCAATGCTTGTGCAGGAGCGTAATCCCCACGTTCAGTCTATGAGGGTACGCCTCCAAACTTCCTTTTACCATTACAACATTACTAGTAGATAGATCCTTGGGCAATTTGGGGTTGCGTAGAAATAAATTTTGTTATTTGCATTGAACCCTAACATCTTATTATCGGCTATTGCTATTTACTCGTACCGTGATAATCCATCTATGTGACCTGATACGTCTCAAACGTATCTATAATTTTTTATGCTCCATGCTTGTTTATGCACCATTTGCTTTATGTTTTGTTTACACTTCGTGGCATTTTTATGCATTTCCAGAACTAACCTATTAATGAGATGCTACAGTGTCAGTTCCCTGTTTTCTGCTGTTTTTGTGTTTCAAAAAAGTTACACAGGAAATATTCTCAGAATTGGATGAAACAAAAGCTGAAGTCCCTAGTTACCTGACACGAAGACGGAGTCCAAAGGAGAGCAGGAGACAGACCAGGGGCCAGCCACACCCTATGGTGGCACGACCTAGGCCTGGCCCGCGCCACCAGGGGGTGTGACCGCCTGGTCCACTCACTGACATCGCCCTTCCGCCTATTTATTCCCTCCGTCGAGAAAACCCTAAGGGCACGAACACTTTTCCAGAAAACATACTGCAAGCCGCCGTCGTTGTCGATGCGAGATCGGGAGGGTCCATAAGCTCTTCCCGGCACCCTGCCGAAGAGGGGAATCACCACTGGAGGCCTTCTTCACCACCATGCCTGCCTCCGGAGTGATGTGTGAGTAGTCTACCTTGGACTATGGGTCCATAGCAGTAGCTAGATGGATGTCTTTTCCTCCATGTGCTTCATGTTTAGATCTTGTGAGCTGCCTATCATGATCAAGATCATCGTTATGAAATTTTACATGTTGTGTTTGTTGGGATCCGATGAATATTGAGTACTATGTCAAGTTGATTTGTGATTTATCATCTCTATGTTGTTTATGATCTTGCATGCTCTCCGTTGCTAGTAGATATCTTGGCCGAGTAGATGCTGGTGACTCCAAGAGGGAGTATTTATACTCGATAGTGGGTTCATGCCTTTGGTAACCTGGGGGAGTGACAACAACTCCTAAGGTTGTAGATATGTTGTTGCTACTAGGGAGAAAACAATAATCTTGTGTTCAAGGACATTTGTATTATTTACATTACACACTTTGTTTAAGGCGATAATCTGTTGCTTGCAACTTAATACCCAACGGTTGTTCGGATGATATCCGGCAGGTGGATTATTAGTCATAGACGCAGTTGGATTACGGTCTATGTATTATGTTGTAATGCCCAAGTGAATCTCATAGTGATCATCGTGACATGTACATGCATTGCTTGCATTCTTTATTCTGTCAATTGCCCAACTATAATTTGCTTACCCAGCATGTTATTTATCTTTATGGAGAGACACCTCTAGTGAATTGTGGACCCCGGTCCATTCTTTTACATTCATATTACCGTTTACTTTCTACAAGCATTATTTACTTTCTCGCAAACAATTATCTTTTACCACACGATACGTTTAATCCTTTGTTTACAGCAAACCGGTGAGATTGACAACCTCACTTCTAGTTGGGGCAAAGTACTTTGGTTGTGTTGTGTGCAGGTTCCACGTTGCTGCTGGTGCCAAGCTACGCCCAGATAGGTGCCATAAACAAATTGTCTGAGCTGTCGCCAAAGCCAGCTAGCATCAACCTTTAGAAGTGGTTTCTTTCTCCTACTGGTTCGATTAAACCTTGGTTTTATACTGAGGGAAACTTGCCGTTGTGCTCATCATACCTTCCTCTTGGGGTTCCCAACTAGGTGGCTAGCACCGCATATCAAGCATTTTTCTGGCGCCGTTGCCGGGGAGAAAGAGGATTTCTGCAAGGGGAGTCTCTTGCTTCCAATCTTTTACTTTGTTACTGTTTTGCTTACTTTCTTTACTTTATTTTTGCTTGCATCTTTTTTATTAAAAATACAAAAAATTAGTTCCTTTATAGTTGTTATTTTTGCTTGTCTGCTTTTAGTCTTGCTAGAATGAGTACTCCTGAGAACACCAAGTTGTGTGACTTTACTAGCACAAACAACAATGATTTCATCTGCACTCCTATTGCGCCACCTGCTCCTGAGGCAAATTTTTATGAGATTAAACCTGCTTTGTTGAATCTTATTATGAAAGAGCAATTTTCTGGTGTTAGTACTGATGATGCTGCAGCTCATCTCAATAATTTTGTTGAGCTATGTGAGATGCTAAATTATAAGGATATAGATGGAGATATTATTAAGCTTAAGTTGTTTTCTTTCTCTTTGAGAGGAAGAGCTAAGGATTGGTTGCTATCTTTTCCTAGAAATAGTATTGATTCTTGGGTTAAGTGCAAGAATGCTTTTATTAGAAAATAGGAGCTGACTACCCAGCGGCGCCGCATATCTACGGTACCGTGCGGCGGCTACTTTTCTCTAAACCAGGCCAATTCCGTGCAGAACGCTTTCCCACTAGATCACTCTAGAATCGGCCCCAGAATCTGGGCAAACTGCAAAATCCATGTCGACTTGCGCTATCGTACGAAACAAGTAGCCCCAAAAGCAAAAGCTGCTTCCCCATACAAAATCACGTCTGCACGCATGCAAAAAGATACTCCAGTTGTACAATTATATGTATTTTTATCTGTTCTGACAATACGGAAACATATCCTACTAGCTACCCTAGTGCCTAAGATAATCAGCTTTTGCTTGCGCTTGCCTCGACTAATAACTTCCTGCATATTTCAAGAAATCGGACTATTTGCACTTCAGAGCATCGTCAGCTGATTTTGCCGTTGCTCACTCGCTATATATCCTTTCCTACACAAAAAAGCATTATCTAAAAATATTTTAGTGGCAGTTTAGCCAGATTAATTGTAATAGTCCCCCATACACCGCGCAAATATATATAAAAAGCACTCAAAGGTTATCCCACGAGTAGCTACGAGATTAAAGTCAAAATTACCAGATTATCTATGTACCTACTGAAAGCAATTGCCAAATTGTCTATGTACCTATAAAAAGCAATTGACAGATTATCCGAGCAATACACGTTTCAAAAAGATTATCCCAATAGGAATTACCAGATTAGTTAGTCACAGCAACCAGATTAAATAGTCACAATTATGAGATTATCTATTGTACTTCTAAAAAGCAATTCTCGATTATCTCCGTAGGAATTACCAGATTAGTTATTCACAATTGTCAATTTAAATAGTCATAAATATCAAATTATCTATGTATCTATGTATTCATAAAAAACAATTTCCTGATCGATTATCTCCGTAGCAATGACCAGATTAGTCAATGACCAGATTAGTTATTCAAAATTATCAATTTAAATAGTCACAATTATCAGATTATCTATGTATTTATAAAAAAATAATTTCTTGATTATCTCCGTAGCATTACCAGATTACTTATTCACAATTACCAGATTAAGTAGTCGCAATTATCAGATTACCTATGTACTCCTACTTATAAAAACAATTTCTTGATTATGCATTGTTGAGGGCAGGAAGCTAAGGCTAGCAGGCCAGCTACAGGTGCTATTGACGAGAGCAATGGTGGCATTGAGGACTAGACCCTCGTGAGCGACACGAGGTCGGTGCGCGCTCTACCGAGTTCAGAGCACTGGAGGCAGAGGAGGCGCTTCACAAAGGCCCTCGATCGGGAGGAGCGCATCCAGCCCTCCCCTACGGGCGACGCAGAGGGAGAGCACGCGCACACGCGGGTCAGCGGCGCACAACAAGGCCACGAGCAGTGAGAGCTTACCGCGCCTGTGGAGCTCGTCCACTATCCCGTTGAGCGCCCACCGGTGCCAGCGACGGCCTCGACAAGGGGATGCATGCCTCTGCCAACAAATGCGCCCACTGCAGGGCCATCAGCACTAGCCGACCACGTCCCGTTGTTGAAGCCGACCAGCGAGAGCACCGCCCCCGGCGCACCCATCGCTGACCGCACCGGCTGTGGGGTCACCGAGTCGCTCCTCGACGGCGGCAAACATGCCGTACCAAGGCATCGCGTCCTGGAGCCGCACCGACGGCTCCTTCACCCGGCCCCGTGCCTAACAGCCGTAGGTCGGGCCGCTCCATCGCTCGCGCCTAGCGACCGCGTGACGGATTGCTCCGCCGTTGCCGCGCGCAGTAGCCGTGACTCCAGCTCCCATAGCAGTTCCCTTCCCAGCGAGGTCCTCGCCTTCAAGGCGGATCCTCGCGACCTCATGGCGTAGGCGCGTGGCGTGGCTCTCACGCATAGACTCGAGCTCCCGGCGCGGGGATGCTCTCGCGGCTTTCGGCCGACACGTCCTCGAGGGAACCTCCGGTCAGGAACTAGACGAGAGAGAAAGGGGATTGATTTGGGGAAAGGATTGAGCAGGTGAAGGGATAAGGCTAGGTGAGGTGATAAGGCGAGAGGGGCCAGGATTCTAATCCAACGGTTCACTGCGCGCCGCACGCGAGGCAGAGATGTGCGGCGCCTCATCGTATCTTTCCCCAACAATGTATTGATAAACATCAAGAACAAATGAATATTGCATACACAATAAGGAAAGAAAGGTACACACCAGCCGCTCTCAATTGCTTTTAGGACATCTGCCGTCACCTCATAGCCGTCCCATTTCTCCAATAGATTATCAAAGGAATGGCCAGATCCATAATTTAAAATTTCACATAAATCAAGTTAACAAAACAGTGAATACTTTTCTATATTCCCTTCTTGCTCGTGTTTTCCAAGAGAAAAAAGTACGATCATTGTACAAATACCTGCGTAAAAAACAAAATACACAAATGGTATGTCCCCTTCAACCAACTATTCGTATCTATGTACAAAAACAAAAGGTGTGGTTAGTTAGAAAAACCCGATGAGGATATCAAATGCATGAATCCAATAGTTTGACGTTGTTGGCTGTTGAACACACACTATCTTGACAATCGTGTACCTGAACCGGTTGCAAATTCATACCCAGATGGGTTTCAGTAACACACCTCATATGATTTTTTTTATTTGTTTTGTGTGCTGCACTAGCTGCAGAAGTGGAAGTGGAATGGAACAACACAAATAATTACAAAACATGAGCATTCAATCCAACAGAAGTGAGAAGGCTGCAAGATACATCCTAACAATATTTCTTAATCGAAAAGACAGACAAATGTTGATCCGTTGATAAGCTGAATATAAAAGCATTTTTCTGTAGCTGTCATACTTTGAGACTGCAAGCAGTTCCATGTTAACTTTGCCTGCAGGAGAGTAAGTCTCAGCAGAACTCCTGGGTAAAACATAGACATATTCTGCATAAACTAATGCGAGTATATACAAAGACAAATAGCAGTATAAATTCTTGTCAATTGAGATGCATAAATTTCATTGATTCGTAGAATTTAGAGAGCTCTAGAATATGAATTCATCCATTTGTAGAGTTTGTACGACAAAAAACAAGCATCTGCTTGCAGCTTAGCGTGTGAGCACTTGGCTTGAGCGTACATGCTCTGAAGTAGAAAGCAATGAAGGGCGTGTTTGGGACAGCTCCACTCCACCAAACCAACAGTGGAGCAGGTGAAGCTGCCCCAAACACACAAACTTCGGGTATTAGGCGGAGTGAAGCTGGAACATCGCGTAGTGTATTTTACCGAAGCAAACCGAAGCGAGCGAACAGGTGCTTCGCCTGATTCACTCCACCTCCCTTGTCCCACCTAACCCCTAGAGTTGGAAAACACTAGTTGAATGCCCGTGCGTTGCCACAGAAAACGAAAATATTACATGCATGTTGATCAAACCGTTGTTCTAAATCAGAGATGCATACCAACATAGTCTATGCAATAAGGTTGAATCTAGCATCTAACATCTATCCCTAGGTCCTATTTGTTACTCCCTACATACCGTTTTAATTGATGTGGTGGGAGAGATAAGGTAGTACAAATTTCTATACAAATAAAGTCAATTAGATCGGAATAGAGGTAGTACTTATCACCACAATGAATTAACTCAACGGCGGGCGCTTGATTTTTATTTAATATTTTTTCTTGCCTCAAACTTGTAACTGATGACTTCTGTTAGCTCTTTTATTTTAGCCAATCTTCTGTGTATCCAACATTATAACTTTCTCACATAAGAAAAGTACAAAACAACATTAAAGCGGAAAGATATTTCCACAAAACGTATAGCAAAATAGTGAAACAATTATGATTAGCACAGTTATTGTGAAAAAAATCCATAGGACATACGATTTTGAAATCAGCCGTTCAGGCCGTTACAATATTCTGAACACTTGCTTCCTGCTACTTCTTATAACCATATTGAACAACGAAAACTACCAAGCTTTGAGAATTCACATAAATGTATCTTATCTTGGGTATGCGGTGCGCATATATAATACTTATAGCCAACTAACGATAGTGGCAGACAACAAAACATATCCAGCTTATACATACCCATTAGAGGCTCAGAGCTAGTTATTACCTTCTTGCTATCTTTTTTGCAGCCTCTCCTTTTACTTTTGTTTTTGCATGATCAAACCAGCATGTCACGTACAGCTGCATAGTGCGGCGTAAGAATTTCCCACTGCAAGTGAGTAGCATAATTGCAATGTACACAATTTAGAATGTATTTCTAAATATTACGTGGTCCAAATATGCCTTTTGTTGTGCCTTCACAAATCACAATCCTTCCAGCAAAACGACTCTTAAGCATTGCTGCCTGAATGGCTTTAGTTGGTGACAAAGGTTCATCAAGTAAATAACTTGTTTCCTGAAATTTACATAGTGAGAAAAGTAGTAAATTAATAAGTTATTATGATGGCAATAAGACTCCTGAATTTCTAATTGTTACTTATGACCGCAATGAATTGAACAAAAAACCAGATGCAACAAACACATACTGTAATAAAAAGAGAACAAGCTGGAAGAAACTTACCCATATGAAGTAGAAGTATCGCTGCAAGCCTGCAAGACCAAGATTCATTTCTCATAAAAAGGGTAAAGTCTCCCTTGTACAGGCGTGTTGTACATGGCTTGATATCACTACTGACAAGGAGATACCATCCTCTGATCCCATTTCCCCAGATTGCAGTGCACCTTTCTTGGCATACATGTCAACCATCATGCTCACATGTAATGTCGGATTTCAGTCCTGCCTTCACCATGCATCCATGAACCATGCATCCATGAACCGCCGGTATATCCCTCACAAAGTCACCGCTGCCAAAGCAATAGAGCAAAAGAATTCAATCACATATCGCATTGCGCATCAGGGAAAACACCCTCCACATCTTCTCACGTGCGCCGGCGCACAGGTACCCCGACACCAGCAAGTCCACAAGAGTCGTTCCCTGGTGGCATCAAAACACACGCCATGCCTCACCCATGTCACCGCACCTGGCGTACACTGCATTGCCCTCCCTCAGGCGCCCCGCACATGAGCACAAGGCGAGCGCGTCCGCGTACATGAACCAGTCGGCCTTGACTCCTGTGCCACGACACATGCTCGAACATCTCCACTGAAGCGTTGGGCTGGCCGTTGTGGGAGTAGGCATCCATAAAGGTTGAAGGAGACGGCGATGCGGCTGGACATTTCATCGAGCAGGTTGCGCGCGGTGGTGGTGAAGCGGTAATAAACATCATGGAGGATTGGAGGGTGTTGCGGAGGAAGAGGGATGCGGATGGTTGCGCGCGCGATGTGGTTGTGCACGCCGGCCGCGTGTATCGCAGCTTCGAGCTAGAGCAGAGGAGGAATCCATGGACGCAAACGTCGGTGGCGTGGCGTCCAGCATGAGCGGCGGAGTTGGAGGTAGAAGGCATCTAGTCTTGCTGTTGCCGTATGGAGGAGGAATGGAGGACGCGACCGTGACATACAACCCGCGGGAGGGGCGTCCAGCGGAGGAAGGAGGAGTAGGGCGGCCGGCGGCGGAGCATGGGGCGCTTCCGTGCTGGGCGACCGTGCTGGGCGACCGGTGGCTCTTTGTGGCTAGACTGCGGGTTGATTCTGCAATTTTTTAGGGGCTAAAATGCAAAGTGACAGTGACGGACGTACGGCCTACCAGTCGCATTGCAATTTTATTGGTAGAGAAGAGATTTACCCACCAATGCCACCTATTAGTCAATCCAGCTGAAACGTTATGTTCTCTTCTCAGCCTCCACGCTCCCTCATTAGCTTTTCCCCCATGGCTGGCTACCAGGGCAAGACGCCGCCTTTCTCTCTAGCTTGAACCCTCCCCTCTAGAGCTGCTCCGGTGATAGAAAAGGCCCGTATCCTCTCCCTCCGTTGCTCACCCTTCTCCCCTCTCCTCGTTGCCGCCTGCCCTTCTTCCTCTGCCCCCTGGTTCCCTGTCCGCTGCTCGACCCGCCACCGGAACATACCTCGACCGCCGCCGCTGGTCAAGGAGGTTGCCGACACTCACCCGACGAACGCCTGAACAAGGAGGTCGCCGCCCCTGGCAACCAGCAGGTCGCTGTTCGTTGTTGGAAAGTATACACAACCTGAAGATGTATACGGCTGGAGCACCCCTCTCTCTACGATGTTTTCCTGCAAAGCTTTCCCCGTACAACTTGTATGGATGCAAACAAGCAGGAGGTGTTGTGTTGTTTGAGAGTGAATATCGACTTTGTGGTGATCTCACATTCAGTATATTTTTTGCGCTGAGAACTCACGTATATCAAGATGACCTTCACATATACAAGCATGTGACGTCTTATGCAAAGGAGGAAAAATATAGACAGAAATCTTGTTACCTGAGACAACCAGCGATTATGCAGTATAGATTGGTAGTAAAAAAAATAAAAGAAAAAAATAATATGAGAGTACTAGTCATTTCACAACAATCTCTCTCTAATTAGAATCTGGAGCTACCTCATGAGCCAAACACCTTTTTACTGCTCTGAAGCTTGTTGGTGAAGTGGAGTTGGGAAAAGGGAGTGGAGTGAAGTGAAGTGGAGCTCTCCCAAACACAGCCGAAGTATAGCATACCCATGGCCAGGTCAGGTAATCAGTCAACACGCACCTAGGAATAAGGCGCTTGACGTCGTCCATCAACTGGGAGCCCTCGTCCAACCGGCCATCCAACACAATCGAGGCGGTGTCACGGTGAGGGCCTCCGCGCATCTATCTTCCAGGATCCGGATCGTCACGCGTTTCCCTTCCCCTAGACTGGGAGTCCTCGAGCCACCATACGCTGGGCAAAGGAGACGTCGGGCAGCCTTTGGCCGGGAGCGCGTCATAGCGTTGCGAGGGAGACGGCGGCGTGGTTTGCAATCGAGGAGAAGATTAAAAGGAAACAGAACGCATCCTGGCCTCCTGGGTTGACATTGCATCTAGCTCGTCTGTTGCGTGTCCACCGGCAAAACATTTAATCACAGCCATTGATCTAATTCGGGGATAACTGAGTTAACGTGGACTCTTGGATTTGTATAAGGTGATTAGATCAGACGATCCTAATTATCCTGTGTACAATTGGTGAGGTAGCCTTAGAGAAATTCGAGTTTGCTCTTTTATTAGTAGTTTAGATTATCCAAACCTTTTATGCAGGACTAAATTTTTCTTCAAGAAATCTCTTGGATTCAGCTGCTGGAGGTACCTTTATGTCCATCACCTTGGGCGTAGCAACGAAGCTCCTTGATAATATGATGGTAATTCTGAGTGGCACATCGAGAGAGATCCACAAGGTAAGAAGGTAAATTCTAAAAAAACCTCTTCCATGAGTGATAAGATTGATACCATTATGGCCATGCTTGCTAATGATAGAGCTCATGTTGATCCTAATAATGTTCCTTTAGCCTCTTTGGTTGCTCAAGAGGAGCATGTTGATGTAAACTTCATTAGGAATAATAATTTCAACAACAGTGCTTATAGGAATAATTTTGCTAGCAACAATTATAGGTTGTATCATTCTACCAATGGTAATGGTTATGGTAATTCTTACGGTAATTCCTCCAACAACACTAGGGGCGCGCCCTCTGATCTTGAAGTCATACTCAAGGACTTCATTAGTAAACAAACTGCTTTTAATAAGTCTGTTGAGGAAAAGTTGGGTAAAATTGATGTTCTTGCTTCTAAAGTTGATAGCCTTGCTCTTAATGTTGAACTTCTAAAACTAAAGGTTTTTCCTCATGATGTGAAAAAAAGCAAGACTTTGAATGCCATTCAGGTTAAGATTGATAATAATGTTAGGATGTTAGCAGAATTGCATGCTAGGTGGGAAAGAGAAGATGCGATGGCTAGAGATATGAAGGTTTGTACTATTACCACCACTAGTGATGTTGTTTCAAGTGCTAGCAAACCTCCTTATTTTAATGGTAGAGTGATTGGTGTAGAGAAAATTCCTACTCCTTGTGCTAAATTGCCTAAAACTACAGATTTTTCTAATAAAAGTGCTAAAAAAATTCAGAGTATGGGAGACAATAGCTCTACTTACTTTAATGATTTTGATGTTGATGGTTGCAATATCTCTGAAGTAATTTTGTTCTTGCAAAAGCTTGTTAGAAGTCCTAATGCTAGTTCTATAAATGTGGCTTTTGCAAAGCATATTACGAATGCTCTCATACGAATTAGAGAGGAAAAGTTGAAACAAAAAGTTTATATTCCTAAAAAGATTGAAGATGGTTGGGATCCCATCATTGAGATGAATGTGAATGATTTTGATTGCAATGCTTTATGTGATCTTGGTGCAAGTATTTATATTATGCCTAGAAAAATTTATGATATGCTTGGTTTACCACCGCTTGAAAGTTGTTATTTATGATGTTCCTCTTTCTGATGTTGCTAAGAAGAAACCTTTGGGAAGGATTAATGATGTTCTTATTATGGTTAACAATAACCTTGTTCCCATTGATTTTCTTGTTTTGGATATTGAATGAAATGCTTCTTGTCCTATTATTTTGGGAAGACATTTTCTTAGAACTGTTGGTGCTATTATTGATATGAAAGATGGCACCATTAAATATCAATTCCCACTCAAGAAAGGTATGGAATAATTCCCTAGAAAGAGAAAGAAGTTACTTTTTGACTCTATCCTTAGAGCAAATTATGAACTTGATGCTTCATCGCTCGAAAATACTTGATTTCCACTTTCTGCACCTAGCTCAAAGGCGTTAAAGAAAAGCACTGTTGGGAGATAACTCAATGTTTTCTTTTCAGTACTTTTTCTTTTTGTTGAGTCTTGGAAGTTATTACTACTATAATGACCTCTCCTTATCATTTTTATTTCGTTTTTTGTGCCAAGAAGAACCTCTAATTGGAGGAAGGTAAGATTTGGGGAAGTTGCTGTCCTAAAACAGATTTCTGCGCTGTACCGTAAACATTCGTGAAAACTCTCAGAACGTCTTTTTGATCTGTGATTTCTTGTGCACATGCCCCAATTTATTTCTAACTTTCATTAGTTTTGCACTTTTCGATTTGAGCAACAGAAGATTTCCAAAATAAATCGATCTTTACCAGTTGTTCTGTTTTGACAGATTTTTGCCACTATTTGTGGTTGCCTCTTGATCTCTTTCTTTTTGAGTTCTTTTGATCATGGAACTTTTGAGAGAGTTGCTACAGTAGCTTATGTTTTAATGGGTATTATACTTGAGTTGAAACTGAACCAAAGAGTGGATTTACTATCTTGCATGTACTAATGTTGCTAATAAGAATTGTGTGAAGTTTTGTATGAAGGATGTTTTCAAGTGTAGGGAAAGGAGAATGATGAGATGAGATAAAGTATGGACAAAAGCTCAAGCTTGGGGATGCCCATGTCACCCCAAGAAATATCCAAGAAGTACAAGCGTCAAAGCTTGGGGATGCCCCGAGGCACCCCTTCATCATCAACAAAATATCAGGTCATCTTTCAAGACACTATATTTTTATTGCTTCATATTCTATGCATTTTTCTTGGAGCATCTTTATTTTTGCTTTCAATTTTCTTTTGTTTTGTTTGCTACAATAAATGGTTGGACCCCAACATATTTATTTTGGAGAAGACACACTCCGTTTTTAATTGCCTAGAACACTCTAGTTTTCACTCTTATCATTCAACGAGTGTTCTCTTTTTGTAGTACTGCATTTAGCTTTCGTTTTTCACCTTGATTTTTGTTCAGAACTTGTTAGTTCTTTGTAGCTAGGTGTCTTTAGACCTCTGGTCTATGTTGCTTTTCATCTTTAAGAGTTGTTTCAAAAAGGTTGATTGGTGGTTTTTTGAAAGGAATACGGTAGGGGAAGCGCCTACAGTGTTTTTTTATAATAAGAACCCAAATATGTGTCTGTGGGGACTTGAACCTGGGTGGTTGGGTTGTACATACACTTCCCTAACCATGTGAGCTAGGCTCACTTCCTTAGACTGTGGCTTAGACTTTTGCATGTCATGCTTGATATTATTTTGATTATATGCTTAGTAGTTTATGCTATAGCATGACTTGTCTCAAATGACTGAGATTGCTTAATGTGCCTTTGAAAGAATCAT
This sequence comes from Dactylis glomerata, assembly GCA_007115705.1. Classification (NCBI taxonomy): domain Eukaryota; kingdom Viridiplantae; phylum Streptophyta; class Magnoliopsida; order Poales; family Poaceae; genus Dactylis; species Dactylis glomerata. Next base: position 218,402 of record QXEO01000965.1, on the reverse strand, counting down.
GCGTTGTTTTTATTATATGGGAGCATATTATTGTGGTATTCTCCTTTGATGCTTTATTTGGGTTGACTTAGCGCATGCTTACACCATGTTTGACTTTAACCAGTCGCCTCAAGCCTCTATGATCATTTGGTTTTTGACTTGTGATACCACTTTATGCTTTGGTTAATAATGTTTTGTCACTATGCATGATTATGGCCGTTATTGCTCTCTTAGTTGGTCGCTCTTAGTCTTTTGCTAGCCTTCATTTGTACTGAGAGGGAATACTTCTCGTGCATCCAACTACCAAAAACCAAAGTTTTCCAATGTGTTCACCATATCTACCTATTAGCAATTTGCTATTCCAAGTACATTCATCTTGCTTTTATCTATCTTCTAAATTAAACTTTTTGTTATGTGAAAATTAGTTTGTAAAGCTCTCACGAACCTGACGACACATTTACTTTCTTGCACTTAATAAACTTGACCATTGTGGCTATCTTATGTTGATTATATGCTTGCAAGTTGTAAGTTGGGAGTTAGCTCAGCCATGCTGTCATGGGGCACGCTTTCAACATTGCACTTATTTCTATTTAAGTTGCTATTATGATCTTTTGTTTATGGATGCTTATCTGTGTGAAAGGAGTTGGAAACTTGTGGAGTTCATGGAGTTTGTATATGTGTTAGAGAAACGCCGGAGCCGCTAATCTAAGCCATGCATCATTCATGGTGGAAATTTACAGCATACTCATAGTGGACATTCGACGACGCATCTCAAAATAAAAAGCTATACCCAATGGTAAATAAAAGAGATGCCGAGGTGTCCATTGTCTGTTTGTCTTGTCATTTTGATGTGGGCTAGTTTCCATGTCATCGGGCAGGAGGTACCCCGTTGGCATTCTCAATGATACACGTATACTTACAATGACAAGAACTTGTTTGGGACCTAAGTCGACTAGCACTGTTTAAGTACTCGTATTCATGGGACATGAGATTTTCAACTTACGATTTGTCAAGCATATATCTCATATTTGTACTCGCATTAACCTTAACCACTCAAGATGCCTATGATGGGGGCAATGAGAGCTCAAAGCTAGTAAGTACCATAATTTTGGAAGGTTTATAAAAACTCGCAATCACTACTTCCCTCTGTGAAGGGCCTTTCTTTTACTTTTATGTTGAGTCTTCACCTTCTACCTTTATGCACCTTCTAAGAGAACATAGTTGTCATTCTGAGTATAATGTGAATGGTCCCAAAATTTATTATTGATTGATTCATGATTATGGTTTTGCTTGTTCTCAAATTATTTGTATCTAGTCACCCTCTTAAACTTGAAGGTGTCCTATGCATTTATGTTTTTCTACTCCATGAGGGACAAGCTGAATACCACTTTGCTATATTTTTCTATATGCTCAAAACAAACAATTGACTTTCATTGCATTATGATACGTCTCAAACGTATCTATAATTTTTGATGCTTCATGCTTGTTTTTACACCATTTGCCTTGTGTTTTGTTACACTTCGTGGCATTTTTATGCGATTTCCGGAACTAACCTATTGACAAGATGCCACAGTGTCAGTTCCCTGTTTTCTGCTGTTTTTGTGTTTCAGAAAAGCTATACAGGAAATATTCTCGGAATTGGACGAAACAAGTTCCTGAAGTCTTATTTTTCCCGAAAGCTTCCAGAGATCCGAAGAGGCGAAGGAGAGGGGCCACAGGCCAGCCTCACACTAGGCCGGCGCGGCCCAGGCCCTGGCCGCGCCGCCTAGGTGTGAGGAGGCCTGGGGCCACTCCTGACGATGCCCCTTCGCCTATAAGAAGCCTTGGGACGGAAAACCCTAAAGGAGTCGGCGAAATTTCCAGAACAGTTCCGTAGCGCCGCCGCCGTCGAAGCCAAATTTCGGGGGACAGAAGTCTCTATTCTGGCACCCTGCCGAGACGGGGAAGTGCCCCCGGAGCCATCTCCATCGGTCTCCATCGCCGTCTCCGCCGTCTCCATCGACCTCACTGGCATCTCCATCAACCTTGCTGTCTCCTATGATGAGGAGGGAGTAGTTCATCCCCGGGGCTGAGGGCTCTACCGGTAGCTATGTGGTTCACCTCTCTCTCTCCCATGATGTGATCTTTATGTGATCGTGAGCTTTGTATCATGTTGAATAAGTAGATGTTACTCTTCTTCATTATGTGTACTCTAGTGTGTTATTAAAGTAATCTATTCCTCCTGCCACGGTGTAACGGTGATAGTGCGTGCATCGTGGTGGTACTTGGTCTAGGCTACGATTGTGATCTCTTATGGATTATGAGAATAATTATCACTATGATAGTATTGAAGTGATCTATTCCTCCTTTCATGGTGTAATGTTGACAGTGTGTGCACCGTGTTAGTACTTGGTATAAGTTGCAATAATATCTATCTTGAGTTGTGATTTGATTTGGATATCTCTATGAGTGGTGTTTGTCAAGTACTTGATGAACTTTGGGGAGTGCTTCGTAGCCCTACGCAATGATTAGTGTTATTCAATAGGAGAGTAATTCAGAGTACCATAGTGAAGAGAAGTTATCTATTGGTTCAATTATGTTATATTTGTTGGGAGTGTGTCCACTAGTGAAAGTATGATCCCTAGGCCTTGTTTCCAAGCATTGCACACCGTTTACTTCCTGTTTTGTTACATGTTTGCTCGCAGCGATACTTATTTCATATTACAGTTACTACTCATAATCATCTATACCACTTGTATTTCACTATCTCTTCGCCGAACTAGTGCACCTATACATCTGACAAGTGTATTGGGTGTGTTGGGGACACAAGAGACTTTCTGTATTGTAATTGCAGGGTTGGTTGAGAGGGATAGCTTTGACCTCTTCCTCCCTGAGTTCGATAAACCTTGGGTGATCCACTTAAGGGAAACTTGCTGCTGCTCTACAAACCTCTGCACTTGGAGGCCCAACACTGTCTACAAGAACAGACGCGTGCGTAGACATCAAGCTCTTTTCTGGCGCCGTTGCCGGGGAGGTAAGGTAAATGGTACTCGCATCCTCCTGTGTGAGTGCTCAGAGTTATTTCCTTTAGATTCTGCAATTACATCTTTTTGTTTCTTGTTTTTATTTTCACTAGTTAGGCTTAAATGGAAAACAATGAGTTCTGTAGTCTTTTTCCTGAGTTTAGATATGAAGTGTTTGAAGAGAAAATTGAAAAACCTTTGGAGCTTAATTTGCATGCTAATAGTGTTGTTAGTATGAATGCTTTGAACACCATTATTGCTAATGCTATAGAAAAGTCTAAGCTTGGGGAAGCTGGTTTTGTTAAGCATGATATTTTTAGTTCCCCAGCTTTAGTGGAGAAAGTTTGCTCTGATGATATTTTATCTCCCCTATGTGATGTTCCTTCTTATGATGATATGTTTGAAGAATATGCTTTGCGAAATAGTTGTTCTCTAGCTTGTGATGATACTAAACCTCTAGTTTATGATGGTTATGATGATGGGTACAATATTTTCAGTTCACCTACTATTGAGGATAAAATTAGTTATGATTACAATATGCCTCCTATTTTTGATGATTATGGTGATGAGAATAATTATTCTGTTGAATCTGCTCCTACTACTATTGTTCCTGTGGTGAGTATTAATCCTTTTATGCATGTGGCTCATGATAGGGAAGCTTTATGTGATAGTTATATTGTTAATTCTATTCATGATGCTACTGAAAGTTATTATGAGAGAGGGAAACATGGTTTGATGGATCTCAACAATATTAAGTTTCCCTTCTTTATGTTGCAATTCTTGAAGTTGTACTTGTTTTGCCTTCCTATGCTTTTTGCTTTGCGCTTTTATGACTTGTCTCTTTACAAGACTATTTTTCATAGGAAGTGGTTTAGATTTAAATGCGTTCCATACTTGCTTTTTGATGCTCTCTATTGCTTTAAGTTCCTATATGGCGCCTTTGCCTCAAGCTCTTATATGGCGCCCACATGAGCATCTTTGCAAATTACTGCGCCTAGCTCAAAGGCGTTAAAGAAAAGCACTCTTGGGAGATAACCCAATGTTTTATTTTCAGTACTTTTTCTTTTATTTGAGTCTTGGAAGTCATTACTACTGTAATGACCGCTCCTTATCCTTTTTATTTTATTGTTGTGCCAAGAGAAGCCTCTAATTTGAGTGAGGTAAGATTTGGGGATGTTGCTGTCCTGAAACTGTTTTCGGTGCTGCACCGTAAAAGTTCGTGAAAATTCTCTGTATATCTTTTGGACCTGCGATTTCTTGTGCATATGCCCCAGGTTATATCCAAACTTTCGTTAGTTGAACACTTTTTGATTTGAGAAACAGAAAACCACTCAAAAATTCGACCTTTGTCAGCTGTTCTGTTTTGACAGATTTCTGCCAATATTTGTGTTTGCCGCTTTATCACTTTCTTTTGAGTTCTTTTGATCATGGAACTTTTGGGGAGGTTGCTACAGTAGTATATGCTTTATATGTGGTGGTTTTAGGTTGAAACCTGAAGCAAAAAGAGGTTGATTATATGTTATGCTACACTAATGTTGCTAATAGATTTGTGTTTAGTTTTGTATGAAGGAAGTTTTCAAGTGTAGGGATTGGAGAATGATGAGATGAGTTGAAGAACGGACAAAAGCTCAACCTTGGGGATGCCCATGCATCACCCCAAGAAATATCCAAGAAGTACAAGCGTCAAAGCTTGGGGATGCCCCCGAGGCACCCCTTCTTCATCGGCAAAAATCAGGTCACCTTTCAAGACACTATATTTTTATTGCTTCATGCACTATGCGTTTTTCTTGGAGCGTCAGTTGCTTTTGTTTTTAGTTTTCTTTTGCTTTGTTTGCTGCAATAAATGGTTAGATCACATCATGTTTCTTTTGGAGAAGATGTACTCGTTTTCATTTGCCAAGAACACTCCGTTTTTCACTCTTATTGTTTCAACGAGTGTTCTCTTTTTCAGCTACTGCGTTTAGCCTTTGTTTTTCGCCTTGATTTTTGTTCAGATCTTTTTTTATCCTTGCATCAAGGTGTATTTGGGTCTCTAGTATATGTTGGTTTTCCTCAAAAGAGTTTCCTCAAAAAGGTTCGAATGGTGTTGGAAAAGAGAAAAAGCTTTATGCAAAAAAGTGGTACAAGAAGGAGCTTGTGTAGACTGCGGCCTAGGCTTTTTCATGTCATGCTTGATGTATTTTTGATAGTATGCTTAGTGGTTTTGCTGTAGCATGACTTGTCTCAAATAACTGAGATTGCTTAATGAGCCTTTGAAAAAAATCATGCGTTGTTTTTATCGTTTGGAAGCATTATTTTGGTTTTCTCCTTGATGCTTTATTTGGGTTGACTTGGCGCATGCTCACACATGTTAGACTCTTACAAAGTCGCCAATAGCCTCTATGGTCATTTAGTTTTTGACTTTTGATGCCATCTTATGCTTCTTTTAATGTCGCTTGTCGCTTTGCATGATTATGGCCATTATTGCTCTCTTAGTTGGTCGCTCCCAGTCTTTTGCTAGCCCTCATTTTGTACTGAGTATGAGCTCTACTCGTGCATCCAACTCCCAAAAACCAAGTTTGCCATTGTGTCCACTATAAATTCCTATGCATGGTATTTGCAAGCCATTCCAAGTAAATTTTCATGTGCTACCTTTCAAAAAAACCTTCAAAACATTTCTCGTTTTGTGACACTGTTTTTAGCTCATGGGGACATAGTGGTCGGATTTGCTATCTTCCATATTGCTTATTCCAAAAAGAAAAAAAAAAGAGAAAAAAGAAAGAAAAAAAAGGCACTCCTCCATGGTATGTGAATGTTGGTGGGCACCCGATGGAATCGGTTAGCCATGGTTTGAGAAAGGAAAAAAGGTGGGGAGGAGTGCCAAGCTTTATAAAAGAGCACAAAAGTGACAATCTCTCTCTCAAAAACTTGCTTCATTTTTGTATGGAAGATAGTAAGAACCCCATTGCCAGTCGTTGACAAAGACAACCACCTCTCAAAACTCAAGTTTTATCTCTCTGTTTTACAAATGAAAAGCTCTAGCACATGTTTAATCACTGCTTCCCTCCGTGAAGGGCCTTTCTTCTACTTTTATGTTGAGTCACCACCTTCTATCTTTATGCACCATAAGAGAGCAAAGTTGTCATTCTTAGTATAATGTGCATTGTCCCAAAGTTTTCATTGATTGATTCATATTGTTGGTTTCACTTGTTCTTAAATTACTTGTATCTGGTCGCCCTCTTAAACTTGAAGGTGTCCTATGCATTTATGTTTTGCTCTTCATGAAGGACAAGCTGAAAACCATTTGTATGTTTTTCCTTATGATTTGAACACGCGTTTGACTTTCATTGTTTCATTTTCATGATCTTTTGTTTGTGTTAATTTGCATGTTTATAACATGGTTGCTAAGTTCTTATTGTCAAGATTATATCTTCATGCCCATGTTTTAAGTTCTTTTGATCCCAGCACACAACGCTTACATACATGATCAAGATTGTGTAGGTACATGTCACCTCAAAAATTATTTCTTTTGTTATCACTTACCTACTCGAGGACGAGCAGGAGTTAAGCTTGGGGATGCTGATACGTCTCAAACGTATCTATAATTTTTGATGCTTCATTCTTGTTTTTACACCATTTGCCTTGTGTTTTGTTACACTTCGTGGCATTTTTATGCGATTTCCGGAACTAACCTATTGACAAGATGCCACAGTGCCAGTTCCCTATTTTCTGCTGTTTTTGTGTTTCAGAAAAGCTACACAGGAAATATTCTCGGAATTGGACGAAACAAGTTCCTGAAGTCATATTTTTCCTGGAAGCTTCCAGAGATCCGAAGAGGCGAAGGAGAGGGGCCATAGGCCAGCCTCACACTAGGCCAGCGTGGACCAGGCCCTGGTCGCGCCGCCTAGGTGTGAGGAGGCCTGGGGCCACTCCTGACGACGCCCCTTCGCCTATAAGAAGCCTCGGGACGGAAAACCCTAAAGGAGTCGGCAAAAGTTCCAGAACAGTTCCGTAGCGCCGCCACCGTCGAAGCCAAATTTTAGGGGACAGAAGTCTCTATTCCGGCACCCTGCCGGGATGGGGAAGTGCCCCCGGAGCCATCTCCATCGGTCTCCATCGCCGTCTCCGCCGTCTCCATCGACCTCACCGCCATCTCCATCAACCTTGCTGTCTCCTATGATGAGGAGGGAGTAGTTCATCCCCGGGGCTGAGGGCTCTACCGGTAGCTATGTGGTTCACCTCTCTCTCCCATGATGTGATCTTTATGTGATCGTGAGCTTTGTATCATGTTGAATAAGTAGATGTTACTCTTCTTTATTATGTGTACTCTAGTGTGTTATTAAAGTAATCTATTCCTCCTACCACGGTGTAACGGTGACAGTGCGGGCATCGTGGTGGTACTTGGTCTAGGCTACGATTGTGATCTCTTATGGATTATGAGAATAATAATCACTATGATAGTATTGAAGTGATCTATTCCTCCTTTCATGGTGTAATGTTGACAGTGTGTGCACCGTGTTAGTACTTGGTCTAAGTTGCAATAATATCTATCTTGAGTTGTGATTTGATTTGGATATCTCTATGAGTGGTGTTTGTCAAGTACTTGATGAACTTTGAGGAGTGCTTCGTAGCCCTACGCAACGATTAGTGTTATTCAATAGGAGAGTAATTCAGAGTAACATAGTGAAGAGAAGTTATCTATTGGTTCAATTATGTTATATTTGTTGGGAGTGTGTCCACTAGTGAAAGTATGATCCCTAGGCCTTGTTTCCAAGCATTGCACACCGTTTACTTCCTGTTTTGTTACATGTTTGCTCGCAGCGATACTTATTTCATATTACAGTTACTACTCATAATCATCTATACCACTTGTATTTCACTATCTCTTCGCCGAACTAGTGCACCTATACATCTGACAAGTGTATTGGGTGTGTTGGGGACACAAGAGACTTTCTGTATTGTAATTGCAGGGTTGCTTGAGAGGGATAGCTTTGACCTCTTCCTCCCTGAGTTCGATAAACCTTGGGTGATCCACTTAAGGGAAACTTGCTGCTGCTCTACAAACCTCTGCACTTGGAGGCCCAACACTGTCTACAAGAACAGACGCGTGTGTAGACATCACATTATTACTCATGATCTTTTGTTTGTGTTACTTTTCATGTTATAACATGGTTACTGTTGGGGATATACCAAATGGGTATATACCAACGACGTAGTCCTAAACCAGCAAGCCAGGGTGGCCCATCAGGGTGGTATGGCGGATTGCCTACCGGGCAGCCCAGTTGCTCGAGAGACCATGGCAGTACTGGACGCAGGCGCTTATGGCAGATCCGGAGACAGGCCCATGGCGGGTTGCTTTGTAGTACACGCATAGGACTTAGTCTAGGACTCCAAGTTGTATCCGCTCCGGTACCACCGTGTAGCCCACGCCAGGCGCCTATATAAGCCCGGTGTGGGGAAACCCTTGAGGCACAACTCAACAGCTTAGACTTACGGCCAATCGCACAGCGAAATAGCCAACCTCATCATTGTAACCGAGCATTTGTTGCTATATAGTGAATTATAGCAGCACGTAGGATCTCGCCACTGTTGCGGGATCTGAAGCTGGGTAAACTCGTGCTACCACCGTCCTGGATCGCTCCGCCGTGTTCACCCCCTTCCATAAACCGCCATACACGTACCCCTATGGCAGATCTGTTGACGAAACCACGACAGTTGGCGCCCACTGTGGGGCTAAGCGCGTCAGGAGCGCGAATCCAGGCGGGATCCGCCTTCGCAGGCATCGGCAACACCGTCGCCATCGGGCGCGTCCTCTACGATTCCAGCTTCCCCATCGTCCCAGCGGATAACATCCGGGTGCCGGCTAGAGAAGACCCCGCTCGATTCACCGTCGTTCCGTTCGGAGATATCCATATCTTCATTGGAGAGGCAAACCCTACCCCCGCTACGGAAACCAATTTCCGGCGGATTGGTATGGCTGAAACCCCCAAACGGACCGCTTTCGAGCTGGATACGGAGGAGGACTCATCTGATCTGGAACTTCCTAAGTTACCTAGATCGGATCTAAAAAACAATCCCACCCAGCCCGCCCTAGAGGTAGAGGAAGTGGTGGTAGATCGCTGTGAATCCGCCATGAGCAATCTGGCGTTAGAGACATCGCGGTATTGCCTTGTTGCGTTCGCAGGTATCACTTCGGGATCTACCTCCAATGGAGAAGATAGCCCAGGTGAATCCATCCTAGAGGCACTTAACGAAAGTGGTGAATCGGATGACTGGGATAGCAAAGGCTATGATTCTGATCACTATGACGCCGCCATGAGAAGGATCGAGGCAGAGTTAGCTTAGCAAGCACTTGAAGAGCAGAACGCAGCCGCCAAGCAGGTGTTCGTGACCAACAAAGGAGATGACGCTGGGCAGACAACCGTTGATCCACCATCTCAGGCAGCCCATGACGGAATTGCCGGCAAAGAGCAGGGTAACCCGCCACCAGCTGTCGATCCCGCCACGGAACAACTTCCTGAGATCCAGAGCGGCCCCAGGCCTCTACAACCCGCCATCCTCGAGGTCCAGCACCCAGAAGACTTCATGACCCCACTGGACAAGGTCATCTACGGAACTCTAGCAGACCCAATCACCCCTGACTATGTCAGGGATGTGAACGATCTCGAGAAGAAAAGGCGAGCAATCCTCAAAGAAGCAAAGCGAGTCGAGAAGATGGGCCAACAGCTGGATGGCGACATTGCTAAAGCTCAAGACACGCTGAAGCGCGCAAGGAACATGGAGGAGAAGTATGTTACTCTCATCCAGAACCAGATGGACGAGGGAGGCGACCCGCAGCTGGTACGAAACCTTGAGTTTACCGTACCAACCGCAGAAACTCTGGCCAAGATGTATATCAAGAACCCACCATATGTGGACAAGAACCGCGATGAAGTCAGGGCTACGCCCATTGAGAACATCGTGGCCGCAAAGGAGCTATTGGAGCATAATAAAAGCCCAGTAGCCCTAGAGACGGCAGTGAAACTGATGACCAAAGCATTGGTGCAGCAGGAGAAAGCTACATCGTCACGACGGCTTGAATCTGATCCCGCGCTGTGCAGGTCCAGCACTGCCTCCAAATCTCGGGGTACTGGCAACTATGGTACGCGCCCTGATAACGAATCTCATACCGGATCCTCAGAAGTCCGAAGAAGAGAAGCTCACAACCGGGCAGATGCCATCCCAATATCCTCCGATGACAAGCCACACGGCAAGGGTCCGCAGAGAAATCCATCACCACCTCGCAAGAACTACCCTGCCTACGGATACCAGCAAGACAATGCTGCTCCCCGCCATAAGACCAACATGCCGCCACCAAAGTATAAGACGTTCGAAGTCCCAAAAGGAGGAATCGTCATACGTGACAATGATGGCAAGCGAGGACAAAGCCGTGACGCTGGACGCAGAGACGATCCACCACGACGGGAAGCAAGTCGGGACGGCGGATCCAAGCAAAGGGAACGATCTCGCCATGACGATGGCGCACACCGTAGTGGCGACAAGGATAAGCATCGCTCTTCCCGCCACCACGATGACAAAGGGCATGGCTCCCACCGCCATGACAATGATCCATCTCCACGGAGAGCAGAGGGAAGCCGTCGTAGCTGCGGAGATCAATCGCAGGATGGTGAGAGTAAAAGACGATGTGATCCTTCGACATCCCCACCAGGCAGCCCTCATGGCGGCGGCGGTGGCGGCGGCGGACCAGCAAAATCACGCAACTCTCGCAAGGATCCGAAAGACTAGAAGCCCTACGACGCGTGTACCCACCTAAACGAGATTGCCAAGTCTCAAACAGCCTTCTTCCTTGGCCCAAAGTGCTTTGGACAACGGATCCATGATGAGCCCATCCCACATGGGTTCAAAATCGAGAAAAATATCCGCCAGTACAATGGAGTCGACAGGCCTCTAACTTGGTTACAAGACTACTTCAACGCAGTGCAGTTCACCGGGGGATCACCCAACGTTGTTGTCCGCTATCTGCCCCTGATGCTATTCGGCACAGCGCGGCAGTGGATCAATGACTTGGCAGAAAATTCCATCCAAACCTGGTTCGATATGCAGACTGCGTTCACCGAAAACTTCGAGGTACTTACAAGAGACCCCATAATATTGGTGACCTCCAAAGGTGCCGACGGGCTGACGATGAGACCTCCCGAACTTTCCTTGCGTGATGGCTAGACATGAAGAACTCCTGTGAAGGGGTTACCGACGAATCCGCCATCCTCGCGTTCATCGACAGTTTGGAGAGAGGCTGTTGCGGGAAAGGAACGAAGGGAAACTAACCCTAAATTCCATGATCACCATTGCAAGCAACTACGTGGCCACCGACGATGACGCACGCGAATCTCTAAAGGCTTCCGCCATCCAGAACACTGGAAAGCGGAACAATAGCAACAAACGGAAGAATCCGCCAGAAGAGCAGCAAACTCCGGATATGGTGGCCACAACCTTCGCCGATAAGGGTCAAAGCAGCCAGCGCGGCAGAGGACGCGGTACTAGCAGTGGCCAGCCGTGGAGCTCTACAGCTCCCGCTTCGGCGCCATCGGCCCCCGTGTCCTACGATGAATACCGCGATATGCCATGCTTCGCCCATCATGACGCATCAGGGAAGTGCAATCACACCAACCAGAACTGCAAATTTGTCAACGACATCAAGGCGGATCAAGAAGCTGGCTACAAGCGCAACCGGCGACAACGGCCTCGTGGCAAAGGAAAAGCGGACAAGGAAAAGGAGTCTAAGGATGGCAGTGATATGGACGAAGATCCTGCGCCCAAACCCGCTGAAAAGGCAGATGGTGAGGCTGGCAAGGGTAACCCAATCAAAAAAAAAGGAGCCTTTCACACGTTCCTTGGACCCCCCACGGCTAAGGCACAGTGAGCCGCTATGCGCTCCCTCAATGCCACCGTGCTAAAAGTCCGCCAGTACGTCCGATGGTCCGGAGTACCGGTGCACTAGAGCCGCGATGATCATCCAGAGCACATCCCGGATGGATATTACGCTATGGTAGTATGCCCTGTAATCCATGGCTACGAGTTCTCCAAATGCTTAATGGATGGCGGCAGCAGCCTGAACATCATGTATGTGGAAACTCTGACAAAACTTGGTCTTACCAAAACCCAACTCCGCCATAGTGCTGTCACCTTTTATGGAGTGGTTCCTGGCCGCCAAGCTAAGTCCCTCGGGTCCATCACCCTCAAGGTTGCCTTCGGCAGTGAAGAAAATTACCGAGAAGAGCCCATAACCTTTGAGGTGGTCCCATTCAAAAGTACATACCACGTGATCTTCGGCCGCCCCGCCTTCCACAGTTTCCATGCCAGACCATGCTACATCTACAACCAGCTGAAGATGCCAGGACCGGATGGCATAATCACCGTTTATGGCAGCTTTAGAAAGGCAAAAGAGTGCGAGGAAGGAGAAGCCGCTTTCGCGGAAGCAGTGTTCTTTGGCGAGGAGTTCAAAGAAATCCACGCCGCCACGGACCCCGCGGAGATGCCGGCATCCAAGCAAGAGGTTTCTACCTCCCCGCCCACCTTCAAGCCCACAGTTGATACAAAACAGGTGGAACTTGTCACTGGCGATGCCGCCAAGACCACCTCCATTGGGACAAATCTGTCCCCCAAATAGGAAAGCGCGCTCGTCGAGTTCCTCCGTGAGAACCAGGACATCTTTGCATGGCAGCCATCTGACTTGACAGGTGTACCTAGGGAACTCGCCAAGCACGCCCTACAAATAATCCCTGGCTCTAAGCTAGTAAGACAAGCCATGAGACGCTTTGGAGATGAAAAACGCCGTGCAATAGCAAAGGAAATTTCAAGCTCCTGAAAGCAGGCTTCATCAAAGAAGTGATCCATACGAGGTGGGTGGCAAATCCTGTGTTAGTTCCTAAGAAAAACACAAAGGTTCTGCACATGTGTGTAGATTACACTGGCCTGAACAAAGCGTGTCCAAGAAATCCTTTTCCCTTGCCTCGCATTGACCAAGTCATTGACTCGACGGCGGGATCGGAGCTGCTCTGCTTCTTAGATGCCTACTCAGGATACCACCAGATCAAGATGAAGGAGTCCGATCAGTTTGCTATGTCGTTCATAACACCTTATGGCACATATTGCTATGTCACAATGCCGTTCGGTCTGAAAAACGCAGGAGCAACGTATCATCGCACCATGCAGAAGTGCCTGGCGGATCAAATCGGACACAACATCCACGCTTATGTGGACGATATCGCCGTTATGTCCAAGAAGCAAGATGGCCTTATAGCGGATTTGCAAGAGACCTTCGACAATCTAAGGAAGTACAACATGATGCTCAACCCCATGAAGTGCATCTTCGGGGTACCAGCTGGACAATTTCTGGGATTCATCGTCTCCCACCGCGGAATCGAGGTCAACCCGGAGAAGATCAAGGCGATCCTCGACATCTCCCGGCCTAATGACTTAAAGGACGTGCAGCGACTCACAGGCTGCGTGGCAGCAGTGCGCAGGTTCATCAGTCGTCTTGGCGAGAAGGCTTTGCCACTCTACAAGCTGATGAAGAAATCAGACGAATTCGTCTCGACCGATGCGGCAGACGCTGCGCTTAAGGATCTGAAGAGAGTGCTATCCACTGCACCAGTCCTAGCAGCTCCCGAAGACCAGGAACCCATGTTACTATACATGGCGGCAACCAACAGGGTCATGAGCATCGTCATCGTGGTAGAACGTAAGGAAGAAGCGCAGGAGTACGGCGTACAGCGACCAGTCTTTTTAAATCCGCCATAATGGTCCGCGTAGCATATTTATGTTTTGATTTCCATCTGATGTTCTTTGTGTGGATTCCTGAGTAGTGACTTTTTGACGATCTAAGCCGCCATCTCCTAAGGGTTTTGGACGGTTGCTATTAAGTATCGTCGCCCTAGCGGATTGTTCGTGTGAAGATTTCGCCATCTCACGAAAAGTCAAGCACAAAGAGCCGGATGGCGGATCGCATAATCCTACGCGTGAAAAAATTTCAAAGTGTTGTTTTTTGAGCATGTCAAACAACTGCAAGTTGCATAAAAATAGGCCTGGCAGTTTTTTCGCACATAAAACCACTTAATAAAAACTGTGCCACAAAGTTCAAAAGCATTCACTGATCCGCCACAAGCAGATCAGGCACAGTGCAGAGCATACACGCAGTTTAAATAAGTTCAACTTACAGACCCACTCAGGGGCCGAATTGATGCAATTGTTTTTTCTCTTGCCACATTGCAGGGTATAGCCTAAGAGGATGTGGAACTCCAGAGGACACTTCATCACCACCATCAGCACCAGCGGTGGCTGCAGAGACCGACGCCAAAGCTTGGCTCGGAGACCCCGGCAGATCGTATGACTCATAGTATATGTTCAGCTGGGTGCCCAAGGCACACAGCTGATCGTATCCCAGCACACTCTGCCGGATGGCGGCCTCGTCCACCGGCGCTCCATCCTCGCCACTCTCTGGGATGCCGGAAGTGATCAAGTCCAGGTCTAGCTCGGGGTAGTGGGCCTTTGCCAAGGTTAATGCAGTTCTGGCACCACCCCGAGCGGAAGACTGCTTCCAGTCCGCCAGTAGCCCAGGCACGAGCAGTAGCTTCTTGGTGAGCCCAATGGCGGAGAGGCCAGATGAACCCGCTATCTGCAAGCTCCTGCACGCCTGACGACCAGCGTTGAGAAGGCCATCTAGCTCCTTCTTCGCTGCGTCAGTGGCCATGCGCAAGCCTGTGGCGGAATCCACCTCGCCTTGCTCCAGGGTCGCTGCATAGCGGAGACAGAAAATGCGTCACATTCAGCATAGCACAAAATTGCAAACTTCACAGTATGGAAAGCCATTGATACATAGTAGGGTCTCCTGGAAGTGATTGAGGACCTCGTTAAAGCCATCGCGCCGCTTTTCAAATTCGGCGGCGGCTTTGCGGAGATCCTCTATCTCCTTGTCCTTCTTCAGGTTCTGAAATTCCTGGTCCTTCAGCTGCTCTTCGAGGAGGGTATTCAAGGCCAATGATTTTTGGAGCTGCTGCTGCAGCCCCTCCATCGCAATAGCGTGGCCCTTTTCCACCCCCTCAAGTGTGGACCTAAGCTTGGCAGCATCTGCATGGCGGAAGTGTCAGCACAGTATTGGTCAGATAGCATAAAGGTACTTAAACTTGTCTAAGACAAAAGAAAACTATCGCTGTTCTGGAGCTGCTACTGTAAGTCCGCCACAAGAGCGCTTCTTTCTGCCAGCTCCTTCTCCTGTGAGCTGACGACCTGGACCGGGTCCTCCACAACTTTCTTGTAATTCTCACAAAATGATATAAAGTGTTAGTCACTCTTAGAGCTTTCTGCCGGATGGCAATCCGCCATAACGCTCGAGGGCTACTCACGATGATTTTTTAGTCACTCTTAGAGCTTTATGCCGGATAACCATCCGCCATAACGCTCGGGGGCTACTCATACTGATTTTTTAGTCTTCTTAATAGCTTTACGCCGAATAGTTATCCGCCATAATGCTCAGGGGCTACTCAGTGCAAAATTTAAGTTCTCTACAGAGCACTGTATAATATGACAGCGCTCGGGGGCTATACTATGCAAAAGTTTAAAGTAGTTTCTCTTAGAGCTCCATAGCGGATCATCTATGAAAATCTGCCATGGCGCTCGGGGGCTACTGGGAGTACATACCTCTTTTACAATGCCGGTTCTCTGAACAAATGCTGACATGGCGGTTGACACATGGTTACTGGCCTCCTCCTGCAAGTGGTCAAGACGGAAAAGAGCTTCTACTTTCTTTTTCCATTTTGGGGCCTCCCCAGCTCCTGCGCCCATCTCGACCGCTTTCCCGCTGAAGCTCACCTTCTTTGTACTTTTAGCAGGATGGGTGGAGGGCCCAGCATCCTTTGCCAGGGTTATCCGCCATCTTGCTAGCCCTTTGGGCAGAAGTGGAAGGTCCAGTTGGGCGGGCGGGAGCATCGGGCGTAGACGGAATGGCAGCAGGGGATGGTTTGGTCCTTGGAGGCTTTTGGCCAGCAACTTTCCTCCTCCTATGCGCAAAGTCAGTCACGGATCAGAACAAGTCAAGTTATAGGTGGTATGGAAGAAAAAAGGATATCTTCCTTACTTCCGCTCTGGCAGGTTGATAGTGGCGGAATGCTCAGGCACGGTGTCCAAGTGACCACGTAGAGCGGGGGACGGATGGCGGGAGATAACTCTCTTGCCTAATCCATGTATGCGCCCGCCCACACCGCGAACACCACGGGGTACCGTTGTTGCGGGCTCATCCGCCATAGTCTCCTCTTCCGCCATCCTTTGTCTTTTTGGAGATGATGATGTTTCATCATCATCATCAGTGAGCTCTTTTGTCCGGGGATAACGGACGAGACGGCTCAGCTCGGAAGGCGGAAGGGAGGAAAGCTGCAGAACGATGCAAAGTTATTCAAGGAAAATAAATAGTTATGGCGGAACAGGGAGGCACTCACCTCTGGACAGCTGCCGTTCTCGTACATGGGGATCTTTAGCTTCAAAGGCTCATCCCGTCCCACCTTGATGATGTTGCGGATTCGGTGCTCGATCTCTTCAGCAGATAGTTCCTCCTTGGAATAGCGCTGAGGATCGTCAATTCTGCTATATTCGCACATCAGAGCTGGGCGATATTGGAGAGGCTGAATCCGCCGTGAGATCCAGCAGTGGATGGTGTCAGCACCTGTCAGTCCAGAAAACACAAGTTTCGAAATCTGTCGTGAGCATAGTTGGCATTCTTCATCCATGGTAAAATCGTTCATGACGCCCTAGCTATCCTGCTCCTTGGCGGGGCCATCAACAAAAGACCGCAGGCTGTACTTCCTTTCAAGAGGGGCCTGGTCAGCCTGATAGAAGAACGATCCCCGCCATCCCTTTGCAGAATCATGAGGGATAATATAGGGGTATGATTTCCCGCTCCGAGGAACAAAGGAGACCGATCCGCAATTGCGAGGATCTCCGTTCGCATCCCGATTGTGGCGGATGTTAAAATACAAGCGGAATAAGTCTCCGCGTGGGTTGATACCCAGATATCCCTTGCATAGTGCGACGAATCCCGCTATGATTGTGAAGCTATTCGGGGCGATATGGTGTAGCTGTAACCTGTAATGCCGGAGAACGCCCTTCAGGAAGTAGGATGGCGGGAGGCTGAAGCCTCGGTCGATGTGAGACTTCAGCATAACGATCTCTCCATCGGAAGGGGCTGGCATTGCTGCACCAGGATCAACCCGCCATCTGGAAATCTCCTTGGCTGCTATCCGTCCTTCCTGCTCCAATGAAGCTAGAGTTGCCTCATCTAAGTTGCAAGGATCCCAGCTACCTCCCGAGGTCTCGGGTATGGCGGACTCTGTGTCAGATGACCGCGCTGAGCTTTCTGCAGCTTCAGACTTTGAAGCTTGGTGAGACAATTCTGGTTCCATGACGGCTAGAGGAATGGCGGAGATGACTTCCAAGATCTCGAGCGAGGACGAGGAAGACGATGCCAGTTTGTGGCGGAAAAGACCACCGGCGGCGAGGAAGTCCTGCGGCGGCTCGTCGGAGATGACGAAGCTCTCGTGGAGGCGCTGAGGAGAGAGAGAGCGTCGGGGGAGAATGAGGTGTGACCGGCCGGGAGTGAGAGGCTGGGGTATATATAGGCCCCGAACCTTGAGATTCGTGCCCGCCATCACAACCGCTCATCCTGATCGCAGAAACCCTAATCCAGCGACACGTGTCCAGGGGTAAAAAAGTAACTTCAGTAAAATAGCGCATGCGCTGTGAATCTTGCCCTAGAAGGAACTACGTGCCGAAATTTACGACGGATTTCTATGGTATGATCCAACGGATCCCAGAAATCTCGCTAAAGTTAAAACTACGTCGCCTGATCCGCTATTTACGGCGGATTGATAGATGGAGAAAAGAGGAACATCGAGAAACCGCCATCCAGACGCAGAACGGAAGATGAGCTATGGCAGATAGACTTCGCCAAAGACGAGGCATGGCGGAAGGAGATGGCGATCTTGAAGTTCCCTGGGGGCTACTATTGGGGATATACCAAATGGGTATACCAGCGACATAGTCCTAAACTAGCAAGCCAGGGTGGCCCATCAGGGTGGTATGGCGGATTGCCTACCGGGCGGCCCAGTTGCTGGAGAGACCATGGTGGTACTGGACACAGGTGCTTATGGCGGATCCGGAGACAGGCCCATGGCGGGTTGCCTTGTAGTACACGCATAGGACTTAGTCTAGGACTCCAAGTTGTATCCGCTCTGGTACCACCGTGTAGCCCACGCCAGGCGCCTTTATAAGCCCGGTGTGGGGAAGCCCTTGAGGCATAACTCAACAGCTTAGACTTACGGCCAATCGCATAGCGAAACAGCCAACCTCATCATTGTAACCGAGCACTTATTGCTATATAGTGAATTATAGCAGCACGTAGGATCTCGCCACTGTTGCGGGATCTGAAGCTGGGTAAACTCGTGCTACCACCGTCCCGGATCGCTCCGCCGTGTTCACCCCCTTCCACAAACCGCCATACACCTACCCATATGGCAGATCTGTTGACGAAACCACGACAGTTGCTAAGTTCTATTGTCAAGATTATATCTCTTATGCCCATGTTTAGAGTACTTTGATCTCAGCAATCAATGCTTTACATCGTTTGATCAAGATTGTGTTGGTGCATATCACCTCAAAAATTATTGTTTTGTTATCACTTACCTACTCGAGGACGAGCAGGAGTTAAGCTTGGGGATGCTTGATACGTCTCAAACGTATCTTTAATTATTGATGCTTCATGCTTGTTTATGCACCATTTTCTTTGTGTTTTGTTTACACTTCGTGGCGTTTTTATGCATTTTCCAGAACTACCTATTAATGTGATGCCACAGTTCCAGTTCCCTATTTTATGTTGTTTTTGTGTTTCAGAAAAGTTACACAGGAAATATTCTCGGAATTGGACAAAACAAAAGCTGAAGTCCCTAATTACCTGACACGAAGACGGAGTCCAAAGGAGAGCAGGAGACGGACCAGGGGCCAACCACACCCTATGGTGGCGCCGCCTAGGCCTAGCCCGCGTACCAGGGGGTGTGATCGCCTGGTTCACCCCCTGACATCGCCCTTCCGCCTATTTATTCCCTCCATCGCAAAACCCTAAGGGCCCAAACTCTTTTCCAGAAAACATACTGCAAGCCGCCATCGTCGTTGACGCGAGATCGGGAGGGTCCAGAAGCTCTTCCCGGCACCCTGCCGAAGAGGGGAATCACCACCGGAGGCCTTCTTCATCACCATGCCTACCTCCGGAGTGATGTGTGAGTAGTCTACCTTGGACTATGGGTCCATAGCAGTAGCTAGATGGATGTCTTCTCCTCTACGTGCTTCATGTGTTAGATCTTGTGAGCTGCCCATCATGATCAAGATCATCGTTATATAATTCTACATGTTGTGTTTGTTGGGATCCGATGGATATTGAGTACTATGTCAAGTTGATTTGTGATTTATCATCTCTATGTTGTTTCTGATCTTGCATGCTCTCCGTTGCTAGTTGATATCTTGGCCGAATAGATACTAGTGACTCTAAGAGGGAGTATTTACGCTCGATAGTGGGTTCATGCCTCTGGTAACCTGGGGGAGTACAATAACTCCTAAGGTTGTAGATGTGTTGTTGCTACTAGGGAGAAAACAACAATCTTGTGTTCAGGGACATTTGTATTGTTTACATTACACACTTTGCTTAAGGTAATAATTTGTTGCTTGCAACTTAATACCCAATGGTTGTTTGGATGATATCCAGCGGGTGGATTATTTGTTATAGATGCAGTTGGATTATGGTATATGTATTATGTTGTAATGCCCAAGTGAATCTCATAGTGATCCTCATGACATGTACATGCATTGCTTGCATTCTTTATTCTGTCAATTGCCCAACTATAATTTGTTTACACAGCATGTTATTTATCTTTATGGAGAGACACCTCTAGTGAACTGTGGACCCTGGTCCATTCTTTTACATTCATATTACCGTTTACTTTCTACAAGCATTATTTATTTTATCGCAAACAATTATCTTTTACCACACGATATGTTTAATCCTTTGTTTATAGCAAACCGGTGAGATTGACAACCTCACTGCTAGTTGGGGCAAAGTACTTTGGTTGTGTTGGGTACAGGTTCCACGTTGCTGCTGGTGCCAAGCTACGCCCAGATAGGCACCATAAACAAATTGTCTAAGTTGTCGCCAAAGCCAGCTAGCATCAACCTTTGGAAGTGGTTTCTTTCTCCTACTGGTTCGATTAAACCTTGGTTTCATACTGAGGGAAACTTGCCGCTGTGCTCATCATACCTTCCTCTTGGGGTTCCCAACTGGGTGGCTAGCACCGCCTATCATGGCCTAGCCACATGCTGTGCAGCTTTGATGTATTCTCATCGAGTGGGCCTAGAGTATAATATCTGTCATGCAGATGAGCAAATCCTACTATTGGTTTATATGCCTCAACCTACTCCTTTGGAAACCCAAGAGACACATTTTCGGTCACCCTGCTACAGTGTGACAGTTGATGCAATCAAAGCTTCCTTCGGAAATAGTGATTAAATATAACCTCACAGTCTAAGGATTAAGTTACAACGCTTTCTTCATATTACAATGTGAACATCATGACACAATCGTGTTGCAATACTAACTTTGGGTATGTCCACCATGGCATTGTCAAATGGCATGTGATACGTCTCAAACGTATCTATAATTTTTGATGCTCCATGCTTATTTTTACACCATTTGCTTAGTGTTTCGCTACACTTTATGGCGTTTTTATGTATTTTCCGAAACTAACCTATTAACGAGATATCACAGTGCCAGTTCCCTGTTTTCTGCTATTTTTGTGTTTCAGAAAAGTTACACAGGAAATATTCTCGGAATTGGACGAAACAAAAGCCGAACATCCAGAAATTTACCGAAGCTTCTAGAGAACCGAAGAGGAAACGGAACAAAGCCAGAGGGTGGCCTCACCACCACGGGGCGCGGCCCAGGGGCTGGCCGCGCCGCCCTATGGTGAGGGCCCCCTGGTCCACTTCTGACGCTGCCCCTTCGCCTATAAAGACCCCCCGACGGGAAAAACCTAAACACCCGATCACTTTTCTAGAAACATATCGCGATCCACCGCCGTCGTCGACCCGAGATCGGGAGGGTCCAGAAGCTCTTCCCGGCACCCTACCAGAGAGGGGAATCACCACCGAAGGTCTTCTTCATCGCCATGCTTGCCTCCGGCGTGATGAGTGAGTAGTCTACCTTGGACTATGGGTCCATAGCAGTAGCTAGATGGTTGTCTTCTCCACCATGTGCTTCATGTTTATATCTCGTGAGCTGCCTTACATCATCGAGATCACCGTTATATAATTCTACATGTTGTGTTTGTTGGGATCCGATGAATATTGGTGTTATGATTGAGTTGATGTGCTGAATATTATCTTATGTTATCTCTATGTTGTTTATGATCTTGCATGCTCTCCGTTGTTAGTAGCTATCTTGGCCGAGTAGTTGCTAGTGACTCCAAGAGGGGGTATTTATGCTCGATAGTTGGGTTCATGCCTCTATTTAATCTGGGGGAGTGACAGAAACCTCTAAGGTTGTAGATGTGATGTTGCCACTAGGGGGAAAACAACATTCATGTGTCCAAGGGCATATGCTTTGTTTACATTACACACTTTGCTTAATGTAGTTATCTGTTGTTCGCAACTTAATACTTATGGAGTTCTCGGATTGATTCGCCACAAGTGGATTATTAGTCATAGATGCAGTTGGATGGCGGTCTATGTATCTTGTTGTAATGCCCAGAGTAAATCTCATAGTGATCCTCTCGACATATGTATGTTGTCTTTATTCTATCAATTGCCCAACTGTAATTTGTTTACCCAGCATGTGTTATTTTATCTTATGGAGAGACACCACTAGTGAACTGTGGACCCTGATGACCCACAAGTATAGGGGGTGTATCATAGTACTTTCGATAAATAAGAGTGTCGAACCCAACGAGGAGCAGAAGGTATTGATGAGCGGTTTTGATCAAGGAATCACTGTAAATACTAGCAAACTGGTTTTCAGGGGTATTTGGTAATACGAGTAAATAAAGTGCGAGTAAATAAAAGACAGAAGTAACAATTGCAGCAAGTGGCCCAATCCTTTATTCAGCAAAGGACAAGCCGGTTGTGTACTTATAATAACCAAACGTTCTCGAGGACACACGGGAGTTTCTGTCAAGAGCTTTCGCTTCATAGAGCCAATAGTATTCATTGGTTTGATAGGTGTTATGGGGGTGAACCTGTGCTAGCGCACTACCCTTACTAGGATAAATACACACTTGTGATTATACCCCTTGCAAGCATCCGCAAATACAAGAAAGTAATTAAGATAAATCTAACAACAGCCTTAAACTCTGAGATCCTACGCTCCCTGGTGCAATGGTTTCCCAACGGAGGTTTAGGTTTCTGTCACTCCAGCAACCCCACAATCGGTAGCCAAATACACAATGCATCTCACTAGGCCCATAAATGGTGAAGTATCATGTAGTCGACGTTCACATGACACCACTAGTGAAATAGCACCACAACAATATCAAACCATTAAATATTTCTCAACAATAATTCACTACTAACATCTTGACTTCTCCCATGTCCTCAAGAACTAAACGAACTACTCACAAGACATCATATGGATCATGATCAGAGATGAAATAATGGTAAATAACAATCTGAACATAAACCTTAACTCAACGGTTCCACTCAATAGCATCAACTACAAGAGTAATCAATACCGGGAAAGTTTCCCCTATGAATATAACAAGATCCAACTCAAGATGTTACAGCGGGATGGCGTGGTGATGGTGAAGATGAAGGTGCTGGTGATGGAGATGATGATGATGATGATCCCGATGAAGTCCAGTGCGATGGTGATGATGATGGCGATGATCTCCCCTCTCCGGGAAGGAATTTCCCTGGCAGATTTCTCCCTGCCGGAGAGCTTTCTCTCTCTGGTGTTCTCCGCCCCGCAGAGGCGGTTGTGTCTAACTCTGAGCCCCCCCCCCCCCCGCCTTTGACTTAGGTTTTCGGGGACGATGATGTACGCGGAGGGGCGAGACCAGAGGTGGGCCAGGGTGGCCTCACGTAGGGCCCGCGCGGCCAGGGGTGGGCCCGCGCCACCCTGGCGTGTGGAGCCCCCCTGGATCCTCTCGACTCCCCCTTCTGGCTTCCTGAGTCTTCTGGGAAATTATAATTTCTGGGTATTTTTTTGGCATTTTCCTGATCTTCAAAATATGGTCTCTTGATGGTCCTTTTTCCAGCAGAATCCTGACTCCGGCAGCAACTCCTCCGATGATCATCAAACATGTGAAAGCAAAGGAAATAACATCAGTATCATGTCTAAATATGAAATATATCAATGAATAACAGTAAATTATGATACAAAATAGTGATGCAAATTGGACGTATCAACCCCCCCAAGCTTAGACCTCGCTTGTCCCCAAGCGAAAACGAAACTCGGTAAACATGACCACAGGTTTATGGAGTGAAGTGTCGATAATCAAAATACGGACAAGAAGCATCACATTCACTAAGGCACAAATTATAATAGACAGCAACTTCCCTTTATAAGATGCAGACTTGCAATAGGTAAAAGGGAATCACATGTAAAGATGCACAAGGTAAACTATAATTGGCAATGGCAAACCTTAGTTCTTGGTCAAAGAACGATGAACAAGCTATTCTTTCTTTTAAACGGAGCCTTTAAAAACAGAGCTAATATAGCAAAGACTATATGCTCAACAAAGTAAACTTTTGCATTCATAGAAAGCTTTCAAAGATATATTCCTTCAGATAAAAGCATTATACAAAACAAGGAAGGTAATAAACATGATTAAACGGATCAACATATGGATGAGTGAAACATAACAACTCAAATGCTTGCTTGAGACAGAGGGAAATAGGTTGACTCAACATAAAAGTAAAAGATAGGCCCTTCGCAGAGGGAAGCAGGGATTAAACATGTGCTAGAGCTTTTCATTTGTAAAATAGAGGCAAAATTGTTTTGAGAGGTGGTTGCTTTTGTCAACGACTAGCAACGGAGTTCTTGATATCTTCCATACTAAACAAGTGAGAGCGGTTCCGAGATGTTTGATTAATTGGCACTTTAGTGCTCTTTTATAGCTTTGCACTCCTCCCCACCTTTTCCTTTCTCAAACCATGGCTAACCGATTCCATCGGGTGCCGACCAACTTTCACATTCCATTGGAGGAGTGCCTTTTTCTTTCTTTTTCTTTTTAAGATTATAATGGTCTGACCAGCTCCCTTGCAAAATTAATGATGAGCAGATGAAGCTGCCTAGTCGAGGGGTACTTAATTTAGTATGGAAGATAACAAACCCATCCACTACGTCCTCATGAGCTAAAAACAGTGGCACAAAATGAGAAGTGTTTGAAGGTTTTTGAAAGGTAGCACATGAAATTTTACTTGGAATGGCTTGAAATACCATGCATAGGAATTTATAGTGGACTCTTTGGAAGTGACTTGGCTTTTGGGAATTGGATGCACGAGAAGTATTCCTCTCAGTACAGGTTTTTGGCTAGCAAGGCTGGGTAGCAAGCATAAGAGTTGCATGAAACAAACAAACATACATATAATAAGAACAATCATGCAAACTTCCTTGAAGGTACAACGATTTTAACTTTAAGAATAACAAACTTATAAGCCAAACATAAAGGAAAACTGAAGTGATGTAACTGCAAGCACTTCTTTATTCTTCTCTACTCAAACCTCAAGGTAAAGTTGCTACTGACCAAGCTAGGTTTGCCGAAACCAACTAAATCTACTCATGCTCCCAATGTGATACCAATACCAATCAACAAGACTAGTCACATAAGAGAGATTGCAGACTAACATAAAGTGTGCGAAAAGTAAACGATAAAACTTCTCATTAATATTTTATTACCGCAACTCACACCAAGGGATACATAGATAACCAACTAAGGAGGATACTTCCAAATTGCAAACTATTCTATATGATAACTTCTCTATTCATGATATGGCACTACTTGAAAAGTAAATAAGCAAAAGGTAATGATGTGATACCGCGGCACTCCCCCAAGCTTGGAACAAGCCAAGGGGATTCCTAAACCGATGATGAATTACTCCTTTGGTGGTGGCAGTGAATCTTCATCGTTGTCGTACTTCCAAGGCAGAGGTCCTCCATCAAGGAAGGATGTCTTGGTCTCCAAAATCCTGAAACTTGCAGCAGCACTCATCTGTTGAAATCTAGCTTCATACTCACAATTTTGGTTCTGCACGTCGTAGAGTTGTGCTTGTAATTGGCTAGTCGTCTCCTGGAGTGAGAGGACATCCTTCCAAAGCTCTGTAGTCTCCTTATTGTACTTGGCGATAAGCTCTTGATTAATCCTATAAATAATGTCCACCTCGCGTTCTGCCATCTTCTTGTATTTGAAAACTTCTTGTTCCAGTGTTTCCATCCTTGCTTCGAGACTTCCTTCTCCCTTGGGTCCTTGGACATCTTGAATCTGCAACTCCCCATCCTTGAGTGACAACTTCTTCAGATGCATCTTTAGCTCCCTCATATACGGATTGGTGGAATCCGCAAGAGGGTTCTCTTTAGATGAACCGGACGAAGACATTATAACTCCAAAGCTGAGGGCAATCCCTGACAGAAACAGCTCGAAACAAAACACGACGAGAAAACGATATACAGACCTCGGGGACTCCGGGGGGTTAAATAGGCGAAAATTATACATCGAAATGAAGTCACAGGAGGAAACCGAGACGGAAACGAGTTCTGGGGTATTCTCACACCCAGGTGGCGCGGCCAGGGGTGGGCCCGCGCCACCTGTGTGTGAGACACACACGGACTCTTTTTCCTCCCCTTTTTCGTCTCGTGATTTTTCATATTTAGTAAAAACAGCAAAAATATTAAAGGAAGAACTTTTCACGAAACTTTTATGACTAGAACTGTTACCTATTCGAAAGCGAACTCTGCAGGTTCCTGCAGTTTGTCTTGGATAAATTCTTCCGGAGAAACTGTTTCAATAACATCAACATCTTCATTATAAGAATCTCCAGAAATATAATGCTTGAGTCTTTGCCCATTCACCACTTGTGTAGAGTCATCTTTTAATGAAGCAATCTTAATAGCACCTGAGCGGTACACTTCCACAATAACATATGGTCCTTCCCATTTAGAGAGTAATTTTCATGCAAAAAATCTGAGACGAGACCTATACAAAAGAACTTTCTCACCAACATGAAACTCTCTCTTAAGAATTCTCTTATCATGCCATTGCTTGACTTTCTCTTTGAAAAGTCTGGTATTCTCATACGCTTCGTTTCTCCACTCATCTAGAGAACTCAAATCTAACAACCTTTTCTTACCGGCTAGTTTAAAATCTCTGTTAAGCTCTCTCACTGCCCAAAAAGCTTTGTGTTCTAATTCTAAGGGCAAGTGACACGCTTTTCCGTAAACCATCTTATAAGGGGACATACCCATGGGATTCTTATAAGCAGTCCTATAAGCCCATAAAGCAGCGTTTAACTTACTAGCCCAGTTTTTCCTAGATCTATTGACAGTCTTCTGCAAGATAGACTTGATCTCCCTATTTGAAAGCTCTACTTGCCCACTAGTTTGGGGATGATAAGCAGAAGCAATTCTATGATTGACATCATACTTAGCAAGAGTTTTTCTAAAACTACCGTGAATAAAATGAGAACCTCCGTCAGTCATAAGATATCTAGGCACTCCGAACCTAGGAAAAATAACAACCTTAAGCATTTTTAATGAAGTCTCACCATCGGCACTCTTTGTAGGTATGGCTTCTACCCATTTAGTAACATAATCAACAGCAACAAGTATATGGGTATAGCCTTTCGAAGGAGGAAAAGGACCCATAAAGTCAAATCCCCAACAATCAAACGGTTCAATAACAAGAGTGTAATTCATAGGCATCTCATTGCGTCTAGAAATATTACCAACTCTTTGACATTCATCGCAAGATAAAACATACCTTCTGGCATCCTTAAAGAGGGTTGGCCAATAAAAACCTGATTGTAGAACCTTCTGTGTGGTTCTATCTCCAGCATGATGCCCTCCATAAGCACTGCTATGGCATTTTCTTAATATCTCTTGTTGCTCATATTCTGGTATGCATCTTCTCATAATACCATCAACTCCCTCTTTATATAAATGTGGGTCATCCCAAAAATAATGCCTCAAATCATAGAAGAATTTTCTTCTTTGCTGAGCTGTAAAGGTCGGAGGCAAATACTTGGAAACAATAAAGTTAGCATAATCAGCATACTAAGGAAGGTCTCGCGAAGTTACATTAATTGTAGCCAACTGTTCATTTGGAAAACTATCATTAACAGGAATAGGATCAAAAGAAATGTTTTCCAATCTAGACAAGTTGTCAGCCACAGGATTTTCAGCACCTTTCCTATCTACGATATGCAAATCAAACTCTTGTAAAAGCAACACCCATCTAATAAGCCTAGGCTTAGCATCCTTCTTAGTCATAAGATATCTAATAGCAGCGTGATCAGTATGAATAGTAACTTGAGAATCAACAATGTAAGATCTAAACTTATCACAAGCAAAAACAACAGCAAGAAACTCTTTCTCAGTAGTAGCATAATTCTTCTGAGCAGCATCAAGAGTCTTACTAGCATAATGAATAACATTCAACTTATTATCTACGTGCTGTCCAAGAACAGCACCAACAGCAAAATCACTAGCATCACACATAATTTCAAAAGGTAAATTCCAATCAGGTGGTTGAACAATAGGAGCAGTAGTTAAAGCCTTCTTAAGAGTTTCAAAAGCTTCCTTACAATCATCATCAAAAACAAATGGTACATCCTTTTGAAGAAGATTGGTAAGAGGCTTTGAAATCTTAGAGAAATCTTTAATAAACCTCCTATAGAAACCAGCATGACCAAGAATACTACGAATACCTTTAACATCTCTTGGACAAGGCATTTTCTCAATTGCCTCCACTTTTGCTCTGTCAACTTCAATACCTCTTTCAGAAATTTTATGTCCAAGGACAATTCCTTCATTTACCATAAAGTGGCATTTCTCCCAATTAAGAACAAGGTTAGTTTCTTCGCACCTCTACAAAACTTTATCAAGGTTGTGCAAACAATTATCAAAAGAAGTTCCATAGACGGAGAAATCGTCCATGAAGACCTCCACAATTTCTTCACAAAAACCATGAAAAATAGCGGACATGCATCTTTGAAAAGTAGCAGGAGCATTGCATAAACCAAACGGCATACGTCTATAAGCATAAGTTCCATAAGGACAAGTAAAAGTGGTTTTCTCTTGATCATCCTTCTTAACAGCAATTTGAGAAAAACCAGAATAACCATCAAGGAAACAAAAATGAGTCTTCTTAGACAACCTTTCTAGCATTTGATCTATAAATGGTAAAGGGTAATGATCTTTCTTAGTAACTTTGTTTACCTTCCTATAATCAATGCACATTCTATAACCAACTACTACCCTTTGAGGAATAAGCTCGTTATTCTCATTAGGCACAACAGTCATACCTCCTTTCTTAGGAACACAATGAACAGGACTAACCCGTCTACTATCAGCAATAGGATAAATGATACCAGCATCAAGGAGTTTTAGTACCTCATTTCTTACCACATCCTTCATCTTGGGAATTAGGCGGCGTTGATGCTCCACAACTGGCTTTGCGTCTTTCTCCATATTGATGGCATGCTGACATAAAGTGGGAGAAATCCCTTTTAAATCATCTAGAGTATATCCCATAGCTCCTCGGTGTTTCCTCAATATCTCCAATAATCTTTCTTCTTCCTTTCCTGAAAGTTTAGAGCTAATAATAACAGGATATATTTTCTTATCATCTATATAAGCATATTTTAGGTCATCAGGCAAAGGCTTTAATTCAAACACAGGATCTTCTTTAGGCGGCAAAGTGGTACCAAGATCCTCCACAGGTAGATTATGCTTGAGTAATGGTGGTTGACAAAGAAGAATGTCGTCAATCTCTTCTCTTTCCTTGCTAAAAACATCACTTTCGTGATCTTCCATGAATTGCTGCAAGGCATTATTAGGGGCAAGAGCAATAGAAGCAAGCTGCTCAACTCGAAAATTTTCATTAGGCGTGTCATTTTCATAAGCAGTCTTAGCAAACTTGGAAAAATTAAACTCATAAGACTCTCCATTAAACTTAGTAAAAAAATTCTCCTTCTTACAATCTATCACGGCACCACAGGTGTTCAAAAATGGTCTACCAAAAATAATAGGACAAGTTTTACTAGCCTCCTTACCAAGTACTAGAAAATCAGTAGGGTATTTAGTCTTACCGCAAAGAACTTCCACATCTCGGACAATACCAAGAGGCCAAACAGTCTCTCTGTTAGCAAGCTGAACAACCACATCAATATCTTCAAGTTCACAAGCGCCTATCTCGTGCATAATTTCTTTGTAAAGCTCTAAGGGAATAGCACTTGCACTAGCACCAATATCACATAAACCATAATAGCAATGATCTCCAATCCTGACAGAAATAATAGGAACACTTGCTTTCCTGTGCTTTTTAGGATGTGAAAGAATGTTAGAAGCATCTTCACAAAAAAGAATATATTCATCCCCTACATCTTTAGTAACAAGATCCTTCAATATAGCTACAGGAGACTTAATAGTAATTTGCCCATCAGGCTCTGCAGCTTTCTTAGTACTTTTATTAGACACACTTACCAAAGTAGAATACTTCTTTACCTTAGCAGGGAAAGGTGTCTTCTCAAAATAAGGTTCAGGCACAATGCTATCAACAGTACAAACTTCAGTAGTTGCAGCAGGAATATGACTAATAGAATCTTTGTAAGGCGCATGATATTTGTTCCAATCTTTCTTTGGAACATCAATATAAGAGGCAAAGGCCTTAAGACAATAAGCAAGTATTTGGGAATCAAGACCATATGCAGCACTAACACCATGAAAGTCATCGGTCTCCATAAAAGATTTAATGCATTCATAATCATAGTTTATACCTGACTTCCTACCTTTGTCGTTTTCCCATCCTTCAGCATTTTCTTGTATACGGTCAAGAAGTTTCCACTTAGCATCTTCTTTCATATGAGTAAATGATCCAAAGCAAGAATCATCCAAGTAATCCTTATTAGGAAGAGTAAGCCGCGCATAAAAATTATTAATAACAATATTATTGGGGAGCTCATGAATGGGGCATTTGAGCATTAGTAACTTCAATCTCCCCCACGCTTGGGCAATACTCTCTCCATCATGAGGCCAAAAATTATATATCCGGTTATGGTCTTTATGAATTTCACTTGGAGGATAAAACTTGGAATAAAAGAGAGGCACAATATCCTCCCATACCATAGATGGACCATCTTGGAGTAGTCGATACCACTCTTCAGCTCTGCCTTTCAATGATAATGAGAATAATTTCTTCTTAACCTGGCTTGGTGAAATACCTGCACATCTGAACAACTCACATAATTCATGTATAAATAATAAGTGATCACCCGGATGGACAGTTCCATCTCCTGAATAGCAGTTATCCATAATACGCCCAACAATTTTCATAGGTATTTTAAAAGGATCAATTTCAGCAGGCGGTGGCGGTGGTGGTTCCTCCGCATGTGCAGCAGCAGTAGTAGTAGATGTGTTTCCAAATAGGAAACCAAATGGAGAGTTCTCCATAGCAGAGTAAAATAAAAGACAAAATAAAAACAATACTCACAGCGACGGTTACCTTTACCAATTCCACTCTTCAATAGCGCTACACTCCCCGGCAACGGCGCCAGAAAATAGTCTTGATGACCCACAAGTATAGGGGTGTATCGTAGTACTTTCGATAAATAAGAGTGTCGAACCCAACGAGGAGCAGAAGGTGTTGATGAGCGGTTTTGATCAAGGAATCACTGTAAATACTAGCAAACAGGTTTTCAGGGGTATTTGGTAATACGAGTAAATAAAGTGCGAGTAAATAAAAGACAGTAGTAACAATTGCAGCAAGTGGCCCAATCCTTTATTCAGCCAAGGACAAGCCGGTTGTGTACTTATAATAACCAAACGTTCTCGAGGACACACGGGAGTTTCTGTCAAGAGCTTTCGCTTCATAGAGCCAATAGTATTCATTGGTTTGATAGGTGTTATGGGGGTGAACCTGTGCTAGCGCACTACCCTTACTAGGATAAATACACACTTATGATTATACCCCTTGCAAGCATCCGCAAATACAAGAAAGTAATTAAGATAAATCTAACCACAGCCTTAAACTCTGAGATCCTACGCTCCCTAGTGCAATGGTTTCCCAACGGAGGTTTAGGTTTCTGTCACTCCAGCAACCCCACAATCGGTAGCCAAATACACAATGCATCTCACTAGGCCCATAAATGGTGAAGTATCATGTAGTCGACGTTCACATGACACCACTAGTGAAATAGCACCACAACAATATCAAACCATTAAATATTTCTCAACAATAATTCACTACTAACATCTTGACTTCTCCCATGTCCTCAAGAACTAAACGAACTACTCACAAGACATCATATGGATCATGATCAGAGATGAAATAATGGTAAATAACAATCTGAACATAAACCTTAACTCAACGGTTCCACTCAATAGCATCAACTACAAGAGTAATCAATACCGGGAAAGTTTCCCCTATGAATATAACAAGATCCAACTCAAGATGTTACAGCGGGATGGCGTGGTGATGGTGAAGATGAAGGTGCTGGTGATGGAGATGATGATGATGATGATCCCGATGAAGTCCAGTGCGATGGTGATGACGATGGCGACGATCTCCCCTCTCCGGGAAGGAATTTCCCTGGCAGATTTCTCCCTGCCGGAGAGCTTTCTCTCTCTGGTGTTCTCCGCCCCGCAGAGGCGGTTGTGTCTAACTCTGAGCCCCCCCCCCTTTGACTTAGGTTTTCGGGGACGATGATGTACGCGGAGGGGCGAGACCAGAGGTGGGCCAGGGTGGCCTCACGTAGGGCCCGCGCGGCCAGGGGTGGGCCCACGCCACCCTGGCGTGTGGAGCCCCCCTGGATCCTCTCGACTCCCCCTTCTGGCTTCCTGAGTCTTCTGGGAAATTATAATTACAATAACTCCTAAGGTTGTAGATGTGTTGTTGCTACTAGGGAGAAAACAACAATCTTGTGTTCAGGGACATTTGTATTGTTTACATTACACACTTTGCTTAAGGTAATAATCTGTTGCTTGCAACTTAATACCCAATGGTTGTTTGGATGATATCCAGCGGGTGGATTATTTGTTATAGATGCAGTTGGATTATGGTATATGTATTATGTTGTAATGCCCAAGTGAATCTCATAGTGATCCTCATGACATGTACATGCATTGCTTGCATTCTTTATTCTGTCAATTGCCCAACTATAATTTGTTTACACAGCATGTTATTTATCTTTATGGAGAGACACCTCTAGTGAACTGTGGACCCCGGTCCATTCTTTTACATTCATATTACCGTTTACTTTCTACAAGCATTATTTATTTTATCGCAAACAATTATCTTTTACCACACGATATGTTTAATCCTTTGTTTATAGCAAACCGGTGAGATTGACAACCTCACTGCTAGTTGGGGCAAAGTACTTTGGTTGTGTTGGGTACAGGTTCCACGTTGCTGCTGGTGCCAAGCTATGCCCAGATAGGCACCATAAACAAATTGTCTAAGCTGTCGCCAAAGCCAGCTAGCATCAACCTTTGGAAGTGGTTTCTTTCTCCTACTGGTTCGATTAAACCTTGGTTTCATACTGAGGGAAACTTGACGCTGTGCTCATCATACCTTCCTCTTGGGGTTCCCAACTGGGTGGCTAGCACCGCCTATCATGGCCTAGCCACATGCTGTGCAGCTTTGATGTATTCTCATCGAGTGGGCCTAGAGTATAATATCTGTCATGCAGATGAGCAAATCCTACTATTGGTTTATATGCCTCAACCTACTCCTTTGGAAACCCAAGAGACACATTTTCGGTCACCCTGCTACAGTGTGACAGTTGATGCAATCAAAGCTTCCTCCGGAAATAGTGATTAAATATAACCTCACAGTCTAAGGATTAAGTTACAACGCTTTCTTCATATTACAATGTGAACATCATGACACAATCGTGTTGCAATACTAACTTTGGGTATGTCCACCATGGCATTGTCAAATGGCACGTGATACGTCTCAAACGTATCTATAATTTTTGATGCTCCATGCTTATTTTTACACCATTTGCTTAGTGTTTCGCTACACTTTATGGCGTTTTTATGTATTTTCCGAAACTAACCTATTAACGAGATATCACAGTGCCAGTTCCCTGTTTTCTGCTATTTTTGTGTTTCAGAAAAGTTACACAGGAAATATTCTCGGAATTGGACGAAACAAAAGCCGAACATCCAGAAATTTACCGAAGCTTCCAGAGAACCGAAGAGGAAACGGAACAAAGCCAGAGGGTGGCCTCACCACCACGGGGCGCGGCCCAGGGGCTGGCCGCGCCGCCCTATGGTGAGGGCCCCCTAGTCCACTTCTGACGCTGCCCCTTCGCCTATAAAGACCCCCCGACGGGAAAAACCTAAACACCCGATCACTTTTCTAGAAACATATCGCGATCCGCCGCCGTCGTCGACCCGAGATCGGGAGGGTCCAGAAGCTCTTCCCGGCACCCTACCAGAGAGGGGAATCACCACCGAAGGTCTTCTTCATCGACATGCTTGCCTCCGGCGTGATGAGTGAGTAGTCTACCTTGGACTATGGGTCCATAGCAGTAGCTAGATGGTTGTCTTCTCCACCATGTGCTTCATGTTTATATCTCGTGAGCTGCCTTACATCATCGAGATCATCGTTATATAATTCTACATGTTGTGTTTGTTGGGATCCGATGAATATTGGTGTTATGATTGAGTTGATGTGCTGAATATTATCTTATGTTATCTCTATGTTGTTTATGATCTTGCATGCTCTCCGTTGTTAGTAGCTATCTTGGCCGAGTAGTTGCTAGTGACTCCAAGAGGGGGTATTTATGCTCGATAGTTGGGTTCATGCCTCTATTTAATCTGGGGGAGTGACAGAAACCTCTAAGGTTGTAGATGTGATGTTGCCACTAGGGGGAAAACAACATTCATGTGTCCAAGGGCATATGCTTTGTTTACATTACACACTTTGCTTAATGTAGTTATCTGTTGTTCGCAACTTAATACTTATGGAGTTCTCGGATTGATTCGCCACAAGTGGATTATTAGTCATAGATGCAGTTGGATGGCGGTCTATGTATCTTGTTGTAATGCCCAGAGTAAATCTCATAGTGATCCTCTCGACATATGTATGTTGTCTTTATTCTATCAATTGCCCAACTGTAATTTGTTTACCCAGCATGTGTTATTTTATCTTATGGAGAGACACCACTAGTGAACTGTGGACCCTGATGACCCACAAGTATAGGGGGTGTATCATAGTACTTTCGATAAATAAGAGTGTCGAACCCAACGAGGAGCAGAAGGTATTGATGAGCGGTTTTGATCAAGGAATCACTGTAAATACTAGCAAACTGGTTTTCAGGGGTATTTGGTAATACGAGTAAATAAAGTGCGAGTAAATAAAAGACAGTAGTAACAATTGCAGCAAGTGGCCCAATCCTTTATTCAGCAAAGGACAAGCCGGTTGTGTACTTATAATAACCAAACGTTCTCGAGGACACACGGGAGTTTCTGTCAAGAGCTTTCGCTTCATAGAGCCAATAGTATTCATTGGTTTGATAGGTGTTATGGGGGTGAACCTGTGCTAGTGCACTACCCTTACTAGGATAAATACACACTTGTGATTATACCCCTTGCAAGCATCCGCAAATACAAGAAAGTAATTAAGATAAATCTAACAACAGCCTTAAACTCTGAGATCCTACGCTCCCTGGTGCAATGGTTTCCCAACGGAGGTTTAGGTTTCTGTCACTCCAGCAACCCCACAATCAGTATCCAAATACACAATGCATCTCACTAGGCCCATAAATGGTGAAGTATCATGTAGTCGACGTTCACATGACACCACTAGTGAAATAGCACCACAACAATATCAAACCATTAAATATTTCTCAACAATAATTCACTACTAACATCTTGACTTCTCCCATGTCCTCAAGAACTAAACGAACTACTCACAAGACATCATATGGATCATGATCAGAGATGAAATAATGGTAAATAACAATCTGAACATAAACCTTAACTCAACGGTTCCACTCAATAGCATCAACTACAAGAGTAATCAATACCGGGAAAGTTTTCCCTATGAATATAACAAGATCCAACTCAAGATGTTACAGCGGGATGGCGTGGTGATGGTGAAGATGAAGGTGCTGGTGATGGAGATGATGATGATGATCCCGATGAAGTCCAGTGCGATGGTGATGACGATGGCGACGATCTCCCCTCTCCGGGAAGGAATTTCCCCGGCAGATTTCTCCCTGCCAGAGAGCTTTCTCTCTCTGGTGTTCTCCGCCCCGCAGAGGCGGCTGTGTCTAACTCTGAGCCCCCCTTTGACTTAGGTTTTCAGGGACGATGATGTACGCGGAGGGGCGAGACTAGAGGTGGGCCAGGGTGGCCTCACGTAGGGCCCGCGCGGCCAGGGGTGGGCCCGCACCACCCTGGCGTGTGGAGCCCCCCTGGCTCCTCTCGACTCCCTCTTCTGGCTTCCTGAGTCTTCTGGGAAATTATAATTTCTGGGTATTTTTCTGGCATTTTCCTGATCTTCAAAATATGGTCTCTTGATGGTCCTTTTTCCAGCAGAATCCTGACTTCGGCAGCAACTCCTCTGATGATCATCAAACATGTGAAAGCAAAGGAAATAACATCAGTATCATGTCTAAATATGAAATATATCAATGAATAACAGTAAATTATGATACAAAATAGTGATGCAAATTGGACGTATCAGACCCCGATCCTATTTCCTTTATATTGCTATAACCTATTTACTTTACTCGCACTGTTTACTTTACTCGCATACTACTATTGCTTTCCCCTCGATACGCTCATTCCTTTGTTTACAGCAAACCGGTGAGATTGACAACCTCATCGTAAGTTGGGAGCAAAGTATTTGGTTGTGTTGTGTGCAGGTTCCGCGTTGCAGCTGGCAAAGCAAAGCACTGGACGAGGCGCCCTATAAATTGTCCGGAGCTATCGCGAAACTAGCAAGCATCACCTTTTGGAGTATTGGCTTTTTCCTACTGGATTGACATACCTTGGTTTCGTACTGAGGGAAAACTTGCTGCTGTACTCATCAAACCTTCTCTTGGGGTTCCCAACTGTTGGAATTATGCCCTAGAGGCAATAATAAAGATGTTATTATTATAATTCTTGTTCATGATAATGTTTATATTCCATGCTAGAATTGTATTAAGCGGAAACTTTAATACTTGTGTGGTTTATGAACAACACCATGTCCCTAGTACGCCTCTATGGACTAGCTCATTGATTAATGATGGTTAAGGTTTCCTAACCATAGACATGAGTTGTCAATTAATAATGAGATCATATCATTAGGAGAATGATATGATGTACAGACCCAAATAAAGCGCAGCAATTAGATCGTGTCATTGTGTTCATCTTTGCGAAGCTTTTTCCTATGTCAAGTATTGTATTCCTTAGACCATGAGATAATACAACTCCCTAGTGCCGGAAGAGAGCTTTGAGGTCATCAAACGTCATCCTATGAAAGGGTGATCATAAAGGAGTCTCTCAGGTGATCGGAAAGTACTTGTTGGGTTGCGTGTATCGAGATGAAATTTGTCCCTCCTGAGTCGGAGAGATATACTTCGGGCCCACTCGGTAATCGATATCAACATCGCTTGCAAGCACGTGGTTAAGGAGTTAATCACAAAGTGATATCGGATTACGGAACGAGTAAAGTACTTGCTGTGAACGAGATTGAACTAGGTATGCCGATACCGACGATCGAATCTCGGACGAGTAAAATATCGTGAGACGAAGGGAATGCAAATACGGGATTGATTGAATCCTGACATCGTGGTTCATCCGATATGATCATCGCTGAGTGCGTGGGAGTCAATATGGATTTCCAGATCCCGCTATTGATTATTAATGGAGATTATGTCCGCACATTCTCGAACCCGTAGGGTCACACACTTAACGCAAATCAACGCTAGGGTAGTTTCGGGATATATGTAAAAGTGTTTTGGAAAGTTACGGAATTGTTCCGGGTGAAAAGTAATATTTATTAATTGCATGAATTAATAAATATTAACCAATATTTATTTAAAAGAAATAAATAAAGGAAAAGAAGAAAGAAAAAAAAAGGAAAGGAAAAAAAAGTGTGCGGCGGCCAGGGCAAAGCCCGGCTCGCTCGACTCGATTATATCGAGGAGCGGCCAGCTTGCCTGGCTCGCTCGCTTTGGCACATGGCGTGGCTGGTTGGGCCTTTGGGCCAAGAGGCCATGATGCATCGCGGCGCACGTGTATACGATCGATCCGATCGCAGCCGGCGGCCCTGCTTTGCATCGCGTGTACGCCAAGCGATCTGATCGCTGATTCTAACCTAGCCCCTTATACAAGTTTGGTCGGCTATATAAAGGGTCAGGGAGACGCCAATTTTGGTTAGACCAAAATTCCCGCGGAGCCGCTGCCCGGTTTCTGAAGCCTCCTTTCTCCGTTCTTTCTCCACCACGCAAACATGCGAAGCCCTGTCGGCGTATACTCTCCACCATAGACACCACACCGTCGTGTTGTCGATCCCATCTACCACTCCACCATATCTCCCTGGACCGGGAAGGCGGAGTCGTTGGTGCGCTGTATGTATGCATCTCTCGGAGGCATCGCCACTTGCAGCGTTGGATCGGATCGGATCGCGAGGAGGAGACGGCTAGTACGACTACATCATCCACGTTCTGTTGAACGTTTCCGCTGTGTGATTTCTTCAAGGGTATGAAGATCTCATCTATCTCTCTCGTTGATTACATCACCTAGATTAGATCTTGGCTTTCTTGTTCGCATCCGTAAGAATTTTTTTGATTTACTATGCTACGAAACCCTTCAGTGGTATCAGAGCTATATCTATGCGTAGATGTGTTTCACGAGAAGAACGCAACATGCTTGTTGCGGGCGTTGATATTTTCTGTTGCAAACCTCTTTGTTTTGTATTTCTTATGGCGCGGCATAGTGAGATCGAAGCGGTCCAGGCCAACTTTACGCGACCTCGTTCGCGAGACCGGCTCCGCACTTGACGTGTGGCTTGTTTCACACATGCGGCTGGTGGATGCCAGTTTCTCTCACTATAGTAGTCATGGGATTTACAATGGATGTTGGCAACCATAATATCACCGTTGTGGCTTTCTGTAGGTAAGAATCATTCTTAACTTGTAACTCCCATAAGCCACGTAAAACATTCAACAACAAAGTAGAGGCGTCTAACTTCTTTTTGCAGGGAGTGTTTTATGATATGGTATGGCCACAAGATGTGATGTGATATATGTGATGTATGCAATGATCATGTTTTGTAATCTTTCACGACTTGCATGTCGATGAGTTCACAACCGGCAGGAGCCATATGGTTGTCTTTATAATTGTGTATGACATGCGTGTCAACTTCTTATACGCCATGTAATAGCTTTACTTTATCGCTAAGTAGTTAGCAATAGTTGTAGTTATTATTCGTGGTGGAGGCAATCATGGTGGAGTGATGGAGATCATGCCGGCGCGCACAAGATGGAGATCATTGCGCGGAGATTGGCTATACCATGTCACATAAAATTATATCATGTGATGTTTATCCTTTTATGTATCTTATTATGCTTAGATCGCGACGGTAGCATTATAAGATGATTCCTCACTTAAAGATCAAGATAAAATTGTGTTCTCCCCCCGTATGCGCCGTTGCGAAAGTTCGTCGTTTTCAAGCATCTCGTGATGATCGGGTGCTATAAGCTCTACGTTCACATACAACGGGTGCAAGCCAGTTTTGCACACGCGGAAATACTTGGGTTTGACTTGACGAGCCTAGCATGTACAGACATGGCCTCGGAACACACAAACCGAAAGGTTAAACATGAGTCATATGAATGATATGATCGACACTTAGTTGTCCACCATTGAAACCACATCTCTTCTCGTGAAGATCGGATTAGGTGCGGTGAATTTGGATCGTGTTCACTAAACAACTTGAGGGATGTTGAATTTAGTGGGAGTTCATCTAGTAATTTGATTAAGTTGAACTAGTTATCATGAACATAGTCTAAACTGTACTTGCAAATTGTGTAGATCAAATGGCTAAATCCAACTTCAACTTCAACATGTTTGCTGAGAAAGAAAAGCTTAAGAACAATGGGTCTAACTTCACCAACTGGTTCCGCAATCTGAGAATCATTCTCGCTGGCGGACAAAAAGCCTATGTACTTGAGAAAGCGCTAGGTGACGCCCCTGCTACTGATGCGCCGGCTGATGAAAAAGCTGTTTATCAGTCACGCAAAGATGATTATGGAGTGATTATGGAGTGATTAAGAGTACCATGTCATTTTGAGGAGTTCGACGGGCCTTTTGAGATACTTGAGGAACTGAAAACCATGTTTCAGACTCAAGCCCATTCTGAGAGATATGAGATCTCTGAGAAGTTCTTTAACTGCAAGATGGAGGAAGGGAGTTCCGTTAGTGAGCACGCCATTAAGATGTCGGGCTACACTCAACGTCTTGAGCAACTGGACTGCAAGATTCCAGAAGAGCTCAAGATTGACAGAGTTCTGCAATCACTCCCTCCTAGCTACAAAGGTTTTGTAGTTACTCACAATCAAATTGGTTCTACTGATACGATCACTGAGCTCTTCGCAAAGCTTAAAGCTGCGGAGGTGGATATCAAGAAAGACAATCATGTGTTGATGGTCAACAAGACCACTAGCTTTAAGAAAGCTAAGGGTGCAAAGGGATCCTTCAAGAAAGGCAGCGGCAAGCGCGTTGCCCCTGCTGAGAAGAAGCTCAAGTCTAGACCTAAGCCGGACACTGAGTGCTTCTATTGCAAGGACAAGGGTCACTGGAAG
Organism: Dactylis glomerata; assembly: GCA_007115705.1. NCBI lineage: Eukaryota > Viridiplantae > Streptophyta > Magnoliopsida > Poales > Poaceae > Dactylis > Dactylis glomerata. The sequence goes on along the minus strand of QXEO01000965.1, from coordinate 178,341 downwards.
CGCAACTGTCCGAAGTACTTAGCGGACAAGAAGGCTGGCACCATTAAAGGTATATTTGATATACATGTTATTGATGTTTACCTTACTAGCGCTCGTTGTAGTGCCTGGGTATATGATACTGGTTCAGTTGCTAATATTTGTAATTCGAAACAGGAGCTACGGAATAGACGGCAGCTAGCAAGGGATGAGGTGACGATGCGCGTTGGCAATGGATCAAAAGTTGATGTGATGGCCGTCGGCACGCTCTCCTTAGTTTTACCTTCGGGATTAGTTTTAAACCTTAATAAATGTTATTATGTGCCTGCGTTGAGCATGAACATTATATCTGGATCGTGTTTATTGCAAGACGGTTATTCATTTAAATCTGAGAATAATGGTTGTTCTATTTATATGAATAACATCTTTTATGGTCATGCACCTGTTGTGAATGGTTTATTTCTTCTGAATCTCGAAAGCAATGAAACGCACATCCATAACATTGAGGCTAAAAGATGCAAAGTAGATAGTGATAATCCAACTTATTTGTGGCACTGCCGTCTAGGTCATATTGGTGTAAAACGCATGAAGAAACTCCATTCTGATGGACTTTTGGAGTCTCTTGATTTTGAATCATTTGACCCGTGCGAACCGTGCCTCATGGGCAAGATGATCAAAATCCCGTTCTTCAGAATAATGGAGCGAGCAATGGACTTATTGGAAATCATACATACCGATGTGTGTGGACCAATGAGTGTTTCGATCCGCGGTGGATATCGCTATTTTCTCACTTTTACTGATGACTTAAGTAGATATGGGTATATCTATTTAATGAAACATAAATCTGAAACGTTTGAAAAGTTTAAAGAATTTCAGAACAAAGTGGAAAACCATCATAACAGGAAAATTAAATTTATGCGATCTGATCGTGGAGGTGAGTATTTGAGTTATGATTTTCTCACGCATCTTAAAGCAAGCGGAATCGTTTCGCAACTCACGCCACCCGGAACACCACAGCGCAATGGTGTGTCTGAACGCCGGAATCAAACTCTATTAGATATGGTGCGATCGATGATGTCTCTTACAGATTTGCCGTTATCATTTTGGGGTTATGCATTAGAAACCGCTGCATTCACTTTAAATAGGGCACCATCTAAATCCGTTGAGACGACACCGTATGAACTATGGTTTGGTGCTAAACCTAAGTTGTCGTTTCTTAAAGTTTGGGGATGCGAAGCTTACGTCAAGAAGTTGATGCCGGACAAGCTCGAACCCAAAGCGGAGAAATGCGTCTTCATAGGATACCCTAAAGAAACGATTGGGTATACCTTCTACCACAGATCCGAAGGCAAAGTCTTTGTTGCTAAGAACGGATCCTTTCTTGAGAAGGAATTTCTCTCGAAAGAAGTGAGTGGGAGGAAGGTAGAGCTAGACGAGGTTATTGAACCTTCTCTTGAGTTGGAGAGTAGCGCAGCACCTGAAGTTGTTCCGGTACCGTCTGCACCAACAAGAGAGGAAGCTAATGACGAGGATCATGAAACTTCGAACGATGTTACTACTGAACTTCACAGGTCGACAAGGTCACGTGCCACTCCTGAATGGTACGGCAACCCTGTCTTAACCGTCTTGTTGTTAGACAACAGTGAACCTGCGAACTATGAGGAAGCAATGATGAGCCCAGACTCTGAGAAATGGCTAGAGGCCATGAAATCCGAATTGGGATCCATGAGTGAAAACCAAGTATGGACTTTGGTGGACCCTCCTAGCGACCGTAAGGCCGTTGAGTGCAAATGGATTTTCAAGAAGAAAACGGACGCGGATGGTAATGTTACTGTCTATAAAGCTCGGCTTGTCGCAAAAGGTTTTCGGCAAGTTCAAGGTGTTGACTACAATGAGACTTTCTCTCCCGTAGCGATGTTTAAGTCTATTCGGATTTTATTAGCAATTGCTGCATTTCATGATTATGAAATATGGCAGATGGATGTCAAGACTGCGTTCCTCAATGGCAACATTGATGAAGAGTTGTATATGATGCAGCCCGAAGGTTTTGTCGATCCTAAGGATGCTAATAAGGCGTGCAAACTTCAGCGTTCCATTTATGGACTGAAGCAAGCATCTCGGAGTTGGAACCTTCGTTTTGATCAAGTGATCAAGAGTTTTGGATTTGTTCCAAATTGCTACGAAGCTTGTATCTATAAGAAAGTGAGTGGGAGCTCGGTGACATTTTTAGTACTATATGTGGATGACATATTGATGATTGGAAATGACATCGGCATGCTTAACGATGTGAAGAGTTATTTGAATAAATGTTTTTCAATGAAAGATCTAGGAGAAGCTGCTTATATATTAGGCATCAAAATCTATAGAGATAGAGAAAGACGCCTAATAGCTTTAAGCCAAAGTACATACCTGGACAAAGTTCTGAAGAGGTTCAGAATGGATAAAGCAAAGAAAGGTTCATTGCCCATGTTGTCAGGTAAGATATTGAGCAAGGCTCAGTGTCCAGCTACGGTAAAAGATAGAGAAACTATGAGCAAAGTGCCATATGCCTCGGCCATAGGTTCTATCATGTATGCCATGCTGTGTACTAGACCGGATGTGTCCAATGCTCTTAGTTTGACGAGCAGATACCAAAGTGATCCAGGAGTGGAACACTGGACAGCCGTAAAGAACATCCTAAAGTATTTAAATAGGACTAAAGAAATGTTCTTGGTCTATGGAGGTGATGAGCAGCTCGTCGTAAAAGGTTATGTCGACGCTAGTTTCGACACCGACCCGGATGATTCTAAATCTCAGACAGGATACGTTTATATTTTGAATGGTGGAGCTGTGAGCTGGAGAAGCTGCAAGCAAAGCGTGATCGCGGGATCTACAACTGAAGCAGAATACATGGCTGCTTCGGAAGCATCAAGTGAAGGAGTTTGGATCAGGAACTTCATCACTGAGCTTGGTGTGGTTCCAAATGCCTTGGACCCACTGGAGATATTGTGCGACAACACTGGCGCCATAGCACTGGCTAAGGAACCAAGATATCATCCAAAGACCAAGCACATCAACCGCCGTTTCTATATAATTCGAGATTATATAGCAGATGGAGATCTGAAGATTAGCAAAGTACATACGGATCTGAATGTCGCAGATCCGTTGACTAAACCTCTTCCACGAGCAAAACATGATCAGCACCTTAATGCCATGGGTGTTAGATTGTTACCAGATGTAAACTAGATTATTGACTCTAGTGCAAGTGGGAGACTGTTGGAATTATGCCCTAGAGGCAATAATAAAGATGTTATTATTATAATTCTTGTTCATGATAATGTTTATATTCCATGCTAGAATTGTATTAAGTGGAAACTTTAATACTTGTGTGGTTTATGAACAACACCATGTCCCTAGTACGCCTCTATGGACTAGCTCATTGATTAATGATGGTTAAGTTTTCCTAACCATAGACATGAGTTGTCAATTAATAATGAGATCATATCATTAGGAGAATGATATGATGGACATACCCAAATAAAGCGCAGCAATTAGATCGTGTCATTGTGTTCATCTTTGCGAAGCTTTTTCCTATGTCAAGTATTGTATTCCTTAGACCATGAGATAATACAACTCCCTAGTGCCGGAAGAGAGCTTTGAGGTCATCAAACGTCATCCTATGAAAGGATGATCATAAAGGAGTCTCTCAGGTGATCAGAAAGTACTTGTTGGGTTGCGTGTATCGAGATGGAATTTGTCCCTCCTGAGTCGGAGAGATATACTCCGGGCCCACTCGGTAATCGATATCAACATCGCTTGCAAGCACGTGGTTAAGGAGTTAATCACAAAGTGATATCGGATTACGGAACGAGTAAAGTACTTGCTGTGAACGAGATTGAACTAGGTATGCCGATACCGACGATCGAATCTCAGACGAGTAAAATATCGTGAGACGAAGGGAATGCAAATACGGGATTGATTGAATCCTGACATCGTGGTTCATCCGATATGATCATCGCTGAGTGCGTGGGAGTCAATATGGATTTCCAGATCCCGCTATTGATTATTAATGGAGATTATGTCCGCACATTCTTGAACCCGTAGGGTCACACACTTAACGCAAATCAACGCTAGGGTAGTTTCGGGATATATGTAAAAGTGTTTTGGAAAGTTATGGAATTGTTCCAGGTGAAAAGTAATATTTATTAATTGCATGAATTAATAAATATTAACCAATATTTATTTAAAAGAAATAAATAAAGGAAAAGAAGAAAGAAAAAAAAAAGGAAAGGAAAAAAAAGTGTGCGGTGGCCAGGGCAAAGCCCGGCTCGCTCGACTCGATTATATCGAGGAGCGGCCAGCTTGCCTGGCTCGCTCGCTTTGGCACATGGCGTGGCTGGTTGGGCCTTTGGGCCAAGAGGCCATGACGCATCGCGGCGCACGCGTATACGATCGATCCGATCGCAGCCGGCGGCCCTGCTTTGCATCGCGTGTACGCCAAGCGATCTGATCGCTGATTCTAACCTAGCCCCTTATACAAGTTTGGTCAGCTATATAAAGGGTTAGGGAGACGCCGGTTTTGGTTAGACCAAATATCCCGCGGAGCCGCTGCCCGGTTTCTGAAGCCTCATTTCTCCGTTCTTTCTCCACCACGCAAACAGGCAAAGCCCTGTCGGCGTATACTCTCCACCATAGACACCACGCCGTCGTGTTGTCGATCCCATCTACCACTCCACCATATCTCGCTGGACCGGGAAGGCGGAGTCGTTGGTGCGCTGTACGTGTGCATCTCTCGGAGGCGTCGCCACTTGCGGCGTTGGATCGGATCGGATCACGAGGAGGAGACGGCTAGTACGACTACATCATCCACGTTCTGTTGAACGTTTCCGCTGTGCGATTTCTTCAAGGGTATGAAGATCTCATCTATCTCTCTCGTTGATTACATCTCCTAGATTAGATCTTGGCTTTCTTGTTCACATCCATAAGAAATTTTTTGATTTACTATGCTGCGAAACCCTTCACCAACTGGCCGGTGATTTACTTCATCAACTACACGCCAACAAGTTCTCTGGCATCATTCATCACCGCGCCCTAAAAGCAATCATGTTTTCTGGCGATGTTGCCCGGGAGGAAAAAGAAGACTTCTGCAAGGGGAGTTTCGCACGCACATCCTTTACTTTGTTTTAAGTTTTGCTTTACTTTATTTTTACTTGTTTCGTTTTATCAAAAACACAAAAAATTTAGTTTCCTTATAGTTGTTTTTACTTGTCCGCTTTTAGTTTTGCTAGAATGACTACTCCTGAAAACACCAAGTTGTGTGATTTTACTAGCACTAATAATAGTTATTTTATCTACACTCCTATTGCGCCACCTGCTCCTGCTGCAAATTTTTATGAGATTAAGCCTGCTTTGTTGAACCTTGTTATGAAAGAGCAATTTTCTGGTACTAGTACTGATGATGCTGCAGCTCATCTCAACAATTTTGTTGAGCTATGTGAGATGCAAAAATATAAGGATGTAGAAAGTGATATTATTAAGCTTAAGTTGTTTCCTTTTTCTTTGAGAGGAAAAGCTAAGGATTGGTTGCTGTCTTTGCCTAAAAATAGTATTTATTCATGGGCTAAGTGTAAGGATGCTTTTATTGGAAGATACTATCCTCCTGCTAAGATTATAGCTTTGCGTAGCAATATTATGAAGTTTAGTCAGTTTGATAATGAACATGTTGCTCAGGCTTGGGAAAGAATGAAATCTATAATAAAGAATTGTCCCACTCATGGACTGACTACTTGGATGATTGTCCAAACTTTTTATGCAGGACTGAATTTTTCTTCAAGGAACCTATTGGATTCAGCTGCTGGAGGCACTTTTATGTCCCTTACCTTGGGCGCCGCAACAAAGCTTCTCGACAATATGATAGTAAATTACTCTGAATGGCACACCGAGAGAGCTCCACAAGGTAAGAAGGTAAATTCTGTTGAGAAAACCTCTTCCTTGAGTGATAAGATTGATGCTATTATGCTTATGCTTTCTAATGATAGAACTCATGTTGATCCTAATAATGTTCCTTTGGCCTCTTTGGTTGCTCAAGAAGAGCATGTTGATATAAACTTCATTAGAAGTAATAATTTTAACAACAATGCTTATAGGAACAATTTTGCTAGTAACAATTATAGGCCGTACCCTTCTACCAATGGTAATAGTTATGGTAACTCTTATGGTAATTCCTCCAACAACACTAGGGCTGCGCCCTCCGATCTTGAGGTAATGCTCAAGGACTTCATCGGTAAGCAAACTGCTTTTAACAGGTCTGTTGAGGAAAAGTTAGGCAAAATTGATATTCTTGCTTCTAAAGTTGATAGCCTTGCTCATGATGTTGAACTTCTGAAATTAAAAGTGTTACCTAATGATATGAAAGAGAACAATACTTTTGCTACTGCTAATGCTATCCAAGTTAGAATTGATGAAAATGTTGGGATGCTAGCAGAATTGCATGCCAGGTGGGAAAGAGAAGATGAGATGGCTAGAAATATGAAGGTATGTACCATTACTACCTATAATGATGTTGTTCCAAATGCTAGCAATCCTCTTACTTTGATTGGTGTAGAGAAAACTCCCACTCCTTGTGTTAAAAAGCCTAAAACTGCCAAAACTTTTTCTCAAAAGAGTGCTGAAATTTTTCGGAGTGTGGGAGATGATAGCTTTATTTCCTTTAATGATTTTGATGTTTATGGCTGCAATATATCTGAAGTTATTTTGTTCTTGCAAAAGCTTGCTTTGAGTCCCAATGCTAGTTCTTTAAATATTGCTTTTACTAAGCATATTACCCATGCTCTTATGAAAATTAGGGATGAAAAGTTGAAGCAAAAAGCTTCTATTTCCAAGAAGTTAGAAGATGGTTGGGAACCCATCATTGATATGCATGTCAATGCTTTTGATTGCCATGCTTTATGTGATCTAGGTGCTAGTATTTCTATCATGCCTAGAAAAATTTATGACATGCTTGATTTACCACCGCTTGAAAAGTGTTATTATGATGTTCCTATTGCTGATGTTGCTTCATGTTTAGATCTCGTGAGCTGCCTTACATGATCGAGATCACCGTTATGTAATTCTACATGTTGTGTTTGTTGGGATCTGATGAATATTGGTGTTATGATTGAGTTGATCTGCTGAATATTATCTTATGTTATCTCTATGTTGTTAATGATCTTGCATGCTCTCCGTTGTTAGTAGCTATCTTGGCCGAGTAGTTGCTAGTGACTCCAAGAGGGGGTATTTATGCTCGATAGTTGGGTTCATGTCTCTATTTAATCTGGGGGAGTGACAGAAACCTCTAAGGTTGTAGATGTGCTATTGCCACTAGGGGGAAAACAACATTCATGTGTCCAAGGGCATATGCTTTGTTTACATTACACACTTTGCTTAATGCAGTTATCTGTTGTTCGCAACTTAATACTTGTGGAGTTCTCGGATTGATTCGCCACAAGTGGATTATTAGTCATAGATGCAGTTGGATGGCGGTCTATGTATCTTGTTGTAATGCCCAGAGTAAATCTCATAGTGATCCTCTTGACATATGCACGCTGTCTTTATTCTATCAATTGCCCAACTGTAATTTGTTTACCTAGCATGTGTTATTTTATCTTATGGAGAGACACCACTAGTGAACTGTGGACCCCGGTCCTATTTCCTTTATATTGCTATCACCTGTTTACTTTACTCACACTGTTTACTTTACTCGCATACTACTATTGCTTTCCACTCGATACGCTCATTCCTTTGTTTATAGCAAACCGGTGAGATTGAAAACCTCATCGTAAGTTGGGAGCAAAGTATTTGGTTGTGTTGTGTGCAGGTTCCGCGTTGCAGCTGCCAAAGCAAAGCACTGGACGAGGCGCCCTATAAATGTCCGGAGCTGTCGCGAAGCTAGCAAGCATCACCTTCTGGAGTATTGCCTTTTTCCTACTGGATTGACATACCTTGGTTTCGTACTGAGGGAAAACTTGCTGCTGTACTCATCAAACCTTCTCTTGGGGTTCCCAACTGGCCGGTCATTTACTTCATTAACTACACGCCAACAAGTTCTCTGGCATCATTCATCACCGCGCCCTAAAAGCAATCAGCATGATATCATTGTCAATGGCGTAATGCTCCATGATCAGGAAACCTCGATCATCAGTTGACAAATGAACTAGCAATTAGAGGATTACTAGGGATTGTTTATCATTTAATACCATACTTATATCAATGTTTCCGATTGACATAGTTATAGCATAGTATTAAACTTATTATGAACTATATGAAATATGCAAGTAAGTCCATTATTATTTTCCTCTAGGGCATATTTCCTTCAGTGATACACCGTTGTTATCCTAGAGTTGGCGCACATGCCTAACAAGGCGAAGGGACATCAATGTTCAGATGGTTCCGGACGAGCCTAGGGTCAGGCGTATGGGAAAAGCGATGAGGACAACCGCTGTGTCGTTGGGCTAGTGGAGGACAAGAGTCATGGCGAACAAAACCATCGGAACAGCAAGAAAACGACACCATCGAGCGAGTAACTTACACCGTCGAGCCCGAAAGCTGCTCCAGCAGAGATTTTGACACAATACATTGTGAAATTTGACCATCATTTTGTGATTTTAGATTGGTGTGGTCAAACAAGTTTCGCCCAGTTCAGCATGTTTGGATAGATCTCTGGCTTTTATTATCTGGATGGCAAACATATAATCCAAAAAAACTTGATATGATCGATTTATGAAGTTCAAGGTTTGTTTTGATCGATTTAGGAAGTTCAAGGTCTGTTTTGAACCAAATAGAAGTTTTGAGACTAAAAGTAAACTTGAAGCAAAGTTTGAGGATGGAAAGTGGACTTTCTTCGTTGTGATTAGTTCTCCACAGATGCTTTTTACTTTTTTCCAAATGGGGCAGCTCCGACATCTGCATCAAAATGATGCATATGGCCCTTTATTAACTTATTGTTAAGTATCAAGTGTTATAAATCATGGATCACATAATGTTGATACATGGTCAACCCGCGAAAAAAGAAATGGCAGCGATGATTTATCATAAGCTGATCCTATGACGCAACTGCCATCCGCACTGGCTGTATAAATTCTGAGCGACCGTCTCCAACTGGGTGCACCCAGAATCCATGTCTTCCTTCTGCTCCACTAATTGTAGATAAGAATATATACGAATCCAGTGGGAGATCATATGAATAACCTACAAGAAAGATGGTACTTTTAACTTGTTAAAAACATAATCATTACGAGTGTTTCATAAAACCCATAAAACTACGCAAAACCCCACCCTTATTTGTATCAAATCCTTCTTTGGAATCCCCTTAAGCCAATTACCAAAAAGGTTTTTAATGTTTTTGGGTGGTTCCAAACCAAAAGTCATATGAACTACGCTCCAAACTATCTTAGCAAGTGGCCATTTATAAAGAATACATGTTGAATAATTCATTTTTGTCACAAAATAACATGAAGTATTGCCTTCCCAATTCCTCTTTCCAAGATTATCTCTAGTGAGGACAACCTTACGATGCAAGAACCACATAAATACTTTAATTTTTAGTGATACCTTCATCTTCCAAATGTACTTCTTAAGTGCCATTCAGGAGGTTTAGATACATGGACTTGAATGTGTATCGTCCAGAAGCGGCCAGGCTCCAAACAAAAACATCTTTATCATTATTTAAGTGAATATGCAGCTTTTGCACTAGTTGCAGAGTCTCGTCGGTGGTGGGGGATACCGGGTCAGCGATGAAGTTCGTGGGCGCGCCGACAGTAGCTCGCAGGGACGCGACAGATGAATTCAATGGAGACGCGACAACTGTAGACCACGAATGATGCGTCGCCAGTGAGCAAGCGGCCGACGGCATGCGCCCAGGTAGCACGCGCGGAAGCTAGGTCGACGGGAGTATGGTCGGCGTGGAGTGGAGGTTGTGCGATTGGGAGGTGATTCGTCGTGGGTTAGGGATAAAGCCTAATTGGGCAGTGTTTTTGTACTCCCAGCACAAATTGTCCATATATATATATATATATATATATATATATATATATATAGGAAAATGAGATGGTATCCCTGGGTGTACGTACTCTCACGTTCAATATACCTCATATACAAGGGTATTATACCTCTTTATCATTCTTAATATACTTCATTAGTTAATACTAGATATCTCAAAGTGAGTTTTATGAAAAATTTCATTTGAGCCTATATACCTCATATTATTTGCGTATATACTGCATTTATGCACGTAAAAGTGATATATTTAAAAAAAATTAAGGGTTCCGATGGAATTTTTTGCATAGTACTTATATTGAGGTATATTAGAATAATTAATGAGGTATATTAAAAATGATAAAGAGGTATAGTACCCTTATATATGAGGTATATTGAATATGAGCGTATGTACATCCAGGAGTATATAAGATGAGTCATATATATATATATATAGCCCAGCTATTCTACAACTGGTTGTAGATTAAGGATCTACAACCAGTTTTGAACTTCCATGGTAAACACGGTTGAACTTCTCGCTATTTGTTTAGATGAACATTGTTGAACTTCTCGCTATAATACATGAGACTACAATGTTTTGATTATAGTTTCCTAACCGTTCATCAGATTTGAGCAAATGATATACCGTTAAAAAGCTTATCAAATTCCGAAACTTTTATGTTTTAACAGTTTTTTGAAATTTTAAATATTTTTCAGGTTATTTTAAAAAAAGAATAATCGGATTTTCGCGTCATTTTGTATGGGCGGACAGTAATTTGGCCACGGTTTTCACATCGTTTAATGGAATAACGCATACAATATATCGTTGGATTCGCAAGAAAATTGCACAACTTATTGATCTTAAGTGTTTTTTGAAATTCGGAACAGTTTAGAAGTAATTTTAAATATACGAAACATTTGTTTCGCGGATTTTTTCATATCGAGCAGTATTTTGCTCTTCATTTTCAAACCGTTTATCCGATTGATGCAAATGATATGGCATTAGAAAGCTATGGATTAGGCGCAACTTTTTCGTTTTGATCATTTTTGCGGATTTCCTTCCATTTAAGAGCAGTTTTGAATATAGGTGATTCGGATTTCTGGATTTCTCGATTTTGCATGAACTGTTTTTACAATTACTTCTAAACGACTAATTGGAATAAAGTAAATGATATACCGTTCGAAAGATATTAAAATTGCGCAACTTTTTTGTAAAGGTGATGTTTCCAAATTTTGCAAGATTTTGGAATCATTTTAAAGAATAGTAAATAATAGGAACAACGCCCATATGCGAGTGATTTGAATTTGGCATGGCTATGGTGGTTGAGTGGGGGCATGACGCCATGTACAAGTGAAAGTAGAGTCATATCATTGTATATGAAGTATTTATGTGGTTTACTTGTACAACCGGGACATATAGAAACGATTTTAATGGGTAGGATTTCCGCTCGGAAATAACAGAGCACTTGAACTGCTTCTCACATGCGGTTGAACTGCTCTGGATGTGTAACTGAACTTATTTTATGATTAAATTGAATGTTGACAAAATTTAACTTTTTAATTTCTTGCAATCGAACTTTCCTCTTGTTCAAAGTAAACTTTCGCTTAGTATAAACATAAATTTCCATAGTGGTAAAAAAGAAATTCCTCAAAAGTGAAAATTCTAGCGTGTTCAAGGTGAATTGATGCGTTTAGTGCATCCGAACTTCTCAGAGTTGCTTTCCTGAACTGTTTTGTCAGTGCGCCTGAACTGCCCCGAGTCATGCCTATAGGTCAATTTCTCTGAACTGCCGCGTTAGTGCACCTGAACTGCCCGACTCAAGTTGCTGAACTGCATCGTTGGTGCGGCTGAACTTCTTGAAGTTTCGCTAGCCTGTACTTCCCTCGTTTGTACGCCCGAACTTCCCGGAGTTGCGGTCCTGAACTTTTTGAGCTAGTGAAATTGAACTGCTTGGAGTCACGTACCGCGGTCGAGTTTTCTGAACTGCCTCGTTAGTGCACTTGAACTTCCCGAAGTTCCGCCCACCTGTACTTCCATCGTTAGTGCGCCTGAACTTCCCACATTAGCATTTCTGAACTTCCCACGCTAGTGCACCTGAACTGCTTTGAGTCGCGTATCGCGGTCGAGTTTTCTAAATGCCTAGCCACCACCTGCACTTCCCTCGTAAGCCCACCTGAACTGCCTTGAGTAGCGCACTTGAACTGCTTTGGTTAGCGCTCTTGAACTGCTCGTAGTGATAAAAAATAATTTCAATTTAAATAAAAATTGTAGGATGTTAAAGGTAAACTGCCGCGTTTGGTGCGCCCGAACTTCCCCGACTCGCGCTCCTGAACTGCCGCGTTTGGTGCGCCTGAACTTCCCTTACTCGCGCTCCTGAACTGCTCGTAGTGGTAAAAATGAAATCTGATTAAATTAAAAATTCTAGCATGTTGAAGGTGAATTGCCGCATTTGGTGTGCCTGAACTTCCCCCGCCCGCGCTCCTGAACTTCCCATGGAGGTAAAAATGAAATCCGATTCCAATAATTTTTTTAGCATGATGTAGGTAAAAAAATGTAATATTCTTTTTGTTCTTTTCATTTGATTTTTTTATCCACTAACCATCGCACAACTCCCTATCTCCAGTGACTTTTTACCTGTCCTTTTCCTCAATCGATTTGCACGTTGCACCAGCAGCATAGCAAGCAACAACCATAGCTTCTGCTCGCATGTATCATCTCTGTCGGTGGAGCTCAGAGGCTGCGCCAGGTCCTCACGCACTGAGCTGACACACACCTCGACCACACTCCCATGAACGCAAGCATGCTAGAACCTGGAGGTATCCGCACCATGTGCACTTTTTAACAGCCTGAACTTTTTTAGAGACTGCGCGGTGAAGATGCTCGGAGAAGTCACACAGAACAGCGCTTGACGGAGACCACAGTGCTCACCACGAAGGCGAGCTGAAGGAAGTTCAGTCGTGCTTTCTTAGCTGCCGATTTCGACCTAATTTGCCTATTTAGAGAGGAGAGGGGAGCAGGAGGACGGGCCAGCAGGAAGAACACGTGCGGCCGCCAAAGGGAGGAACATGGCGCGGGCGCCGGCGGGAAGAATGGGGCGCTGCCGCCGGTGCGGGCAACGGGGCGCGGTCACCGGTGGGAGGAACGAGGAGCGGGGGCCGGCAGGAAGAATGGGGCGCGGCCGCCGGCGGCAGGAACGGGGCGCTGCAGCCGGCTGGAGGAACGGGGCGCGTCCACTGGTTAGGGGAGGGAGGTCAGCCGCCGATTAGGGAAGGAGGGTCGGCCGCCGGTGGGGGGATCGAGACGCAGGGATCGGGAGGTTGGGGACGATGTTGTGGGTCGGGTGTGTTGGGTCGGGTCGGGTCAGATTCCACCGGATCGCTGCCTATATAAGGACACCCGGTTGTAGATTATTAATCTACAACCGGTTTTAGAATAGATATATATATATATATATATAGGAGATTTTAGAATAGATCAATACTATATAGAGTCGTGCTTTTTGACTCCGCAATAGTTATTCAACATCCATCCTCTATCTTTAAAGCTGTATATGATTTTTACTTCACACGTAAATTTTGTCTTACTTTGGAAGTTGAGAAAAACATAAGAAAACATAGACATGCCATAACATTTGTTTAGCCGACGTGCCAAAATATGACATAAAATTCGTACTTTTGTGTTATTTTACACTGTATTGACTTAAACACTACGATTTTTTATATTAATTTTTTTTGTTATGACTCAATATGTACATAATTATTAGTATATAAACATAAATTTATTAATGTAACAAAATAAAAATACGTTAGTTGCAAAATAACTATTGTGCTCCATGGAAGCCAAATATCAGATTCTTTTAATTCTCCCCCCAATGTATATGAAGCCATTGTTTAAAAACATATTTCGAAATTTGAAAAAATGAAGAATTCGTTCGCACATTTAGACATTCTATGTCCGCACACAAGTTTTCAAGAAAAAAAATATTTTTGTTTCTTGTGTAAAAAGACAAACTTCAATGCTCTAACATAACTATTTATGTGACATTTTATCTTTTTTCACAATAACCACAAAAAATAATTTTTTTCAGAAAACTTGTGTGCATGCATAGAATATCCAGATATACATGTAAAAATAAATTCAACTTTTTACATTTTAAAATTTATTTTTATGCATTTTCATATGCATGGGAAGCCAAATCACCACCACTTAAAGAGTGACCAAAAGATATACGATTGCACAGTGTTCAAATAGATGATATCGGCAGAATTGTTTGCTAGACAGTTTGACTGAAATTTAACACAAGGTTTTTGAATTATGTTTTAAAAAAGTTTAAAATTTTAAAAATCTGATATCGGCATTCTATATTCTCACAAAGTTGTTTCACAAAAAAACAATTTTTGTGTGTGTTATATATAAAAAAGATAAAATTTGATACTAAAATAGATGTTGCACGAGACATTTATTTTGCCTCTTTTATGCAAGACGCAAAAAGTTGGTTTTTCGCGAAACTTGGTATGTACACATAAAATGTCGAGATGAACGTGCTAAATTTTTGTTCAGATTTTTTTTAGCATTTACAAATATTGTTTTAGTGGTGGAAGCATATGCTCTCATGCGCCGAATCGAATTTGCCCACAATTTCGGACAGTCTGGCCAACTTGTAAAAATGTTTCGAAATCTTCCTTTCCGGTCTCACAAAGGGGCCAAAAGCAAAAGGCAAAGAACCAGCCCCAAACCCTTGACGGTACCAGAACCCAAACACGCCCCCTTCAGCTCTCGCGCCGCAACCATCGTCCATGGCGGCCGCGCCGCCGTCTCCCGGGGCGCCGGCGACAGCCGCAAATACCAAGCGCACCCCGAAGCGGAAGCCCAAGAGAAAATCAGCTGGCCCGTCCGCCCTAAACCCTAACTGGGCCCAGCTCCAGTCCAAGCTCCCCGCCTCCACGTTCCTCGGCAAGCGCAAGCACCGCTCCGCCCCTTCTTCGCCCCCTCAGCCGTCCCCTGACCCGGAGGAGGCAGAGCTAACTATCAAGCTCGAGCCGACCTCCGACGACACCAGGTGAGCAGGCTCTGGCAGTTACCTTTCCTTGTATGACGCTTTGAGGCGTTTGGGTATTGATTTGGTGGTTGCCGAATGGTGGTGGTGGTCAGCTTGACGAAGGCATTGGCGCTGGACTGCGAGATGGTCGGGGTTGGGACCGGTGGCAGCAAAAGCGCCCTCGCCAGGGTCACCTTGGTAAGCGCCATTTTACATTTGTTTGGTTTCTTGAGAATTTACTTGGCACAGTGTCATATTTGATTGCTAATTATGCTGTGCCAACGGTAAAAGCTTGCAACATATGGGGATTTGTTGTTGAAATTTAAATGGAGAGAGTGAAGTTTGAGGGCCTGTGCAATCTTGAAACAACTGTATATATAATTTTTTTTTTGAAACAAAGGCAAAAGCTTTGCCTTTATCCATTAATTAAGAAGAAGGTCCCAGTTAATTAGGGGAAAACCGGGCGAAAACCAATACAGGGCCAAGCCCACCCAAATACCAATACAACATGGCCACCCTTGCCGACGACACATCAGAGATCACAATAAGACGCCAACTGCACATGCCCAAACAGCGGTAAACCGCTCCACCAAACTAGCCGAACTCACACCACTGTAGAAGAGAAGAAGCCGTGCCTGCTATGGGAGGAGCAGACTCGGGACGCTCCCACAAAGGTGAAGAAGACTGCATCCACTAGACCATGCGTCAGAAGTGAAGCCTGATACATCGACGACTAACTCTGAGAGACACCTCATCGTCCACACGATACAAGGTCAAAGCCCCTCAAGGTTGTCGATCACTCGAAGCCGCCGCTCCGACTTGCCGCTGCTCCGCCGTGCCCTGCACGGTCAACCAAGATCACCACCTTCCGGGGCCACCGCCCCGACATGCGCCGCTCGCTCCCGAGCTGCAATGCCGCACAAACCGACAACCCGTAGCCCAAGCTACTCAAGGCAGTCGGCCACAGACCACGGCCATCGCACCAACTCATCCGGGGCCGCTGCCCCGGCCTAAAAGTCCAACCGCCCCCACTGGGACGCGTCGACCGGACCGACAAAGCCGCCGCCCAAACGGCACAACACTGCCACCCAAGCCATGACAAGCCGCGGTCCTACCTCATAGGACCACCACCTGCGATGATTCCCGAGGCCGCCGCCTCGGCATACAAAACAACCTCTCGGGGCCGCCACCCCGACATCCACCAAACCGTCGACGAGAGAAACACGAGCAAACATCCACTTGTAGACCCTCCAAAGGCGATGCCTCCAAGGAGGTAACGACATAACCGTCACCATCACCCGCTTCGGCAAACCAAAGCTAGGGATTTCTCCCGGAGGGACACAACCCCACGAGGATGAGAACAGAGCTCTTCGACAACGCCTCCAAGAAGGTAGACGACGCCATGGCGTCACTGCTGTCGGCAGCGACCAATGGTCGGGGTTAGGCTTTCGCCTAGAGCTCCTCAACATCCTTGCGAGTGGGGAGAGCGTCCAGGAAGATCAGCGGCGCCAAAGATCGCCAAGATCGCCGGTACAAGCAGCATGCAGCAAGAGCAACTCAACGCAGACCTCCGCCAATCTTCAACTCCTCGACATCTACACATGCCAAGCAGGCCGGGCACCTCCCCGCAGAACCTGCACCATGTGCACATCCCCCCGCACAACCATCCTGCCACCCAAGCAGCCAGAGCGGGAGCGCATCGCCCGGGCAGCCGCCATAGGCCGACGCCCAGCCTCCCCATGAGATCCGGGCGCGAGAGCCCCGGATCCGCCACCCCAAGCCCCGAAGCCGTCGCTCCGCACACCTCGCGCAGAGCCGCCGGCAAGCCCCGCCGAAGTCCCCCAGCGCACCGCCACCGAAAGCTCGGCCGCCGTATCGCACCACGCCGAGCCGCTGGTCGCGTGGCCCACACCACACCGCGCCCTGCAAGCCCCTGCCACCGAAGCCCGGGGCCGCCGCCCCGGCGTCCGCGCCGCCAGAAGCCGCCAAGAACGGCCGCCGACGCCTAGCTGCCCACCGCGTCCACCGCGAGTTCTCCCCGCACCACCTTGCATTTTGTGGGGACTGAGATTGCAATTGTTATTCGGTCAGAGTTTAGATGTTACCAGTTAAATGCGTTGCTACGACTTTCTCAAATTTGTTTCTTGTCATGCATTTGATCTGAAGTAATTTTATAGGTCCAGATTCCTTTGAAACATTTTCCTTTATATCAATCAGTAATTAGAGACTTTGCTACAAATGACTATCACTTTTCAATAATAGATGCAGCCCCTGAGTGATGCCAAGAATGAAAGTTGATTAGGGTGTGTTACCTCACTGGATTTGGAAAGGTAGTGCATCTAAGTCATATCACGTGAAAATAACCTCCAAGATAACTACAAGTCATCCCAAGCTACATTATTTATATTGTTACAATAAAGAGTAATAGAATAATTTATTGGTGACTTGATTACGAGCTATCTAGCATACATACATTATTCTCCAATAGAATGAACTTCGGAGAAAACAGAAACTTTATGGGTAAATAGACTATAGGCACCAAGAACTGAAGCAAAATTTGGAAGGCCAAAACCGAAAACTGAAACAAAATTTAGAACGTCACATGCCAAGTTCTGCTCTCATTGTACGAAAGAAGATGAATATTCAGTATGTGATAGAATTATTAGTGAATACTGACAATTACATGTTTCGGCAAGCAACATGACAGATAAAAAAAAATACAAACTCTTAATTTTCAAGAGAGGCTAACCTTATGGGTAAAAAAACTATGGGAACCAAGAACTGAAGCAAAATTTGGAAGGCCACAACCAAAAATTGAAGGGTTCTAACATTGTGGAGATCATTACAGCAGTTCCCAGGGACAGTATGCAATGCTGAAAACCCAAAACAATTGGCTCTCCTGTAACATTTACAAAAACATGGCAATACACATAATTGGATAAAATATACCGAACACTTCAGAGATGAGATGGGTTCTAATGCTTGTGAACAATAAAGATGGAGAGAGAGATACGATTGACTCCACAGAAAGAAACTAACACTCGTTTCTTAATTTGGAAAATAAGATATCATGGCAATTAAGAAACTAACATTGGATGCTTACTAACAATACAACAAACTTAAGAAGACGCATAATATTGTTTTTAAGTCTATTCATATCAGATAAGATATAATGCTTCAGATAATTAAAATAGTGGAAGTTGTTAGGCTGATTTAGCAATGCTACAAAATTAGCAAAGCCAAGGTCAAGCAGAAAATAAAATAAAATCAGCCTCCAATTTAGATCAAGATTTAATCAACTTACAATATTGAAATTGTACTACTGAGCTTTCCCCAGCAGTCACTCGCATTTTCTTTGGTTGAGCTGTCTCTGCCTTCATCTCATAGCTAAAATCCGATCTGAAACAACACTGGACCAAAAGAATAACCTATCAGTTTTTGTTTCATTGAATAATCTATCAGTTTTTGTTTCATTGAACCATTGCATGAACTAAATACACAATAGGGTGGTGTTTCTTGTTTCACCTTATGGAAAGCAGCAAAGCTCATGTTGCGTGAGCCTCCCTCTTCTTCGGTAATTTTTCCTTGTAGGTTCATAGTATCTAATTGTCTACTTGATCCGACCTGCCAATAATTTTCAGTCCAGTACTGAGAGCTTCTTATTTATCGTGAAAGAATAATTACCTAATTGTCTACCTGATCCAGCCTGCCAAGAATTTTCAGTCCATTGCTGAGAGATTCTTATATATCGTGAAAGAATTATTACAATACTCCATCTCTTTTGAAATAAATTGACATGTCGGCTACTTCAATTTTGAACCAGAAATAATTTATGTATTTATAGAAATAAGCAGTGTTTATAAAAAATGAGGCAGATGAAGTAATGTTTTTGTATGGAGTTCTATTTGCCGTGTTTTCTAGCATAAGTAAAAAAATAATTGCTATCAAGGAATATAAAAGTAGACCACATATTTTTCATTGCAAAGGGTTCAAGTGGCTCCACCTAATTGGAATAGAACTGTTCAATGAATACTTGTTTTCATCTGAAGAAATATCTCTGAAATATATATGTTCCGTTATCTCACCGTTAACAGATGACAATGGCCAACAGAATGATACAACCTTTTGAGTTGTACATATATGGTTATTTCTAGAACTTCATCGTCAAAATGAATAGAAAGGAAGTATGTAGTGTAGTGAAGTAATATAGCTACAGATATGAACCAGGACAGTGTCTACATTATTTCTTGAATATCTGAATCACCTGCTCAAATGCAAGACAAGAAGATAGGTGAGCCAACTATCAATAGAGCAAAGAATCTGGTGATGAAATTTATACTTCTTATAAAGCAAAACCCCACTAAGGAGTCATTTAAGTTGTCTATCTCAACATGCAAGCTATCCACATCACCCACTATATTAGCCAATCAATTGTCCACATCATCCCACTATCATTAATTAATTATAAGATATGTTTGCATGCAAGATATCCACTTATATATCAATTCTTTTAAGTTATACAATCAACCAATTCACCATTTTTGTTGGCATATGCACAAAAATTTCACTTTAATTAAATTTAGCCCTTGAATATTGTGACCAATTAAATCTTCAGAGTATAATAAAAAAATTCACATTTCATGAGTCCTATACATAGTAAAGTTTTTATAGAGATTCCCACTGCAACACGCCGGGTATTTTTCTAATTTCATATATATAGCAGGAAAATGATCATAACATGGGTTAAGAGACATTTTCAGAACTTACAAAAATAAAAATCGACTTAAAGTCTTGAGACAGGCTCTAGCCATTTAGAGATGCGCCATTTCAGAGCAAGTTAGTATCGCTTTGTCATATCCTTATTTAAGACAGGCTCATATGTCAGGATTACAGGATTATAATTGAATGGGATGCATGCATGCTAATATTGGCTTGATCAGTTGCAACTACGAGCTTACCGCAAGGATTCTTGGGGTCAACAGTCCAGCTATCTTGCTCCTGCAAGACGTTGGGCTCCAGATTTAGTGACTCTTATTGGACTGGAAACTAATCACTTTCAACGACTGATCCTTAAATAACGAAGCATCTGTACTCGCTCAGATCTTAAAAATTAGATGAGTATATATAAATATGAAAAAATGGAAACACACCATGAACTAATTGTTATCACACATCATATATCAGTTGTCCATGATTGCTCACAACGTGCATCAAACACATTTTTCTGTTGAAGTAATTAAAAATGATGGAATAACTCAGAGTCCAAAATTACATAAACGTGCAATACTGCAATGCATTCCCAAAAAAGGAATCTTGCGAAGTCGTGCAGTTTTTTTGGATATTAAAGATAATTGCAAAAGTAAGAATTACCTGTGGGACTGAAGGATGCAGATTTACTTGCCAGCTGAGCCAGGGTGACCGCAACGAACTTCTGTGTCTATGAGGTGAACAATTGTGCTATCATTCACTCGGCGGCCTAAAGGACAGCGGTGGTGGTCAGATATGCTTTAATCGAATCACAATCGTGTGATAGATCCACCTATTGGACTGAAATCAGTTGAGGACCTTGTTTACACGTAAATAAGAAGTAATTGTGCTCTACAAATAGAAATACTGTAACTATTTGCACACCATGAGCTTTTACCTCAGATGTTACTATGAGCAGGCATGTTGAAGAAGCACCAAAAACGCACTGAAATTAATTGAAATCCTTGGAGTGAACAGCCGAGGACTCACATCTTGCCAATAGAAACCCATGCGTCATGGCTGATGCTGCGGAAGACATCCTGAATATCTAGTGCAGGCTGCAGAAGAACAATTTAATTAGTGGGACAGATGAGAAATAACCTTTTTGGTGATGAACTTCTCGTTGTGCTAATTCAGTCAGTGGTATGCATAGTAGGAGCAAAAATTTACTGGGAAAGAAAACCTTCACGATTTCACTTACTGGTTGGCTGGGTATAGGACTATAAGCACTCCTGTAGTCTGGCTTGTGTACTTGGCACCCAAGGTTGGGTAAGGTCAGCAACGGTAAGCTCCCAGGGATCCGTGGTCCAGGCTGTATTGAATGAGAACATGGATCAACACACTGAATTCTGGAAGGTCGCCAACAACAATCTCTGGCCGACCGCTCCTACAGTCCAAATTAAGATCGCCTCGGCCGGGTCAGAGATACACCACCACTCGCGGCTCCGCCCCTCCCCGGAGGAGCCCACCGGCAAGGCAGCGCCAGAGCCACCGCACACCATGATATTGATCTCCCCCTCACTCCTCCTAATGGTGCTCGTGGCCATTCTTCTACAATTGATGAGATAGAGGTGAGACCGATCAGGCCATCGCCATCCCCTTAAGCTAAGGAAACTGCCCACACAACTCCCTCGATCCTCCGACCCCCGGCTTCTTTCATCAATCTGCTGCCCCCATAGAAGTCTCCGACGTTCGCCGTTGCAAGTGAGAATAGAAAGGTTGACGTGTAAAGAGAGAGTAGGGAGGAGGTACCAGCGTAATCCGCTGCCCTTTCTCCGGCTGTGCCGCCGACACACCAGGAGAGGAGCGATGGAGGAGGTTCGGGGGAGGGGATCCGGATGACGGTTTTACCAGATGAGCGCGAGGCTGGTGAGGATCGATGGCTAGTGGGGAATTGTTGGGACTGGCCCATCTTCGCGATCCTGGGGCGTGGAGGCTAGCGCATGATCAAGACGTACCAACCATCACCACCTCTAGACAATTAATATAGTAGAGATGAAATTGAGTTGTACTTCAAAAGGCTTATTAAGTTGATTTGGGAAATCCACAGGGAGGCTTGTCTAATAGGTGCTTCTGGCAACTTTACAGCCCAGATATGCCACATTAATATGTTTAGGAGTTGGTAGCTTTATTTTGTTGCAAGTAAGACATTGTAAACTTGAACTTAGAAGTAGTAACTAGTAAGACAATACTCAGATATTAGTTTTGAACAACTCTTGCTTAGCTTACATTTGAGCTAGTATCTGTGGTTATTGCATCATGTGCTAGGGCATGTCTACAGTGGTTGATGAGTCAGTCTTCTTGTAAGCGGCAAGCCTCCACACCATCTAGAGATGACAGTAAAAACATATTATACAATGTATTATCTTGTTGTGCTATCAACAATTAATGTCTGCATGCCTCTAAAAATTATGTGGTTACTGCCTCCTCCAATCTCAAATGAAGCGGCACACATACTTTCTAGGTCCTGCGATCTTGCTAGTTCAGGATTTATTTTTGATTTTGCACCGGATTGTATCCGGAAGACTCTTTGTACTGATGTTATTTGATCAATAAAGTGCCGTATTTCTGTAAAAAAAAAATCCAAAATTTAAGTCTTATAGGACATGTCAATCTTGAAGATAGTACTTTCACTATCAATTTCTGTGCAAATATGTTGCCCAATACAAAATATGGTTACACATTTTAGAATTAGATTTGATTAATCAAATAATGTCAATTG
Source organism: Dactylis glomerata (assembly GCA_007115705.1). Classification (NCBI taxonomy): domain Eukaryota; kingdom Viridiplantae; phylum Streptophyta; class Magnoliopsida; order Poales; family Poaceae; genus Dactylis; species Dactylis glomerata. The sequence continues at coordinate 155,868 of QXEO01000965.1, read as the reverse complement.
ATATTTGTGATGTTAGTAATTCTAGATTTATAAATTGTCAAATATAGAACTGGTAAATTTTAAGACTTACATTTTGGATCAGATTTAGTAAAATTTGATTGAAATATATGTGGCTAAGAGATGACATCTGGTACAATGGAGAAACCCGTCTTAAGCGCTAAGAGATTATCTGCATTAAGAGAAGATATACCTTTTTTTTAAAAAAATTCACTCTCTTCCAAGCTAGTAGTTATCTTACATCCCTTCTTGAAAGCTAGCATCACTGCATTGTACACATACTTGCTAGGTCCTGTGATCTTGCTAGTTCAGGATTTATTTCTGATTTTGCATCGGATTGTATCCGGAAGACTCTTTGTATTGATGTTATTTGATCAATAAAGTGCCGTATTTCTGTTAAAAAAAATCCAATATTTAAGTCTTATAGGACATGTCAATCTTGAAGATAGTAATTTCACTATCAATTTCTGTGCAAATATGTTGCCCAATACAAAATATAGTTACACATTTTAGAATTAGATTTGATAAATCAAATAATGTCAATTGATATTTGTGATGTTAGTAATTCTAGATTTATAAATTGTCAAATATAGAAATATTTGACTGGTAAAATTTTAAGACTTACATTTTGGATCTGAAGATTCAATTGGTCACAATATTTAAAGGGCTAAATGTAATAACTTGAAATTGTTGTGTACTTGCCAACAAAAAATGGTGAAGTTGTCGATGGATTTCGTGTCGCAAGAACACGGGGTACCACGCGACGGACCCAAATATTCGAACGCAGGGGCTGAACGTGTGAGATCTAGGATCGCAACGAAACACGGAGACGGAAGCCTCAAGTTGTCGAACGCACTACGCACTGCAGAGAGAGAGAGACGCCGAGCTTTACCCAGGTTCAGGGCCCTCGTGGTGAGGTAACACCCCTACTTCCTGCCTTCTTGTATTGCAGCGCGACACCTCGCGAGGAGTACAAGGTCTTGATTACAAAGCTCTAGCTGGCCAGAGGTTGAAGAACCTGCGTGCCCAGCTAGCAGCTTGAAGAAGATGAAGATCCGATCCCCTTTAAGGGGTGGCCTCCCCTCCTTTTATAGCGCCAAGGTCCTCCTTCCCCTTATCTTCTTGGGGAAGGGGTTGCCACACACGGCCAAGGAGGGAGGACAGCTGTAGACTACACTCTTCCGTGGACGTAGTCTTCGTAGGGTAGTGGCGCCGGTCCACCGGAGTGGGTGGAGGAAGCTGACGTCTTCCTCTGGCGCCCTGCACCGTCCACGCTATTTTTAGGGGGTGGCCAACAACCACTGTGCCGCTTTGGGCAGGCACAACGAAAGTTGGTCTCCTTCCTGTCGGGGGTAGCGTGGGCGGTACGCGGTCTTCTATCCCTTATCTTCTTGCTCTGCACGCCAACGTGCTGAGCTGACGTGGACGTGGTCCCTCTCCTCACCAGCGGGGGCTCGTGAGGTCTTCTGGTCCTTAGCAGTTTTGGCCGTCGTTTTCCTCATGAGGCGCCTCCTCATGAGGGTCTTCTCCGTGGCTTGGGTCGTTGGTTCTCCCCTGGGCTTAAGATGGGCCGATGATGGGGCCCAGGAGCAGGTGGACCGGGATACCCCGGTATCCAGAACACCGACAGTAGCCCCCGGGAGCCCGGCCCGTGAACGCGCCCTCTTGAGGGAGCGAAGGGCCGGGGGCCCCAGAAGCTGCTGGGCCCTCCAACGGCACGCGTCAACTGCGTGGTCAGAGGACCATGTGAAGAAGCGGAGGTCGTGGGCACGTGGCACCCTTGCAGTTGGCGGAGCGAAGCGGCGTGGAGATCGTGCGTAGTGGGTGGGGTAACGGGCGTTTTTCGAACCGCCGCGTCAAGGGCGACGCTTCGGAAACCGCGCCCCGGCCGCCCCCTTAAAGGCTTGGCAGAGAAGGCTCCTCCCCCTACCCACAGCACATTGCCGCTGCCACCTTCCTGTTGAAGATCTTGCGCATCCAAATCCCCCTAGCCTCCAATCTTCTCGCTGCAACTCGCCCCCGCCCAGAGCCATGGCACCGCGCAGGGCCATTGGAGCGGCGAGGTCTTCTGAAGCTGCGCCGCGGTCGGCGGCGCCCCTGCTCGACTCCCGCATCAAGAGCAGCCGCGAGCTCCAGACCGTCCGGGAGATGGTCGGGAGCAAGAACAATGAGTGGGGCGCCACCCGCATCTGGCACGGCCGCGCGCCGCGGGACACTCTGCCCGCGACGGCGCAGCCTTTCTTCCTCTTCTCCGTCTTCGCCGGCCTGTTGCCGCCGTTCTCCCCCTTCTTCCTGGCGATCCTGGAGACTTACGGGATCCAGGCCATCCACCTGCATCCCAAGTCTGTCACCCTGCTGGCGGTCTTCGCCTATGCCTGCGAGGCCTGGATCGGCATCAAGCCGTCGGTGGCGTACTTTCGTCACCTCTTCTCTCTCCGGTCCTCTGGGCTGAACCAGAGTTCCGGATGCGTCTCCTTCATCGCCACCGCCGGAACGGAGGGCGACTTCATCGACTTGAAGTGGATGAAGAAAGTCGAAGATTTTCGGAGCCGCTGGTTCTTCGTCGACATCCTCGAAGAATCGAAGCTCTTCCTCGTCACTGGGATCCCTCCCGTCAAGCTCACCACCTGGGCCAGCGAGGCCCTTCCTGAGGAAGCCCTGAGGACGCTCCGCCCGCGAATCCGAGATCTCCGGAAGGCCGGCGTCACAGGGACCATGGTCGGGGTGGAGTTTGTCACCCGACGCATCGCCCCCCTGCAGGACCACCGCCGGGAGATCTGGAGGCACAGGGCCGGGGACGACCTCAGGCTCCACGTCAGCGAGCTCAACGCCGACGCTCGGGAGGAGGTAATAAGAGCCTTCTTCTCTTCCGCCGCCATCCCCGCCATCCCGCGCAATGCCTTGCCGATCTACAATCTGGGCGCTCGGGAGACCAGCCGCGTTACGGCGGGGATCTTGAAGTTCAACGCCTGGGGCCCGTTCCTTGCCGACGGTGTCGTGCCTGGTCCCTTCCCGAGCGCACCTGCGGCCAGCTCGGAGCAGGATTCGGCAGCAAGGGGAACGGGGCCCACGGCCTCTGGAGATGTTGACGACGATGACGCGGAGTTCGGTGAGCGACTGGTCCGCCGGAGGCGTCCCGAGGGCACTGTGGTGCTCTCAGATTCCTCCGACGACGGCTCCGCCTTGCCGGACCAGCCCACCGAGGGAGACGTCGACGCGTCCTCCTCGCGAGACCTGGAGGAGGAGGGGCGCCGAGCCCGCCTGGAGGCGGAGCGCCGCTCCAAGTTCAACGACGAACACGCCAGCCGGCAACCTGAGGCTGGGACCTCCCATGGCAAGAAGCCAGCGGGCGAATCCTCCGCGCCCCCGCCACCACCCTCTGCCCTTCCGTGCAAAAGAGGATGGGTGGAGCGGGACGCCTCGTGAGTGTTCCTGCACAAAGACCTTTACTTGTCTTACCTTTCCCTGAACCTCATTCCCCCTTTTCCTCTCCAGGGACGTAGAGGAGAAGAAGGAAGAGAAGAAGAGGAGGAAGAAGAGGAAGACCGGACAGACCACGCCGGGCCCTGACCCGGCAGCCACTGCCACACCGACGACGCCGCCGCCGAAGAAGAAGAGGATCGCGCGTCCACAGACGCGCAGTCCGCCCCGGGAGCTGCTGCGGCTCCCAGCACGACCGAGCCCCCTAGCGCAGGGGGCACACAAGAGATTACGGGGGCAGCTGCGGCTGCCCCCTCTGTAGCCAGCACCACCACCACCCCGGAGGCGCCCTCGACGAGCACGGCCGCGCCGTCCGGCACGAGGGCAGCCCCCGAGCCGAGCGGCGAGAAGAGGACGGCCTCCTGAGTCGGGGCCCTTCAGAGCCCCATCGCCTCCCCTGCCAGAGATACTGGGGAGGCCTGCGAGGATCGCAGCTGAGCCCCACGCTGCTGACCCATGGGCGGGGGTGCTCGCGGCCATGACCGGCGCCCTCCGGGACGAGGTCGTCAGAGCGCGCACTGCTGAGGAGGCGCGCATCGACGAGGGCTGGGCCCTCCTGCACCAAGCCACAGAGAGATGCCGTCTCCTGGATCAGCGTGCCGCCGAGCGCCGCGAGCAGGCGAGGAAGGAGGCAGAGGAGATCCGCGCCAGCGCGGTCGAGGAGGCCGAAGAAGCTCTGGCGAACGCCAGGGAGTCGGCGAGGGGGGTCCTGGCCAGGGCGCATCACGAGGCCATGTAAATCATCTCCGAGGCCCGCCAGAGGATTCCCCCCACCGTTGGGCCTCCCAACCCAGCCTTGGCTGGGGAGGAGGCCAAGCGGGCAGCTCAGCACCTCTTGGACCAGGCCAGGACCAATGCCGACGGCCTCCTTGCCAACGCCCAGCAGAGGCTGGACGAAGTCGAGGACCGAGAGGCCCTCCTCCACGCCCGCGAGGAGAGCGCTGATTCCCGGGCGGAGAGCCTGAGCCGGCAAGAGGCTGGGCTCGCCGTCCGAGAAGCGGAGGCTCGCGAGCGCGAGCGGGAACTCCGCCTCCGAGAGGAGCAGCTCCATGCCCTCGAAGATCGGCTCAACAGGGAGCGAGAGGCCCTCGAGAGCCGGGAGGCAATGGTCAGCCAGTCCACCGCTGAGCTGACCCGGCACCAAGAGGCGCTGAACCAGCGCGAGGCTTTCCTCCAGGGAAGGATGGACCACATGCTGAACCAGCGACGGGTCAGCATGGAGCAGGAGTTCGAGCGGAGGCGCGTCGAGATCACCGAGGCGTACCGCGCGGACTTCCGCTCCAAGACCGACGCCGCCCTGGTGAGGTACAAGCACAAGCAGGGGCGTGAGACCCTGGAGCGCCAGGTCTGCGACCTGGAGACTGAACTGAGGGGGGCGCATGAGGCGCGCCGGGGCGCCGAGGGCGCCCTGGCCGAAGCTGACGCCACCATCACCTCGCTCCGGCGCGACGTGCAGAGGCTTGAGGAGGAGAACTCGGCGTCGGTCCTGCAGGTCGTGGAGATCTCCAGAGAGCTCCAGGAGGCTAGGGACTCCGAGACGGAAGCACGCGTGCTGCGAAGGCAGCGCGTGCAGATGTTCCGCGGGTTCTCAGCCCGCGTCATGGCGGCGGCGCACCGCCTGGGCATCCACGGGCTGAACCTGCCCACCGTCCCCGAGGACGACGGGTCGATCCTGCTCTTCTTCAGCCAGCTGGCCGAACAGCTGGATGGCGCGTCGGCGAAGGTCCTGGAACTCATCGACGCCGAGTGCCGGGAGCTGCTGGGGCTCGCGGGGACGCGCATCTTTTCCAACCTCCAACGCCTCCGCCCTGACCTCAACCTGGAAGAGGTACTGCGGAGGCCGTCGCCTCCACCGCCAGGAACTCCTGACCGCGCGGCGGTGGCCAGGGCAGGGCGGTTGGGCATCGCCCTGCGACGGCTGCAGGCCATCTACGCCCGCCCTGGTGCACCTGCCACCGCAGACCAGGAGAGCTCCTCCAGTGGTGACACCTCCGGATCCGGGGAGTCCGGCAGCGAGGATGCTGGGGAGGAGGACGACGGAGCGACGGAGTCCAGTGGAGAGGCGTCCTCAGGCTCCAGCCAAGGCACCGGCGATGACGAGGGCGACGCGGCGGTCGCTCAGTAAGCTCTCCCTAGACCTCCTCCAGAAGAACCGAGTTAGCTGCACACTTGGCAGCCGTCAGACATTGCCCTGCTGGGCCATTTTAAGTTGTAATCGTACTTAAGGCGTTGTTCGCCGAATTATCCTTATTTGCACCCCTGCGCAATTTTCCTTGTCTCGCCTTTGTCTGGGGAATGCTCTACGCCGTCCAGGGGCCAGCCTCCGAGCGGGACAGCAGCCTGACGCTTAGTATGCAGCTCGTGGTGCAAGGCTAGCGGGCGCTGGTGCTCCAGAGGTGACTGTAATGGCACACAGGACTATTTCCCTGCAGCCCCCCTGGCGTCCAAACACAACAAAGGCGATTCCAGGAGAAGAAACACAGGGCCGCAGACAAGGACAGCAGAATACTTGGTGAAATTGGCACGAATAGTGCGACCCTCGCGCGCTCATGCGCTTTCATTCGAGCGTCGCTCGAGAGGAGCACCATGGATCGTATGAGATGACTGTAATGGGTCCCTTCCCTAGTCAGAGCTCGATCCGTTCTGGGTTTTGTGGGCCTGCTGTTTTCCGGGCAAAGGCCCCAGCGCGGACACCGTGCTCCGGCTCTTTCTCGAAAGGCAGTCGAGCGAAAACTCACGTTCGCGTTAAGCCGCAGTTAGCTGAAATTGCGAGGCTGGTGGAGCCAAGACCCACGATTCCAGGCGGTTTCTATAGATTAGAAAAGATTAATGACGAGTGAAACTGCCGTTACACTTTGTTCCTTGCGCAGACGAAGGGCTCCGTTTCCTCAGCCGAAGGCATGGGGGTGACGTCCCTTAAGCCCCCCTGCCCCATCTTCGAGCACCTGGGGACAGGGCCATCGAGGGCGGCGTAGGCCTACGCGTCCTCTGGCTCAGGTCCCAGGGATGCGTATCTCGCAGAGGTCCCTCCAGGACGAGATGGATCTTGGCGGTAGCTGGCAGAGCCACCGGCGAGGCTCTCCCTTTGTTGCCATCATGAACCAACTGGCCATGACACGCCCGTCGCCTCCCGCCGACCGTATACCGGCCGCGTATTGCTGCAAGAACTCCACGGGATCGGAGGTTCCGTCGTAACGCGAACCGATCTCCGGCCGGAAGCGAGACGGCCATGTTGCGCGGCGAAGTGGCCCGGCGAGCGCCGCGAAGCCCTCGAAGCCGAGGTCACCGGGCGCTGGCGCACCCTCTCCGATGGCCTCCAGGCCATCGAGGACTTGAAGACGATCTCGGCGATGGCTCGCGTAGACAGCGCGAAGGCGAAGACGATGACGACGATCGTCACTCATGTCGAAGCAGATCTGGAAGAAGACACACCACAGCCCCCTACCTGGCGCGCCAAATGTCGATGGATTTTGTGTCGCAAGAACACGGGGTACCACGCGGCGGACCCAAAGATTCGAACGCAGGGGGCTGAACGTGTGAGATCTAGGATCGCAACGAAACACGGAGAGGGAAGCCTCGAGTTGTCGAACGCACTACGCACTGCAGAGAGAGAGACGCCGAGCTTTACCCAGGTTCAGGGCCCTCGTGGTGAGGTAACACCCCTACTTCCTGCCTTCTTGTATTGCAGCGCGACACCTCGCGAGGAGTACAAGGTCTTGATTACAAAGCTCTAGCTGGCCAGAGGTGGGCACGCAGCTTGAAGAAGATGAAGATTCGATCCCCTCTAAGGGGTGGCCTCCCCTCCTTTTATAGCACCAAGGTCCTCCTTTCCCTTATCTTCTTGGGGAAGGGGTTGCCACACACGGCCAAGGAGGGAGGACAGCTGTAGACTACACTCTTCCGTGGACGTAGTCTTCGTAGGGTAGTGGCGCCGGTCCACCGGAGTGGGTGGAGGAAGCTGACGTCTTCCTCTGGCGCCCTGCACCGTCCACGCTATTTTTAGGGGGGTGGCCAACAACCACTGTGCCGCTTTGGGCAGGCACAGCGAAAGTTGGTCTCCTCCCTGTCGGGGGTAGCGTAGGCGGTACGCGGTCTTCTGTCCCTTATCTTCTTGCTCTGCACGCCAACGTGCTGAGCTGACGTGGACGTGGTCCCTCTCCTCACCAGCGGGGGCTCGTGAGGAGGTCTTCTGGTCCTTAGCAGTTTTGGCCGTCGTTCTCCTCATGAGGCGCCTCCTCATGAGGGTCTTCTCCGTGGCTTGGGTCGTTGGTTCTCCCCTGGGCTTAAGATGGGCCGATGATGGGGCCCAAGAGCAGGTGGACCGGGATACCCCGGTATCCAGAACACCGACAGAAGTGGTCAATTGTATGTCTTAAAAGAACTGATGAAGTGTATATGTTGCATGCAAAGATCTACTATAATTATTTAATGTTAGTGGGATGACATGGAAAATTGGTTGGCTAATATAGTGGGTGATGTGAATAGCTTGCATGCTGAGATAGACAACTTAAATGACTCCTTAGTGGGGTTTTGATTTATAAGATATCGGATGGCGATGTGGTGCTGTCAGTAAGTATTGTTGTTACAAAGAGCATAATCAATCTTGGCATTTCATATGCTTAATGCTCTATTTATTTGTGTTGTGTATCATCTAGCTCTTCTGTATCTCGGAAGCCGGCTAGGCTATTGGAGAACAAAAACACCGTACTGTTATTCTTGTTACTGATGGCAAGAGGAGCATGCCATTGATCTTACACGAGAAGGGCACAAAAGCTAGTGTCTAGTTGTATAAATTGTGCTATTGTAATTTTGATGTGCCTATTTTTCAGTTTGGATGTGTTTACAATCTAGACTTGAAATTGGTCAAACACTGAAGGTCTCTCATTGATTTTGTAAGTCCTGGGCTTAATTTTGATGAGTATTTGACAAGCAGGGTAGGTTGCATTTTGATCATTACTTTGTAGTTTGTGATGTGAATGATGCATAAACATTTGAAATGCTGAAATATGAGACATTTATCATAAATTTATTCCTTCTGTTTGAACATCAGCTTCTAATGTTATTGTGCTTCCTCTTAGGTTAATTCATTTGGCAACGTTATATATGATGAATATGTCCGACCAATGGAGCGAATAGTTGACTACCGTACCCATATTAGTGGGATTAGACCTAAGCACATGAATAAAGGTACTACATTACCACTGGTTATTATATTTTTTTTCCCTGAAGGGTTCCAGTATTTATTGGTTATGCAACACTATTTTATGATACTGCAGCCAAAGATTTCTCGGTCGTTCAGAAGGACGTAGCAGAGCTTATAACAGGAAGGGTTCTTGTTGGGCATGCCTTACACCATGATCTTAAGGTTGGTAGGGACCTTAGCTCCATGTGTGGACCACTTAGTTATCTTGTCTAACGTGATACAATCTTTTCCAGGTCTTGCTACTTGGCCACCCAAAGAGGAACACAAGAGACACCTCAGAATATGACGTTTTCCGACGGTTAGATGGTCTAAACATCTACTATTTGTATAGTGCATACTCTTCTATTGACGTATGTGTTCCAATTTAGGGAGGGGAAGCGTAGATCGTTGAAAGATCTAGCTGCTCAAGAACTTTGTGTTAAGATACAACAGCAAGAGCACTGTCCGGTATGTGTGATGATGTATTTATAGTATATTTATGTGTTTTTTGAGCCCTTCAGTTCAGTTTTGAGCCCCTCAACAGTACAATTTGGTATTGTAGCCCATATATTATCTGAATTTGATTAGCTAATCCCTTTTCTTAAATCATTAACAAATGAATGTTGCGACTACAAATTTGTGTCAAGCTGACCTGCTACTTTGAACCAGGGCATATCGGTAAGATTATTGGAATTATGTATATACAGATAGTGTTTTTACTAACATGATACAAAACTTACACAACTTTATTGTTGCTGCTGTTAGGTTTACAGAGAACATTAAGCACATCCAGATGATAGATCATTAACGGAACACATATGATATCATTCGATTATCATTGACTCTAGTTAACAGCCATGTTGGAGATGTATTAGTTGAATGAGTCCAACTAGATGATTAATAGTACTAAACATACTTAATTGAATATAATCAAATAGCGGAAGGGATCAAATCAACAAAATTTGATTTGAATTCCTTGATTACGCAAACAGAATGGTTCAAGAGCTCAATCAACAACATTGGATTTTGACACCTTGATTGTACATACTCAAGTAGGCCAGGGGGCTTATGTTGAAATCTTCCTTATCATATTTGTGGTTGGTTCTCGAGTTCATGATCCATAGCTACTACTTTGCTCACATCTTGACTTCATAGTAGACTGAAAATTCATTATCCTTGGCCTAGCAGTTTCATGTTAATTTTAGAGCTGTCCATAACAAGTTTGCATGGCCATTTTGGTAATTGTACAGATTGAGGATGCCCGAGCAGCAATGTTCATTTACAAGAAGCACAAGAAAGGATGGGAGAAAAACAGGAAAGATCAATTCAGGTTCAAAAACAAGCTCAAGAAGCGAGGGAATAAGAAATATGCTGAAGGCAATGAGGACTCCAATGTCCCCACAGTTCTTCTGTAGGAAAATATAGATGTACGGAGCTAGGGCCAAGTGATGTGAGGATTTTGGATGGAACTATGTCAAGAACTCAAGAATGCTAACCCAGTAATCACTGCCTCTGAACTTAAGCATAATATACTTGTGGTGATGTCATGGTTCCGTCGGCATATCCTTATTTCTTTACATAGCATTTGTTTCAGGGAATGGAATACTCGATGAAAATTGTGTGGTTGAACTTTCCTTTGATGTAATGAAACTTTGCACACACGTGCAGGTTCTGTAACAAAAAAAAATTACATGATCAATTGAAAAATGTTACGGGCGATAATATAGGGTTACTAAGAATTGCATTTTGAGGACTTGGGTGCCTTGTAACTATAGTGGTTCCCAGAGCTCTCTGGTCATGCCGTTTCTTGACTGTAAACTGGTGCAGTGGCAGGGAGTTGCTGTCCAGCACGTGCAGGATGAACACCATGAACACGGAGCAGACGAACATTGGTATCGGCCCGAAGATCCACATGAGCAGCGTCGTTGCGAAGTAGAGTGCTCGTAGTCCCATGGACCAGAAGTTGCCGCCTCGGATCACTGCATGCTGCATGTAGCTCGCTGGTACATCGGAATCCAGTGTGCTTACCAGGAAGCTGGCCTGGACATAGTACCTGAGATTGCAAGGCAAACTGGGCTGAGTCTTGTTCATCTTTGAGAAATCAGGTCTGGATATGATGCCACGGTACATATAAAGTTTCTAGAATGCTGAAATGTATTACCTTGCAGAGTGGATGAAGCAAGTGAAGGACACCAGAAAGCAAACCAAGAGGGAGATGTACTTGACTGCCGCCGTGGCTTGGCTGTTGTCGCCGTAGACAAGCTCTGTCATGAACACCTTGGTCGTGCTGCTGACCCACGCACCGATGAGCGAGCCCAGCGCAATGGACAGCGAGGCCAGGTTCGTCGATGCGGCGATGCTGCTGGAGATTACGCTCAGCGCCAGCGCTGTCTCCTCTGGAGTCGCCTGCAGAAACAGGCAACCGTATGTAACATGGTCATTTTCGTTCAAATTCAGGACAGAATATGACTGTTGGTTACCTGGGTCATGCGACAAACCCACGCCAGCTTGTTGTGGTTCTCGTAGCCGATGACGGTGGTGCCGGGATGGCGTAGAATCCGGTAGAGGAGGATGAGGTGGTAGCTGAACATGATGACCAGGCCACACGGCACCAGCACCAGGTCCAGGGAGCCCTTCTCCAGCAGCATCCTCTCTCTTTCGTTCTTCTCTTATCTCACTTGTTTTTTCTGATGAACCATATGGTTCCACGAGGATGAGATCTGATCATGGTTTTGGGACCGTTTTTATCTGGATTTTGGGTGTGTGCTAGTGGCCGGAGTAATGAGCCGGTTGCTTATGGGTTTTCCTCAGCATAGAGAGTACCCATGGATGTCGCTTCGGGTGCAAGACAATGAGGAATGGAAGCTAATTCAGTGAGCTTTGCTTCAAAGAAAAGAGCTGAGATAATCTCTGTACGGGTTATTGGATCCACAGATGAGCTCTTTGGACCGACCCGCAGCCCGCAGGGGTGTTTCTCTGAAGTCTCAAAGTTGCCTAAATTTCGAGGTAGTAGAACTCAAAAGCTGCAGATTTTGACCAAAATTGAATTTTCCATTCCAATGCACGGTACTACGGATTCCATTCCAAAGCGGATCTTTAGCTTGAATGGACGTGTTTTTACGTAATTCTTTACTGATTTCACGTTCCAAGCTTTGGTAAGCTCGGACGAGTTCCTACATGTCAGTTTCGTGACAGCAGGTTTCGCAGTCGGAACTGTAACAGCAAATGTGCCTTTGCAGTTCATATAGATTCGCTGGAACTGCAACAGAAATTAGTTTATTATAAGCCTTGTCGAGCTTTGGTCGGAACACCCCTATATCGTCAGATTAGAAGATCTGTACTTTGTTCTTGATTCAGTTTGGTACACCACAACAGTACATCCTAGCGATTTATTGGATTTACATCTACTCCTAGAATACCCCAAAATTCTGAGTAACAGTTTGCTTGTTGACGGGCATCGGGTGAACGAAACCCGTAGCGTTGTGCCTTTTTTGTATTGTACATGTGGAGTATGCGCTTGCTTGCACTCAACCGGGAGAGCTAGTACACCTGAACTACGCTTCTTGATCTACTCAATCATGCCAAAATCAAATACAGCAGTCGGATTTGCTAGTCGTATAATGCATGATGGTTTGCCATATCCCAACATTTCTGAGGACGTTTTGTTGTATTTGATCCTTTGGTGCACTCGCTCTTTACACATTCCCAAAATCTATTTCTTGCCTGGGCACCACTGTGTCTTACGCGATGCTCACTGCTTTCGATCGTTGATCATAATCGACCGGGTTGAGACAAGCGGCTATACCGTCCGAAAAATACAGATGTTTATCTCGAGAATTGCAGAGGGGCTTCTGGGAGCCACACTCCCCCATATACTCTGGTGACATCTGTTCCGGGTCCATGCCTTGCACCTTTTATACGTTTAGTATCTATCGATGTATTGAGGAGCAAACATATAATATATCCCTGTATCACAACCATGCGAATAAGTCAATCTTCCCGTTGGAACTTTGTAGTCGCCACACGTTATGTTTACGCACTATTTGCTCCATCTTCTTCAATACTTCAATAATTTCGCTTTCTCCCTTTCCTTGCTGTTCTTCCCGTTCTCCCCCTTTCTTTCCACAGGCCCACAACATCTCTCATTTTCCGCCGATGATCATGTCTCTGATGAACAACCGTACTCCTCTCGCCGCCGCCGTCCAAATTCGTCGCCCTGGTTCACGACCGCCGCTGCCGCCCAGGTTCGCCGTCGCCCTGGTTCACGACCGCCCTGGTTCACAACCACCGCCGCCGCCCACGTTCGCTGTCGCCTGGTTCACGACCGCCGCCACCCAGGTCCCACAACGCTGCCGAGGTCGTCGTGTTCCCCGCCGCTGCCCAGGTACCACGATGCCGCTTTCCAGGTCACGCTCATTGCCGCCTCCTAGACAAGTTACTCAAATGAACCCCCAACAATCCTAGACGGGCCGCGCTACAAGGCCATGAAGAAGGCCTGCAGCAGCAGCTCCGTGGCCCTGCCCTTGCGCCGCGCGGCATGTAGGCCGAGGTCATGACGGGCAGCTTCCAGCTCCATGGCCATCGTTCCCATCACCTTCCTGGTCACTGGGACCGACGCCGTCCAGGTCCCAAGGCGCCGCCCAAGTCCTAGGTACCACGCCTACGGGATCGTCGCAGTTCTCCGCCGCGACACCATGCTCTGTCCAGCCGTGCTCCTGCTCCTGGCTACTCCGGCGAGGGAGAGTGTTGTGGGGACATCGCATAAATCTTGCCCAAGTCCGTCGACAAGGCCGCCGGGTTCCTGATGCTCCTACTCTTGCGACCTCGTCGGGAAGCTGCCGATCGTGCATGGAGCTCACCATCGACTTCCATGGTGTCGATGCAGTACAGACGGAACCTCAATTAGTACTTCTTCAATTTTTTTAATCATCAAACGAGCTTTCCTGACATACTCCATTAAGATTCAAACGCAATAAGTCTGTGGGCCAGCTTTTAATTCGGTGGGCCATACGACTTACAGATCTGTCTGATACAAGGTGGTATAGTGATGTATTTCGAATAGAACGATTTCTGTCAGATCCAATTTCATTACTTTCGTACCCATCTTAAAGCAAATGTATATGTAGTAGATTTACGGGGGTGTGTGGCACCCATGAATCAAAAATCCGCGTAATGTTTACCTCCAACTTTTTTCTTTCCGTACCTGCTCAGCCTCCCTCTCTCGCTGACAAAGGTTTTGCACCGTCGCCTGGATCCGGGACCCCAACGTTCTCCGCCTCCGTTGGTGGTGGTGCTACAGCGCAATTGCTTCTCATGTTTTGCCCGCCGACGAACTCTGTTCCCGACAGCCAGGCGCCGCACTGTACCGCCTCTCCACGGTCACCAGCATCACCATCGACCACGGTGTGGTGGTAACCTCATCTCTCCAGCCAATCCCTTTGTTTTGGTATTGTTGTTTATCAAGCAATGTCTGTGATAAATTCTCGAGTCTTCACATGGATTGCATCTAATAGAGTGAGAATTTTTTTATTTCTCAAATCTCAACTGATCATAGTTTGTTGGATGTACTCCTGCATATATGGATTTCTCAACCGATCGTGGTTTGTGGACCATGGAGTATTGTTTCCTAGATTTCTTGACGATTAAGCAAAAAGGCACTTAACTACTCCTGCATATATGAACCTGTAATATGGATATTCCCTGTAGTATATTGTTCCTTGATAGAACAATTATTAGCAAGTCAATAATTTGCAAGGTTATGAAGCAAGAAAACTCCCCGAATTTTTATTTGTCTATCGCTTCTCATGCTTTAGTCATGGATTTGTATACATCAATGTTGGTGCTTTCAACTCCTGAGAGTTAGAATGATCAACAGACTAAAGACCTGGTCATTTGTATACATCAATGTTGGTGCTTTCAAATCCCTTGACAAAATTCTTACAGTATGCCTTGCATGGAAAACTGTTGTCATTTTCTGTCATTTTCAGTCACTGAAACTTCTGTTATTTTCTCAATGAAAGTACTGAACTATAGCATGTACTCGCTCATGTCTTCTCTCTGAAATTAACTGGTGAACTAACAGGCTTTTCTTTTTCTCGGTATTTGCTAAAGTTCAGAGAAAGTGAAGAGGCAGCAAATAAATTATACAGCAGGTTTAAATTCAGAGAAATAAAATTCAGAGAAAGTAGATAAATTCGGATGATGTAGAAATATAGTCCACACAACAGTATTTGTTTTTCATTTGCCTTGCCATCTTAATGCATTTGGTCAAATACGCAACAGTAGAAACTGCAGAACTTGTCGTGTGCGCTACTGCCGGTCTCGGTTTGTTTTTTAGATGCCTATATATAGGACAATGCAGACCCTCACCTTCTACTGCAGCTTTCTATTTTATCTTATGATTTTCTTGCTTGCAGAGAGAGAAGAAACGAAAATTACAATGTTATCCAGAAAAACCATTGGAAAGGTAGCTGCAGGAATTCTTGTGAAGAAAATTCCAAGATCAACTTTGCAGTGGTTTGGTCCTACTGGGCACTGTCTTTCTTAACTATTCCTCATCTGTAACTAATCATTGTCATTTCCCTGGTTACTGATTGATAAACTAAATAGCCTAATATGAACATCGTCAGCTTTTACACATGAGCAATGTTACAGAGTAGTTTTGCAGAGTTTTATTTTACCTTTCCATTCCTATGTAAACTGAAAAAATCTTTCAATACCTTATGGCATAAAAGTATGAACATAGCAGATTCAGTCATTTGTTTCCAAAGTTCATTATTTTTACATGATGGTCTCAGTGATTCAAGCATTTGTTAGCTGACAGTAATCTACTACCCTAAACTCTAGTGCAGTAATTCTCTCAAATGCAATAATTGTGTGTTCTCTACAGCTTGTGCAGTAATTGGCTAGATAATCCGACTAAAATGTACTCCCTTGAACTTGGTGAACTAGACTGAAACTTACACTACACTATCAAGCTATTGTATCAATGCACTGCGTTCCCCTAGTTGTTGGTCTATTGTCCTGTCTATTTCTGCACTTTCCTACTGACATTGTTTGATCTGGAAGTACCATGGTTAGTTGGTTCAGAGATTGCAGACTCCAGAGCTCGATCCTGCGACTTGTTGATGGCGTATAGATGACCGCCCAGTTGGGAACCTCAAGAGGAAGGTATGATGAGCACAGCATCAAGTCTTCCCTCAGTATGAAACCAAGGTTTATCGAACCAGTAGGAGAAATAACCAACTTCCGAAGGTTGATGCTCGCTGGCTTGGCGACGGCTCCAGACAATTTATATATGGCGCCTTATCTGGGGCGTAGCTTTGCACCAGCAGCAACGTGGAACCTGCATACGATACAACCAAGTACTTTGCCCCAACTTACAGTGAGGTTGTCAATCTCACCGATTTGCTGTAAACAAAGGATTAAACGTATCGTGTGGTAATAGATAGTAGTTTGCGAGAATGTAAATAATGCGAGTAAATAGTAAACGGTAATAAGAATGTAAAAGAATGGACCGGGATCCACAGTTCACTAGAGGTGTTTCTCCATAAGATAAATAACATGCTGGGTAAACAAATTACAGTTGGACAATTGATAGAATAAAGAAAGCATACAAATATCATAAGGATCACTATGAGATTCACTTGGGCATTACAACATAATACATTGACCGTAATCCAACTACATCTATGACTAATAATCCACCCGCCGGATGTCATCCGAGCAACCGTTGTGTATTAAGTTGTAAGCAACAGATTATCGCCTTAAGCAAAGTGTGTAATGTAAATAATACAAATGTCCTTGAACACAAGATTGTTGTTTTCTCCCTAGTAGCAACAACACATCTACAACCTTAGAGGTTTCTGTCACTCCCCCAGATTACTAGAGGCATGAACCCACTATCGAGCATAAATACTCCCTCTTGGAGTCACTAGCATCTACTCGGCCAAGATATCTACTAGCAACAGAGAGCATGCAAGATCATAATCAACATAGAGATGATAAATCAATAAATCAACTTGACAAAGTACTCAATATTCATCGGATCCCAATAAACACAACATGTAGAATTACACAACGATGATCTTGATCATGATAGGCAGCTCACAAGATCTAAACATGAAGCACATGGAGGAGAAGACAACCATCTAGATACTGCTGTGGACCCGTAGTCCAAGGTAGACTACTCACGTATCACTCCGGAGGCAGGCATGGTGATGAAGAAGGCCTCCGGTGGTGATTCCCCTCTCCGGTAGGGTGGCAGGAAGAGCTTCTGGACCCTCCCGATCTCGCGTCGACGACGCTGGTGGCTTGTAGTATGTTTCGTGGAAAATTGATCGGGTCCTTTAGGTTTTCTCGCCGATGAGAATATATAGGCGGAAGGGCGGCGTCAGGAGGTGGGCCAGGTGGCCCCACCACCTGGTGGCGCGACCAGGGGCTGGCCTGTGCCACCCTATGATGTGGCTGACCCCTGGCTCCCCTTCGTCTCTGCTTTGGACTCCGTCTCGTGTCAGGAAAAATAGTAACTTCGGCTTTTGTTTCATCCAATTCCGAGAATATCTCCTATGTAGCTTTTCCGAAACACAAAAACAGCAGAAAACAAGGAACTGGTACTGTGGCATCTCGTTAATAGGTTAGTTCCGGAAAATGCATAAAAACGCCACGAAGTGTATCAAAACACAAAGAAAATAGTGTATAAATAAGCATGGAGCATAAAAAATTATAGATACGTTTGAGACGTATCACTTGCCCGTGCCTCTTGACAACCTCCTCGCGATATGCTGCTGATGGGGAGCCAAGGAGATTGGCTTCTTGACCTGGCGACGATAGTGGAACCTCACGATCTGTTGCTGCTGGGAAGAGCGACTTGCCCGTGCCTCCTGGCAACCTCCATGCAAGCAGGATCAGAGCGAGAAGGGCAGCGTTACCCTGGCGAGCAGGACAGAGAGGGGCGGCGTTGCCCTGGGCGATCAACAGAGTGGGAGGGAAGGTGACGCCTTGGGCAAGGAGAGGGATGGGTGGCAACGTCCTCGGCGATCAGGAGCAGGGCGATCAGGAGCAGAGCGGGAGGAAGTTTGGCGCCCTGGGCGAGCAGGAGCAAGAGCAGGAGGGGAGCGAGACGCCCTGGAAGAGTAAAGTGAAGAGCGGGAGGGAGGGCGACGCCTTGGACGAGCAAGAGCCGAGCGGGAGGGGCGGCGACTCCCTAGCGAGCGCCATGAGGAAGAAGCACTTTCCATCCCAATGTACTTTAGCGATCGGGGTAATCTGGTACTTTAGCGATCTTTTGGATGTTGTCAGAAAATGCTTCAGCGACTTATAAAAGTGGACGGAGGATCTTAGTAATTTTATAGTTTTATGAGTTCGAGGATTTTCTAAATGATCCGATTTGCTTGTTTTTGCATGTTTTTGACTTTCAGGAACCTTCGGACATCATATAGACCCAATTTTTTTGCCATGTTATTTTTTGGGAAGTAGAAGAACTGGAGAAGAAGAATCAACGGGAAACGCGACGAGGTGCAAAAGAGGGCCCACCACACGGGCCCACTTCCTAGCCACATGGTGGGGCCCATATCAGGCCTCATGCATCCTTTCAATGCAAACTTCATCTCCATGGACTCAGCTTGACCTAAAACCGATTATATAAAGGATCCCTCAGGTGATTCGTGACGGGGCAGCGGATGAAAGAGAATGTAGCCCCATGTGTGGTTTTGGTAATTAATGACAATCCCTATGGACTAATGTTTGCATTGAGTTATACTTGTAGGACTTTCCATAGACAATGCTTAAACCACATGTTGGCTTCAAGGTTGTAAGAAGATGATAATAAAGAAAAATATGTGTTGACCATGGTGTTATTCAAGGAGTGATCCGAAGATTGGTCATAAGGGAGTTGAGCCCACATTGAGCGTGTCTTGAAGAATAAGATTGAGTGAGCTCTCATGTGTATCTTCAAGACATCATCATTGTGGAGAAAGAAGAAGTGTTTCGAGAATTGATCAAGCCGAAGCGCAAGTTCAAGATGGAATCTAGAAGAGATCATATGCTTGAATCTTCCCATGTATATTATGATCATGGATAAGTGAAGATATGCTTAAAGAGAGTCTTTACCATAGTGGTGTATGGGAGAGCAATTCGCAAGACTTCACCAAGCAAGCAAGATCAAGAAAGGTGTTCCAACTTGAGGAAGTCAAGATGATCATCATCTAGCTCAAGTGGAATGCGCAAGGCAAAGGTATGTTCTTGATAGGGTTTCCTTCTTACTAGTCTCATGATGTTAGTTATGAGACTGGGTTGTAGGTTCGATAGCCGTACTATCAAGAGGGGCTCTCGAGTGAGTAACTTAGTCATATCGTTCAGAGAGAGCTCAAACCTTTGCATACTTGGCATAATCTTTCTTGGTTCTTATATGGGTATTATCCATGTGAGGTTCTAGAGCTTGTAGTTATTTCTATGACAAGCTCTAGCTCCTCAAAAATGGATTTTGCATGAAACACTTATTGTGTTTTTGGTGTTTGGAGGTTTTACCGTTTCATCTTTGAAGAGAGGTCAAACCTTTCATCATTTTGTTTTATCCTCCTTTGTTGTACTATGATGTTTCTCTACATAAAGTTTTTGGGCTCGTTGTTGTGAGTCCAACGAGCCCAAGATCATCGAAAACGGAGTTCGGCTGCTCAAGTTATGGTCGTTTTGGTTTTAGCTGTTTCTGTCTTTTTCCAGGGCCAGAGACTCCGGCCCAAAATGTGTTTTCGCTGTTTTCGTCCGGAGTTTTAGCCCGGAACCTCCGGGTACCTTTGCTAGGCCGGAGACTCCAGCCCTAGGGTCTGGAGACTCCGTCCGTTGCGATTTCTGGAGTGGTGCACGCCTCTATATTGGGCTCGGAGTCTTTTTGGCTCATGGTCGGAGACTTGGGGCCAGAGACTCTGACCCCCAAGGCCGGAGACTCCGAGGTAAGTGCCCAGCAATGGCTAGTTTTTGTGGGGGACTTATAAAAGGCCCCCTTCTTCCTCCTTGGGTTGTGGCTTCGATTTCTCTCTGTCCTCCATTGTTGGACCTTGAAGCTTTGCTCTCTCTCCCTCCCCCTCCCATGATTCTTGCTCAATTTTGAGGGAAAAGAGAGAGGAGATCTATATCTACGTTTCTACCAATCAACTTCTCCTCTAAGTGAGGGGAACCATTTGGATCTAGATCTTGGAGTTCATTTGTTGATTTCCTTCTTGTTCTTCCTCTCATATCCCTCCATAGCATTGGTTGCTTTGGTAGGATTTGGGAGAGAAGGATTTGAGCACTTTGTGTGCTCTTGCCATTGCATTTGGTGCATCGGTTTGAGTTCTCCTTGGAGATTCGGTAAGTGAAAGTTCGTGAGCTTGTTACTCTTGGGTTCTTGGAAACCTAGATGGCTTAGTGGCCTTTGTGGCATATATTTGGGGCCTCCAATTAAGTTGTGGAGATTCCCCAACCTTTGTGGCAATTCTTGGAAGCCTCCAATTAAGTTGTGGAGATTGCCCCAAGCTTGTACGGGTTCGATGACCGCGCTCAAGTGTCCCATAGTGGATCATGACATCTTGCTTTGTGCGAGAGCGCGAGGAGAATAAGGTGAGCATTTGTGGCATTCGGTGAGTAGCGTGCCTCCGCATCTTGAGCTGAGCCTTTGTGGTGTTTGGTGATCATTGTGCTACCACATCTCAAGGTGAGGCCTTTGTGGCGTTCGGAGTGCATTAAGCCGCCACACCTCTCCAACGGAGACTAGCTTCCTTTGGAAGTGAACTTTGGGATACATCTTCGTCTCCTTCGTGCCTCGGTAACTCTTATCCGAGCTCCACTACTTATGCACTTTACATTTGTGATAGCCTGAAGTTATATATCTTGCTATCACCTTGCTACTTGTCTTGCTTAGCATAAGTTGTTGGTGCACATAGGTGAGCCTAGTATATTTAGGTTTTGTAAGCTTGACAAATTAAATGCTAGTTTATTTCCACATTTGTTCAAGCCTTTCGTAAAAGTTTAATCGCCTATTCACCCCCCTCTAGGCGACATCCGTGTCCTTTCAATTGGTATCAGAGCTAGGTTTCTCATTTTAGGCTTCACCACCTTGAGAGTAAAGATGTCGGCTAGGGGATTAGTTGAAAGGACGAGATGTCGCCTAGAGGGGGGGGGGGTGAATAGGCGTTTTAAAAACAATTACGGAATTGGCTTGAAGGAATGCGGAATTAAACTAACGTTTATTTTCTTCAAGCACAAGACCTAAATATGCTAGGCTCAACTAAGTGCAACAACAACAAATAGAAATAAGCAAGATAGCACAAGACATAATTCACAAGTGATAAACAAGATATAAGTACATCAAGCACGATGGCTATCACAAGGAAATAAACTCGGGTATAGAGATAACCGAGGCACGCGGAGACGAAGATGTATCCCGATGTTCACTTACATAAAGTAAGCTAATCACCGTTGGAGAGATGCGGGTAACCACGAAGGCCCCCGAACGCCACGAAGGCTCACCTTCTTCTCCGAGTCCCCCACGAAGCTAGGGACCCCTTCTTATGGTTAGCTTTTCCTCCACTCCGGAGATGGCAAGCTCCACAACCACTTCACAACTCCCACGAAGGGGAAGCCCGGGCCTCTTCACAATCTTCCACGAAGAGGACACCGTGGCACAACCACCGAGCCAACTAGGAGGTCACCCTCCAAGAGTAACAAGCTCACGGTCTCTCACTCGAACTAGTCGTAATGGAGAGCTCAACACTTATGCAAGGATGCAAAGCAAGAACACAAGGGAAAGTGCTCAAATCCTTCTCTCTCAAATCCCACCAAAGCAACAAATGCTATGGAGGAGTTAGAGAGGAAGAACAAGGGTGGAGGTCAACCAATGACTCCAAGATCTAGATCCAATGGGTTCCCCTCACTTAGAGGAGGAATTGATTGGTGGAGTTGTAGATCTAGATCTCCTCTTCCAAATCCCTCAAAAATATGCAAGAATCATTGGAGGGAAGGGAGAGGAAGCAAGCTCAAGAGGTTCAACAATGGAGGTGAGAGAAAGGCTCAAGAACACCCTTAGAAACCCTACAAAACCGTTGGGGAAGAAGCCCCCTTTTATAGGGCAAGAAAACTGCCCGTTATAGAGTTTTCGGGGCGCTCCGGAGTAGAGCCCGGAGCAGCTCCGGATTGCACTCCGGAGTAAGTAGATTGGCACTGCTCAGCCCGGAGCAGAGCCCGGAGCAGCTCCGGATTTGGAAAACTGCAAAAACCCTCATACGAAAAACGCGATAACTTTTGCATCCGAACTCCGTTTTTAGCAAACTTGGACTTTTTGAAAAGCTTAGAAAAAGTACTACAACTTTATGCAGATAAACACCAAGAAATGTCAAGAGGAAAAATACCAAATGTGGAGAGGTGTGAAACCTTCCAAAGTGAAGAACCGGTAAAACTCTTCAACTCGAAAACGCAATAGACGATGCATTTGGATTCCGTTTTCGATGAACTTGGGCTTGTTGGAAAGCTAGCAACAAGCTCAAGAACCTCACATGGAGAAACACCAAGAAGCAACAAACTAGGAAGATGCAAAGTATGCAAAGGATTGAGCTCCCTAAGACGATGTGATCAAGTTACCCAACCGAAAGCCCCTCTTGATAGTGCGGCTATCTATCCTATAACCCGGTCTCCCAACAAGTACCTTGAGACCGGTAAAAGGAAAACCTAGCAAGGACAAACCTTTGCCTTGCGCACCCCTCTTGATCTTGATGATGATGCTTCATGCTTCCGTCAAGCCGGAATGCTTCACTTGATCATTGTTGCTTCATGAAGACTTCCAATATGCTCCCCCATACACCACTATGGGATACCTTCACTAAGGCATGTCTTCACAATTCTATTATCACCAAATGGATGACAAGCTTCAAGCATATGATCTTCTTGAGATGCTTATCTTGAAACTTGCACAACTCAACCTTGATAAAGAACATCATTTGATTTCATTCTCCCATGGGCCATATTGAATCCTTCTTTTGATGTAAGCCCATGGGAAGATACTTGATTCCACTATTCTCTCTTCATCTTGGTCAACCTTGTATCTACTCATGCTCTATCGAATCTCTCTTAAGATGCATAGGGAATTCTTCATTTGATTGCATGCTCTAAGTCTTGGTCAACCATGGCTCAACTCATGAGACCATCGTGACCTCGACATAGAGCCATAACTTGAATTCTTCTCATGTAACCAAACTCTCAAGATCTTGAGACTCCTTGGCTTAGCACATAAGCTAGAGCATGAATTACTTGAGTTCTACACAAGAACAACATCTTTATTTCTTCTTCTTGATCATATTGGATTCATCTCTTCTATTCAATGATCTTGATGCCAATACTTAAGATATATCTTTATCTTCATGGCATCCAAGCCTTGAATCCAACACATGGACTTCAAGCAATTCCTATGAAAAATTCCTTCATAAAAATCTCAATGAAAACATTAGTCCATAGGGATTGTCATTAATTACCAAAAACACACTTAGGGGCAATTTACCCTTACATTAGTGCATGGTGACACTTTTATATTTGATGGCACAAACTATGATATATGGAGAATTCGCATGCTTACTCATTTTTGGGTCATGGACCCAAATATAGAGCGAATTGTAGATATGGGTTTTTCTCCTCCTAAGGATGCCACGAATCTATCTTTAGAGGATGAGAAAAACTCTTATCTCAATGCTCAAGCTATTAATGTCTTATCCAATTTTGTGAGCATTGTAGTTGTGATGTCCATTATGCCTTTTTGGAATGCACATGAGTTTTGGACAAAGCTTCAAGAAAAATATGATGTGTCCAAGTTTATTGAAGATGAGTGTATTCCTTCCACTTCCGGCCGTGATGAACTTTCTTCCACTTCAGCGATGTGTTGCAAGACACAAGGTAATGATATGGTGAGTGGTGATGGAAATTGCAATGTTGATAGTAAGCTTAATTTTGATGATCATTCATCTCTATCTTATGGCAATGTTCTATCTTTGGACTTAAACTCTTCTAGCATTCCAATTGTCTTACATGCTAGTGTTGATAGTCCTTGCATGTCATGGAGTAGTTGCTATACTAGATATAATGATAAGAATGCTCCCATTTCCTTTGGCACTTTTGTGGCTAACAATGTAGAGGAATCCCAACTTCTGTCAGAACAAGACATGGACCTTAATGGAGCTTCAAGTAATTCATCCTCATCATCATCTCTCGGTTCGCACATATGTCTTATGGCTAGGGATTCAAATGTAACTCCTTCTTTGAAACCCACTATATCTAGTGATAATGAAGAAGAGGATGATGATGTTGCCTCTTTAAGAAAGAAGGGAGAAATAGTCTTTCAAGCTATTGGTAAGAAGAAAATTGCTTGCTCTAACTTTGTTGAAATTTTGGTTGTTTCTATTGAAAGCAAGAAAATTATTGATGAGCTACAATCTCATGACGAAGAGCAAGAAGAAACTATTGAGAATCTTCATAGTCTTGCCAATGATTTTAAAAGGGCTCTTTTAGAAAAATAAACCACCAATGAAGCTCTTGAGGAGACTTTTGCTCTAGAATTGTCTAGAGTAAAGGAAACCCATGATAGAGCTCTTGAGGTGGCAAATGATTTAAAATTAAAAAATGATAAGCTTGTTTTTGTTAATGCTAAACTTCTTGAGGATGTTGAGCACCTCAAAAATGGCTCTAGGGACATTGAGAGTGTGCTCACCAAACTCACTGAGTCACATGAGCAACTAAAAGCTTCTTATTTAAAAGAGTGTTCCAAGTTGCCTTCTCCTCTTTCGGTTAATCATGATGCTTGTGCTACTAACTCTGACTCTTGTGAAGCATCTATTTTGAAGGAGAATGTTTAGCTAAGGTCTCAACTTGAGTTGCTAACTAGTAAGTATGGGAAATTGAAAGAAAGTCATGAAAAGCTATCTAGCTCTAATGATGATCTTCTAGTGTCCCATGCTAGCCTAAAGTTAGCTCATGAGGATATGTCTACAAAGGTAACATCTTGTGAACCTCATGTGGCCACTAGCACTACTTTCCAAAATGCTATATTGCCATGTGCTAGTCCTCGTAATTCATCCACTCATACTATTACTACATCTTGTGATGAATTACTCTCCTTGCCTTGTTGCTCTGACAATATAGCTTCTACTTCCTCTAGTACTTGTGTTATAACTAACCATGTAGAGGAAATTAAACAGCTCGAGGCCCAAGTCACTTTGTTGAAGAAAGACTTGGTAAAAAGTCATGAAGGGAAGTCCAAACTCGACAAGATGTTGAGTGCGCAAAAATCCCCCAATGACAAGAGTGGACTTGGATTTATCTCCAACAACAAGAATAAGTCCAAAATCTTCAAGAAGAAGAAGATCCAAGAGCAAGTCAAGGACCCGGCCAAGATTGTTTGATTCAAGTGCAAAATTGAAGGGCATCATGTTAGGTCTTGCCCATTGAAGAAGAAGCATCTAAGTGAGAAGCAACAAGGGAAGCGGCCTCAAGCTCAAACTCAAGTTCCTCCTCAAGATGAAGAAAAGCTACCTCCTAAGAAGAATCAACCCAATGCTCACATTGTGGAGAAATCAAACGAGAAGAAAGGAAAGATAAGATCTTGCTACATATGCCGTGAGAAGGGTCACCTTTCTTCTACATGCTCTATTGGTAACTCATCCAGCCCTATCATAATTGATGATGCTTATTCACTTTGCAAGGATAAGGTTGGAAATGTGTTTGCCAAATTTGTTGGTACTCAAAGTGGTGTCAAGAAAAGATCCATTTGGGTTGCCAAACCTATTGTGACTAACTTCTTAGGACCCAACTTGGTTGGGGAGCAACAAGCCAAAACTTGATCAATAGGTGTTTAATGGAGGGCATTGGAGACTTGGCTATATCATGAAGAAATGACGGATCTTCATTAGTTATGTTGTCTCAAGTCAAGTCAATTGGATTATCTTATTTCTATCATATATCCAATGTTCCTCCTTGCAGTAACATGTATTCAACTTATCTACATTGAAAGTTACTCGCCCCTTTTGCATGTGTTTGTATATGTTGTGCTCCCTACATGCTTTATTTTGAATAATCAAGTATATGCATGTTGGTTTGCACGCCATGTACGATTGTTATCGTTGAGCCCATTGCATCTTGATCTATCTTACTTGGCTCTTGTGAGAGATTAATGGACCATCCCATTTTGGGGGAGTGATATGCTTTGGGACTTCACAATCCTAAAAATGTGTGTATATGAGGAATACCACTTAGTGTTGATATTTAAAGATTATCTAGTCTCTATGTGGTATATCATTCTTATGACAAATTCAAATTCTATAATGTCCATTAATCATCTTGTTGGATTCTATTTGCCTCTTGTTGCTAAAGTTCAAATTTCTAGGTTTGGAGACTCCGTTGGTTCTACCCCGGAGACTCCGGTGGTTCAACCCCGGAGACTCCGGTCCCCCTCGGAATTTTCGGGCCCTATTGAGATTGACTTTAACAACTTATTTGAAAATTTGTTTATCACATTATGGTGGAGTATTATGCTTTGTGCATATTACAAAACCATGAAAATGTGTATATTTGAGGTTGTGTCACATAGTGTTGATATTGTAAATTATCTTGCTTATATGTGGCATGTATTCTCGAACAAGTTCCAATTTGCCAAATTGTTTTATTGCTCTTGTTCTGGATCTTGTTTGTGAGATACTTTCTTGGTAGGGTTTTTCTAAAATGTGGAATACTACATCAAAGTTGGAAACCATTTGCTTCAAGTTATCCTAATCATTGCTTTGCGTGATTGTTTAACTATTTGAGTCTATCAAGAATATCTTTGTTTGGCATGGTGCTCAATTCTTATCCTTTTCATATGCTCATTTGTTGTGAAGATGATCTTGGATTTATGTGTAAACTACCATCGGAAATAACTCCATATACCTCTTCTCCTTGGAAAATTGGTACTCTATCATGTGGTATTTTTATATTGATCATCTTTACTTTGGCTATTGCTTTTAATTGCATTATCTCTCGCCAAGAAATGTATTTGCTTTAACTCCCATTGTCTTTCTTGACTCTTGTGATTCCATTTTATTTTGTTGAACTTATTTTGTGTTATTTCTATATAGGTAGATGTGATGATCCCATTTGTGTGTATTTTGTATCCAAATGCAAAATCATAAATAATGCACTAATCTTGGGGGAGCTCTCCTATATTTGTTATAACACACTCTTGTGCTTATTTCAATTGGTATTGCTTATTGTTGGAAGATAAACTTTTCCTTTTGGTACTTTGTGTGCCATCATAAAAAGTGTGGGGAGTTTGGTTTATTTGTTGGAACCTTGCTCTCTTTGGGAGTTTCTTATCTCATTCCTTGTCATTTGTTTTTTACTCTTAAAATGAGATATGTCTTTGAGCATGTGTATTTTAGCTATTTTTATGCTCCTTGGCTTTTGATTTGTTCATTTGTTGAACTTTGGAGCCAATCTTGTGTTGATTGGATTCCTTGATATAGTTTGGACAACTTTTAGTTTTCACACCTTTGTGTGACTTCTTGGTCCTCTAGGTGTATTGTTCAAATTGTATCTCTTTTTGGCTCTTGAAAGTATTTTGCATGCATTCTTACTAAATGTATAATCTATGGCATGCTTTGCTTTCGTTGATCCAATATATAGGCAAAACTCCATCAAATCCTAAATTGGCTAAGATGTGCATGAAATTCAAGTTCATATCTATATGCACATATTTATGTGGAGTTTGTCCTATATGTTGTAGTTTCTCTAACTACTTTGGACCCAATGAGTTTGGGGACCATCTTGTACTTGAACTTTGTTTTAGGTACATGGAGATATTTTGGTGCTTGTCTCAATAATAAGGATGAAGTGGCGACTAAATGATAATTTGAGGCGAGCTAGGATTATTGAAGAACTCCTATCTACTACGTCCGACCATTGATATCTCGGTAACAAGTATCTACTTCATGCATACTTTTCTAGCATCCAACCTTGTGGAGGTTGTTTCATGGCATGGGAAATCTTTATTTGAAAATCATGTGGTTCTTGCAAAGATTTTATTGAAACCTCTTTATTGCAAATGTGAGTAAGTTGAGATGAGTGCATATTATTGGGAACATATAAAATCATGCTCATGATTCTTATATCCCATATATGTCTTTTAGCAATCTTGTTGCATATGAATTCCTCAATAATCTCATATGTGCAATATTGATGAAATTGCAATGTTAGTTCCTTCTTTTGGTATCCTTTGTTGTGATACTTGTTGCTTTTCTCAAAGCATCTCAACTATCTTCTTTCCCTTGTCGATAGTTGTGATGTCTTTGACGTGTTTTGAGGTTGAAGTTCATCAACATACAATAAGATAAATTTGAGCCTTTGGCCATGCTTTAAAGCAAAGATCTTATTGGTATTTTGCATGACCTCGTTTGAGATATCATGTTCTATGTACTAGTATCTATTTTGTGTGTACATGTTTCTTTATGATAATTATGTTCGTGATGTTGTCTACTTTGAAACTTATACACATGAGAGATGATATCTTCTTATTTTGATATCTTATATGATTCATGTGTGTTGGGACGGAATGCTAAGCAATATCATTCATTGAAGACTATGTGGATGCTCTATGCTCATCCTTGTATTAGTCTTATAATATGCTTTGTCATTCCTCTCACACATTTTGGTTGAGTCTTTTAATATGTTGTTCCTTACTTGTTGCTCAACCATTTCTTTGATGCAAGTGTCAAGCTTAATTTATTTTCTATGATCTTGCAAGCATTTGTGTTTTAAATGTCATTGACGGAATGAGGATTCCATGTTGTGCAAAGTGTATTCAAATGCAAACATTCTAATTTTTGCACGTACCTTGGGGAGCTTCCTCATTTCATTTAAAGAGCCATTTTGTAGCTATCATAGTATTCAATTTCACTTGGTTTCATTTTGTTTTGAATAATATTGAGGGAGTGGTGATTCCATATTTGTGCACCTTATACTTCGAATCAAATAGAATATTTTGTACACAAACCTTGGGGAGCTTCCTCATATTATTTAGAGCATTATTTTGGTCATATCATAATATTTTCATTCAATTTGTTCTTTGGATCATTTGATTGCTTTCTTAATTTGTTGGAAGTTTCTTCACCATGTGATCTTATTTTATTTGCAATCTTTGATCCTCAATATAGTTTGATTATCTCCGAGTTTTCATATTTGGATATGTGCATATGTTTTCAAGTATACTTTTAGTTTATGCACACATTATGGAGGAACTCTCTCTATATTGGCCTTCTAAGTTTTCCGCCCATTTCAGCAATTGGTGCCAATGGGGGAGAAGTTTCGAGGGTTTAAAGGGAATTGGGTTTTATGTTTTGGTTTTGTTCTTAAACATTTGCCTTTCATGCTTTGCATGGTTGAGTATATAGAGGAAACTTTACCAACAACCTTGGTTGGCAATATATGCAATGAAATCAAGATCATTCACACGTGCATAGATTGTGGGGGAGTTTGCTCTATATATGGTGGTTCTAGTAACATCACATACTTTTGTAGTATTTGATGTTAGTTCAACCATTTTGGTTCTTTAAATTCATTATATAAACCCTCTCAAAGAGATTGTCATCAATTACCAAAATGGGGGAGATTGAAAGAGCATGGTGCCCCCATGTGTGGTTTTGGTAATTAATGACAATCCCTATGGACTAATGTTTGCATTGAGTTATACTTGTAGGACTTTCCATAGACAATACTTGAACCATATGTTGGTTTCAAGGTTGTAAGAAGATGATAATAAAGAATATTATGTGATGACCATGGTGTTATTCAAGGTGTGATCCGAAGATTGGTCATAAGGGAGTTGAGCCCACATCGAGCGTGTCTTGAAGAATAAGATTGAGTGAGCTCTCATGTGTATCTTCAAGACATCATCATTGTGGAGAAAGAAGAAGTGTTTCGAGAATTGATCAAGCTGAAGCGCAAGTTCAAGATGGAATCTAGAAGAGATCATATGCTTGAATCTTGCCATGTATATTATGATCATGGATAAGTGAAGATATGCTTAAAGTGAAGGAAATATGCCCTAGAGGAAATAATAATATTGTTATTATCATATTTCTTGTTCATGATAATGTTTATACTCAATGCTATATTTGTATTAAGCGGAAACATTAATACTTGTGTGGTTTATGAACAACACCGTGTCCCTAGTACACCTCTACTAGACTAGCTCATTGATTAATGATGGTTAAGGTTTCCTAACCATAGACATGAGTTGTCGATTAATAATGAGGTCATGTCATTAGGAGAATGATGTGATGGACAGACCCAAATAAAGCAGAGCAATTAGATCGTGTCTTCGTGTTCATCTTTGCGAAGCTTTTTCCTATGTCAAGTATTGTATTCCTTAGACCATGAGATAATACAACTCCCTGGTATCGGAAGAAAGCTTTGAGGTCATCAAACGTGTTGGGTGATCATAAAGGTGTCTCTCAGGTGATCGGAAAGTACTTGTTGGGTTGTATGTATCGAGATGGAATTTGTCCCTCCCGAGTCGGAGAGATATACTTCGGGCCCACTCGGTAATCGATATCAACACCGCTTGCAAGCACGTGGTTAAGGATTTAATCACAAAGTGATATCGGATTACAGAACGAGTAAAGTACTTGCTGTGAACGAGATTGAACTAGGTATGCCGATACTGATGATCGAATCTCGGGCAAGTAAAATATCGCGTGACAAAGGGAATACATATACGGGATTAATTGAATCCTGGCATCGTGGTTCATCCGATATGATCATCGATGAATATGTGGGAGTCAATATGGGTTTCCAGATCCCGCTGTTGATTATTGATAGAAGATCATGTCTGCATATTCTCGAACCCGTAGGGTCACACACTTAACGTGCATCGACGCTAGGATAGAATGGATAATTGTTTTATGAGTTTTTGTTCGGAGTCTCGGATGAGATCCAGGACATCGCGAGAGGTTCCGGAATGGTCCGGAGAATAAGATTCATATAAAGGAAAGCCGTTTTTGGATTCCGGAATCGTTTCGGAGTTCATCGGTATTGTACCGGAAGGTTCTAGAAGGTTCCAGAGAGGGACCAACGTGGGCCCACTTGTCGGAGGCCTATGTGGGCCTAAGGGGAAGTGTCCTGGCCACTTTGGGCCAGGCGCACAAGGCCCCTAAGGCCCAGCCGGCCAGCCCTTAGGGGAAACCCTAAGGGAACCTTCCAGAAGAGGGGGGGGGGAAGACTTGCCCCCTACTCTTCCCCCTAGGCCGCCGCCCTAGGACTTGGAGGAGGGGCCAAGGCAGCCGGCCAGCCCCCCATATAAGGGGGGGCAGGGGCGCAGCCTCCCTCCACTCCAACCCTAGCCGCCGGCCAACTGCTGCCCCTCCACCTCTCTCTCTCGCGACTGTGCGTAGGCGAAGCCCTGCCGCAGAAACTCTCCACCATAAGCACCACGCCATCGTGCTGCAGATCCAATCTATCTCTCCACCATACTTGCTGGACCAAGGAAGGAGGAGACGTCGCTGCACCGTACGTGTGCATCTCTCGGAGGCGCCGCCACTTGCGGCGTAGGATCGGATCGGATCGCGGGGAGGAGACGGCTAGTACGACTACATCATCCACGTTCTGTTGAACGTTTCCGCTGTGCGATATCTTCAAGGGTATGAAGATATCATCTACCTCTCTCGTTGATTACATCTCCTAGATTAGATCTTGGCTTTCTTGTTCGCATCCGTAGGAATTTTTTTGATTTACTATGCTGCGAAACCCTTCAGTGGTATCAGAGCTAGATCTATGCGTAGATGTGTTTCACGAGTAGAACGCAACATGCTTGTTGCGGGCGTTGATGTTTTCTATTGCAAACCTCTTTGTTTTGTATTTCTTATGGCGCGGCATAGTGAGATCGAAGCGGTCCAGGCCAACTTTACGCGACCTCGTTCGCGAGACCGGCTCCGCACTTGACGTGTGGCTTGTTCCACACATGCGACTGGTGGATGTCAGTTTCTCTCACTATAGTAGTCATGGGATTTACAACGGATGTTAGCAACCATAATATCACCGTTGTGGCTTTTCGTAGGTAAGAATCGTTCTTAACTTGCTACTCCCATAAGCCACGTAAAACATGCAACAACAAAGTAGAGGCGTCTAACTTGTTTTTGCAGGGAGTGTTTTGTGATATGGTATGGCCACAAGATGTGATGTGATATATGTGATGTATGCGATGATCATGTTTTGTAATATTTCACGACTTGCATGTCGATGTGTTCACAACTGGCAGGAGCCATATGGTTGTCTTTATAATAGTGTATGACCTGCGTGTCAACTTCTTATACGCCATGTAATAGCTTTACTTTATCGCTAAGTAGTTAGCAATAGTTGTAGTTGCTATTCGTGGTGGAGGCAATCATGGTGGAGTGATGGAGATCATGCCGGCGCGCACAAGATGGAGATCATTGCGCGGAGATTGGCTATACCATGTCACATAAAATTATATGCATGTGATGTTTATCCTTTTATGTATCTTATTATGCTTAGATCGCGACGGTAGCATTTTAAGATGATTCCTCACTTAAAGATCAAGATAAAATTGTGTTCTCCCCATGTATGCACCGTTGCGAAAGTTCGTCGTGTTGAAGCATCTCGTGATGATCGGGTGCTATAAACTCTACGTTCACATACAACGGGTGCAAGCCAGTTTTGCACATGCGGAAATACTTGGGTTTGACTTGACGAGCCTAGCATGTACAGACATGGCCTCGGAACACACGGACCAAAAGGTCAAGCATGAGTCATATGGATGATATGATCAACATGTTGATGTTCACCACTAAAGCTACATCATTCACGTGATGATCGGTCTCGGTGTAGTGAATTTGGATCATGCTTCACTAAACAACTTTGAGGGATGTTGAATTTAGTGGGAGTTCATTAGTAATTTGATTAACTTGAACTAATTATCTTGAACTAAATCTTGTTGTATTTGCATAAGTCGTTGTAGTCTTTGGCACCGTTTCCCACCGACACTTAGCTTAATTGAGTTAAAAGAACTATAGAATTCTGGATAATCACTTTTCGGTCTAGTGCCGTTTAGTTAGAATGTCAAGACTAAAGATTAAGTCCTATTGCAAACTTTAGCAAACCTCACTTGCTCCATACGATTTAATAAATTGTATTAATCTAAGAGCAACGATTCAAGTTTAGTATCTAAAGATCATATGTTTGCCTTCATGATAAATTGATCTTCAAAATTGTTTGAGAATCAAAGTGATCATCGAGCTGAAAGAATTGTTTCAGAAACAAATAAGAAGTGAAAGATATTTGATATCTAAGACTTTGATTGTTTGCAAAATGATGAAGTATAATTTAGTAAAAGAACATATGCTCATATTGTATGACTATATACGAAGATTGAAGATGCTAGGCGTCCCGATCACCCAAAAGTTTGGGAACTAATATTATACTTGCATTCATCCTTATAAGCTATAGTAGTTTCATCATGAAAGATGTCATGATAGGACGAATGAAAAGGTATCAGCTAAATTGTTTTGCTATACCAAAAGAATACTAAAGAATGGAATCTGGAAGAATACCAATCATATGATGATGGCGATCCACTTCAAAGTGCAAAATCCAAGGCTATTAGTATTTGACTAAAAAAATCCTTTGGACTATGTGTCAAATGATTGATGCCACTATTGATGTTGATAGATTCTTCTAAAAGGAGAGGAAACACTAAATATGATCTGCAAAAGTATTTGGTAGAAAAGGAAAATACTGGAAATGTCCAGCACAGGTATATAAATGATATACATGTTATAGATGTATTCTTTGCTAGTACATAATGTAATTCTTGGGTATTGGATGCCAGATTGTTGGTATGAAATGTCAAAGCACCAATACAAGAACTACGATGGCCTAAGTAACTAGCAAAAGAATGTGGTAACAATGCGCATTGAGAAACAAATAAATGTGTTATTGTGTTTTTCGTTGGCATAAAACCTAGCCTTCTAGATTTGTTAAGAACTTAATAATTGTTATTTTGTTCCGGTATTATGAGAGCAATGGTTGTTCAAATTATTACCGTCTTCCATAATCGATGGATAGATTATTATTATCTTGTTGGTGAAATAGACATTTATAACACTGATGCTAAAGGTCACAAGACAAAATGAATTTCACTTATATATGACACCACCGTTTAAGTCATATTGGAAACAAAACATGAAAGAAATTCTATATTGATAGATTTTCGAGTCATTTGATTTTGAATTGATTGACGCTTGTGAGACTTTTCCTAAAGATGATTAAACTCTGTTCATGGGCCATGGACAGAACAAGCGACTAACTAAATGGAGATCGTACATGTTGATGTATGTAGTCCATGGTGTGAAGTTGATCATGGTGTATTTTCTATTTCATCAATGACTCGAATAGATGTATGGTATATCTGCTTGATGAGATAGAAGTATGAAACAATTGAAACTATTCAATTTATGAGGTGGAAATTGTTGTAACAAGAAAAATTCAAGTTTTTATGATTGGATCATAAAGAAGAATATTTGAGTTACAAGTTTAGCAAACATCTAAGAGTTAGAGGAATTGTTCCACAAACTTGCATCATGATAAACACCATAGGAGTATGGAGTTTTCGATGGATGTAATCAAACCTTGTTTGACATGGTTAGATCAATGATGAAATAAACTACCAATATAATTTGTGGATTATGCTTTAGAGACTACCGCTTTTCACTGAATAGAGCACCATCATAATCCGATGAAATGACACCGTACAAGTTATAGTTGTCTTTTCTTAAATTTTGGTATGCATGGCATATGTAAAATGTTTACAACCAAAATCGGATTAGTAAGTCTTTGTAGGTTATCCCAAAGAATGTCGATGGGTATTCCTTCTATTATGAACCCAAACACATAGTGATTGTCACCAAAAGAAGTGAATTTCTTATGAAGGAGTTTCTCGCGAAAGGTTTAAGTGGGAGGAAGATAGAACTTGATGAGGTTGTTGAATCTGAGCAAGATGATCAGAGTAGCGCAGCACCAGAAAATGTTCTGGAAGCGGCAACTACATTCATAGCTCACGCGTCTACAATATGTTGTAGTCACGATATCGAAGTTCCTATTTAACCAAGTTGGTCGTAATCAAATAGTAAGATTTGAGGACGAGATATTATTAGATAATAGTAACCAACAATATACAAAGAAGCGATGATGGGCCCTGACTTCGTCATATGAATTATTCTAGCAACAATTACATATTATAGTTGAATAAATGCCATGACCCAATGGGTTTTGTTGATTCAAAGGTTGCTAGATATGTATGCAAACTTCTATGGTAGAAGTAAGCATAGCGAAGTTGGAATCTTCAATGATGAAAATGTTAAAGTGTTAATTTCATCAAGATATTTGAAGATGCTTGTATTACAAGAAAGTAAGTTGGAGCGCTAAGACATATTTCTAATGCTTTATGTAGGTGCATATCGTTTATTGGAAATAATGTGTTTTTCTTGATATTGTTAAGTTTTCATTAAAATTAGTTTTTGATGAAAGACTTAGGTAAAACCAGAATATTAAGAATCAATGTCTATGGAGATAGATTGAGGCACTAATATAGTTTTGCCAGAGTACATAGATGAAATATTGAATTTGTTCAATATGGAAACAATAAGAACGGTTCTTGTTGCATGGAAGAGGTTGGAGCAAGAATCAATTGTTTTGACACTTGATGAGTGAAACCACAAGAATGATTTTATCAATTTTGTATACCATGATATGTAGATCCAGATGTGTCCAATGCTCTAAAGGTTATAACATTCATATGATGATCGTTGGACAATAGTAAAGATATTCTTATGCACTTTCGAAGAAGTAAGAATATGTTCTGTATGCAGAAGTGACAAATGGTTCATTGCAATGAGTTACATTGGCTTTGTCACACATACAAGTAAAATTTTATCTCAATTTTTAAGCTATTTGTTTTGAGTTAGAAGGTGGCATAATAAGATGGAAGAAAGTTCCATGATGACTTGGATGAGTTCCAATGTTAATATTGTGGCGAACACTGCAACGAGGGCTAAGTATATAATCGCTTTAGAAGCGGCATAAAAGATGCAAAATAGATAGTGATAATCCAACTTATTTGTGGCACTGTCGTCCAGGTCATATTGGCATAAAACGCATAAAGAAACTCCATTCTGATGAACTTTTGGAGTCTCTTGATTTTGAATCATTTGACACGTGCAAGCCATGCCTCATGGGCAAGATGATCAAAAACCCGTTCTCCGGAATAATGGAGCGAGCAACGGACTTATTGGAAATCATACATACTGATGTGTGCGGACCAATGAGTATTTCGACGCACGGTGGATATCGCTATTTTTCTAATTGTGCTAGTACTATGTAGTCCTATTGTATGACAATAGTGACAACATAGTCTCGGCCAAGAAACAAAGGTCTCACCAGAAGACCAAGTTTATACGATGCTATCTCATACAAGATGAGTAATGTGTGCTGACGCAAAAGAATATGCAAATACAAACGGACCTGAAAGTGTCAGACCCGTAGATAAGGTTTACCACGTGCAACGCGTATGAGTAACACCAGAATGCCATAGGTGTTGAATGCGCAAGTATTGACTAGATTATTGACTCTAGTGCAAGTGGGAGACTGAAGGAAATATGCCCTAGAGGCAATAATAATATTGTTATTATCATATTTCTTGTTCATGATAATGTTTATACTCCATGCTATATTTGTATTAAGCGGAAACATTAATACTTGTGTGGTTTATGAACAACACCGTGTCCCTAGTACGCCTCTACTAGACTAGCTCATTGATTAATGATGGTTAAGGTTTCCTAACCATAGACATGAGTTGTCGATTAATAATGAGGTCATGTCATTAGGAGAATGATGTGATGGACGGACCCAAATAAAGCAGAGCAATTAGATCGTGTCTTCGTGTTCATCTTTGCGAAGCTTTTTCCTATGTCAAGTATTGTATTCCTTAGACCATGAGATAATACAACTCCCTGGTATCGGAAGAAAGCTTTGAGGTCATCAAACGTCATCCTATGTGAGGGTGATCATAAAGGTGTCTCTCAGGTGATCGGAAAGTACTTGTTGGGTTGTATGTATCAAGATGGAATTTGTCCCTCCCGAGTCGGAGAGATATACTTCGGGCCCACTCGGTAATCGATATCAACACCGCTTGCAAGCATGTGGTTAAGGAGTTAATCAAAAAGTGATATCGGATTACAGAACGAGTAAAGTACTTGTTGTGAACGAGATTGAACTAGGTATGCCGATACCGATGATCGAATCTCGAGCAAGTAAAATATCGCGTGACAAAGGGAATACATATACGGGATTAATTGAATCCTGGCATCGTGGTTCATCCGATATGATCATCGATGAATATGTGGGAGTCAATATGGGTTTCCAGATCCCGCTGTTGATTATTGATAGAAGATCATGTCTGCATATTCTTGAACCCGTAGGGTCACACACTTAACGTGCATCGACGCTAGGATAGAATGGATAATTGTTTTATGAGTTTTTGTTCGGAGTCTCGGATGAGATCCAGGACATCGCGAGAGGTTCCGGAATGGTCTGGAGAATAAGATTCATATAAAGGAAAGCAGTTTTTGGATTCCGGAATCGTTTCGGAGTTCATCGGTATTGTACCGGAAGGTTCTAGAAGGTTCCGGAGAGGGACCAATGTGGGCCCACTTGTCGGAGGCCTATGTGGGCGTAAGGGGAAGTGTCCTGGCCACTTTGGGCCAGGCGCACAAGGCCCCTAAGGCCCAGCCGGCCAGCCCTTAGGGGAAACCCTAAGGGAACCTTCCAGAAGAGGGGGGGGGAAGACTTGCCCCCTACTCTTCCCCCTAGGCCGCCGCCCTAGGACTTGGAGGAGGGGCCAAGGCAGCCGGCCAGCCCCCCATATAAGGGGGGCAGGGGCGCAGCCTCCCTCCACTCCAACCCTAGCCGCCGGCCAACTGCTGCCCCTCCACCTCTCTCTCTCGCGATTGTGCATAGGCGAAGCCCTGCCGCAGAAACTCTCCACCATAAGCACCACGCCGTCGTGCTGCAGATCCAATCTATCTCTCCACCATACTTTCTGGACCAAGGAAGGAGGAGACGTCGCTGCACCGTACGTGTGCATCTCTCGGAGGCGCCGCCACTTGCGGCGTAGGATCGGATCGGATCGGATCGCGGGGAGGAGATGGCTAGTACGACTACATCATCCACGTTCTGTTGAACATTTCCGCTGTGCGATATCTTCAAGGGTATGAAGATATCATCTACCTCTCTCGTTGATTACATCTCCTAGATTAGATCTTGGCTTTCTTGTTCGCATCCGTAGGAATTTTTTTGATTTACTATGCTGCGAAACCCTTCATAAAGATAGTCTTTCCCATAGTGGTGTATGGGGGAGCAATTCGCAAGACTTCACCAAGCAAGCAAGATCAAGAAAGGTGTTCCAACTTGAGGAAGTCAAGACGGTCATCATCTAGCTCAAGTGGAATGCGGAAGGCAAAGGTATGTTCTTGATAGGGTTTCCTTCTTACCGGTCTCATGATGTTAGTTGTGAGACCGGGTTGTAGGTTCGGTAGCCGTACTATCAAGAGGGGCTCTCGAGTGACTAACTTAGTCGTATCGTTCAGAGAGAGCTCAAACCTTTGCATACTTGGCATCATATTTCTTGGTTTTTATTTGGGTTTTATCCATGTGAGGTTCTAGAGCTTGTGGTTATTTCTATGACAAGCTCTAGCTCCTCAAAAATGGATTTTGCATGAAACACTTATTGTGTTTTTGGTATTTGGGGGTTTTACCATTTCGTCTTTGAAGAGATGTCAAACCTTTCATCATTTGGTTTTATACTCCTTTTTTGGACTATGATGTTTCTCTGCATAAAGTTGTTGGGCTCGTTGCTGTGAGTCCAACGAGCCCAAGATCATCGAAAACGGAGTTTGGCTGCTCAAGTTATGGTCGTTTTCGTTTCAGCTGTTTCTGCCTTTTTCCAGGGCCGGAGACTCCGGGCCAAAATGTGTTTTCTCTATTTTCATCCGAAGTTTTGGCCCGGAACCTCCGGGTACCTTTGCCAGGCCGAAGACTCCGGCCCTAGGGTCCGGAGACTCCGGCCATCGCGATTTCTGGAGTGGTGCACACCTCTGTATTGGGCTCAGAGTCTTCTTGGCTCATGGCCGGAGACTTGGAGCCGGAGACTCCGGCCCCCAAGGCCGGAGACTCCAGGGTAAGTGCCCAGCAATGGCTAGTTTTCGTGGGGGACTTATAAAAGGCCCCCTTTTTTCTCCATGGGTTGTGGCTTCCATTTCTCTCTGTCCTCCATTGTTGGACCTTGAAGCTTTGCTCTCTCTCCCTCCCCCTCCCATGATTCTTGCTCAATCTTGAGGGAAAAGAGAGATGAGATCTAGATCTATGTTTCTACCAATCAACTTCTCCTCTAAGTGAGGGGAACCATTTGGATCTAGATCTTGGAGTTTATTTGTTGATTTCCTTCTTTTTCTTCCTCTCATATCCCTCCATAGCATTGGTTGCTTTGGTAGGATTTGGGAGAGAAGGATTTGAGCACTTTGTGTGCTCTTGCCATTGCATTTGGTGCATCGGTTTGAGTTCTCCTGGGAGATTCGGTAAGTGAAAGTTCTTGAGCTTGTTACTCTTGGGTTCGTGGAACCCTAAACGGCTTAGTGGGCTTTGTGGCATATATTTGGGGCCTCCAATTAAGTTGTGGAGATTCCCCAACCTTTGTGGTGCCTTTGTGGCAATTCTTGGGAGCCTCCAATTAAGTTGTGGAGATTGCCCTAAGCTTGTACGGGTTCGGTGACCACGCTCAAGTGTCCCATAGTGGATCGTGGCATCTTGATTTGTGCGAGAGCGCGAGGAGAATAAGGTGAGCCTTTGTGTAGTGACCTCATCTTTTAAAGATGACGATCCCTGTGCTTTTCAGTGCTAGTCCCTGGATCAACGCTAGCACACACAGTTTGAGATGTAATATCAAGAAACAAGGGTCATTCCATTACATCGCATGATCCAGCAAGGACTGAAAGGTAGGAGTGTAAGCAACAGACAGAGGGATTGACAGTTCGTCGTTGAGGCCCTCTAGGAACTTCTCCTTCCTCTTTGCATCAGTGTCTATGTCATCCGGTGCATAGCGGGACAGATTGGTGAACTCATCAATATACTCAGACACGCTGCGGTACTTCTGCCTGAGATCACGAAACTATTTCTTCTTCAGGCCCATCACACCAGAGGAAATGTGTGCAGCCCGGAATCCTTCCTGGAATGAGTCCCAAGTCACTCCTTCAATGGGGTGAGTGATCTGGTAAGTATCCCACCAACTTGCTGCTGGTCTTTCAAGCAGATGGGCTG
Organism: Dactylis glomerata; assembly: GCA_007115705.1. Classification (NCBI taxonomy): domain Eukaryota; kingdom Viridiplantae; phylum Streptophyta; class Magnoliopsida; order Poales; family Poaceae; genus Dactylis; species Dactylis glomerata. The sequence continues at coordinate 115,784 of QXEO01000965.1, read as the reverse complement.
CAAACCTGACCTTCTTTGCATCAGTGCAACCGGTTGTTACTAAGTCCTTGTTAACAAAGCGAAGCCAATCCATGGCCTCTAATGGTTCAGTAGCACGGGAGAACTTGGCGGGGCGAAGCCTTAGGAATCTTGCAAGCATGTCGACCTGGGGTGGTGGTGGAGGTGGTGGTGGTGGGTTGTTGTTATTGTTGTTGTTCTGAATGTTGGCAATGAACTGGGTCATGACTTGCATAAGTTGCGCTTGGGCTTCCATCATCTGCTGCATTTGTTCCTCAGGAGCGCGACGAGGAGGCATCTGCGGGGTTTGAAAAGGGTGAGATTAGACTTAGAGATAGTCTAAAGGAATAAAGTTTCCTACCCATATGCATAAACAATCCTTAAAGCACACATACTCAAACATTCACAAGCATGAGAGAAACCTTTAAGCCAAGCAACTCACAAATAGTTTGAAGGTACGCAAACGTTTTAAGCCTTAGGGATACAATGACTAATGCCATACCACAAGCGGTCACGGGCATAACGTAACCTCATAGATAAAGTGGGGGTAGTCTCTCTAACTACTCTACTCCTCCATGACGACTACTTCCTCAACATCAAGGCCATTCTCCTTGAGTAGCCTCTTGTAGTCCTGCAGTTCTTCAGTTAGGTTGTCGACCTTCTCTTGAAGCTCCCTCTTGTCGGCGCGTAGCTTCTCGATCAGATCGTGGTCCGCTTCAAGCTCGAAGTCGTTGCACTCTAACTTCTGCTTCAGCTCCCTAACTTCTTTGTTCTTGGCTTGGATCCTCTTCTCTTGGCTCTTCCGCTGCTTCTCTTGAGTCTCGAACTCCTCCTTCATCTCCTTGATATTCTCCTCCTGCTCCAGGTGTTGCTTGTCCTTCTCGGCAAGCTGGGCACGTAACTCATCGTTCTTGAACATCTCGTTGTACCTCTCAACATCGACGTCCCTGACAAGATACTCTAACTCGGCGAGGTGGATGCGCATGGGGTCTTCCTCGTCGTTAGGTAGCACGATGGCCATGCCCTCCTCATCGCGTCGGCCGTAGGAGTGGGAGTAGTGGTTCTGAAGCTCGGAGAAGTGACGTCCGCAGAGGCGTGCTATCATTTCTTGCATGAGGAGTTGGGCGCCTATCTTCTTGTTGGTGTGGAAGGTCTTGAGCTTGATAGTTTCTGTCTTCGGCTCTGTCTCGCGTCCTGGCTGCGTGATGTGGATGATCCAGATGCCCTTCTTGTGAAGCTTGGTCATCTCGCTCCCTCTGATGAATGGGGTAGGCAGGGACAAGGTAGTGGCGATGTCGATGAGGCGCTCTCCGAAGCTATAGTTCTTGAAGTTGCCGGTCTTGGTGATGCGGAAGGTTGACATCTTCACGTTGGAACATGGCAAGTTAGTAAGTTAAAGGAGAAGGAAACTTAGAAAAAGAGCTGAAAGAGTTAAAGAGATTTTCTAGCTTAGTAGTAAAACTATTTTCTAAGTGTTAGCAACAAAAAGGAACAAGACAACTCCTAAATTTTTCCTACGTGTTTTCGTCCAATCCTAGGGTCACGAACCTAAGGGCAACACTTTGCTCTGATACCATCTGTAGCGTACCTATGCTTTATTTGTGCTAGTCCCGGATCGACTGCTAGCACACACAGTTACAAGATGAAATATCAAGAATACAAAGGTCTTTATTACAACGCTTGATCCACAAATAACTTAGTCTTTTACAACTCAAGAGGCACAAAGCCACAAATGCCCTTGAGATGAATGAATGAGATGCACCAGTATCAAAAAGAACAAGTGCTGAAAAGTCATTAAGCTGAAACGTACCATAGACAGCACCAGGCCCATCATAAATTTCCTCCACATTGACATGGTTAACATGCCCCTTCTGGAACGGATTGGGCTTGTTTCCTTCATCCTTCTTCTGTGGGCAATCATTTGCATAATGCCCAGTCTTGTGGCATTTATAGCATTCCACCTGGCTAATGTCCTTCTTCTCGGGGACATTGTTGTTCCTGCCATTGCCATGGCCATTAGTCCTCATGGAGTTGTGATTGTTGTGACTCATGTGGCCATTATGGTGGTGGCCATTTCCCCTGTGATGCTGGTGCCCATTGCCACCATTATTGTTGTGGTGGATTCATCCACTCTTGTGGTAACCAGAACTCCCACTACCACTATGGAAGCTTCTCTTATGCACAGGCTCTTGGTACTTGCTGGCATGATGCTTTCTCTTCCTATTTTCAGATTGCTATAACTCTTGAGAGCAAGGTGAAGCAATCTGAAAATAGGAAGAGAAAGCATCATGCCAGCAAGTACCAAGAGCCTGTGCATAAGAGAAGCTTCCATAGTGGCAGTGGGAGTTCTGGTTACCACAAGAGTGGAGGAAACCACCACAACAATAATGGTGGCAATGGGCACCAGCATCACAGGGGAAATGGCCACCACCATAATGGCCACAGGAGTCACAACAATCACAACTCCACGAGGACTAATGGCCATGGCAATGGCAGGAACAACAATGTCCCCGAGAAGAAGGACATTAGCCAGGTGGAATGCTATAAATGCCACAAGACTGGGCATTATGCAAATGATTGCCCACAGAAGAAGGATGAAGGAAACAAGCCCAATCCGTTCCAGAAGGGGCATGTTAACCATGTCAATGTGGAGGAAATTTATGATGAGCCTGATGCTGTCTATGGTACGTTTCAGCTTAATGACTTTTCAGCACTTGTTCTTTTTGATACTGGTGCATCTCATTCATTCATCTCAAGGGCATTTGTGGCTTTGTGCCTCTTGAGTTGTAAAAGACTAAGTTATTTGTGGATCAAGCGTTGTAATAAAGACCTTTGTATTCTTGATATTTCATCTTGTAACTGTGTGTGCTAGCAGTCGATCCGGGACTAGCACAAATAAAGCACAGGTACGCTACACTTTGTGGCATTCAGTGAGTAGCGTGCCTCCGCATCTTGAGGTGAGCCTTTGTGGCGTTTGGTGAACATTGTGCTACCACATCTCAAGGTGAGGCCTTTGTGGCGTTCGGAGTGCATTAAGCCGCCGCACCTCTCCAATGGAGACTAGCTTCCTTTGGAAGTGAACTTCGGGATACATCTTCGTCTCCTTCATGCCTCGGTAACTCTTATCCGAGCTCCATTACTTATGCACTTTACATTTGTGATAGCCTAAAGTTATATATCTTGTTGTCACCTTGCTACTTGTCTTGCTTAGCATAAGTTGTTGGTGCACATAGGTGAGCCTAGTCTATTTAGGTTTTGTAAGCTTGACAAATTAAACGCTAGTTTATTTCCGCATTTCTTCAAGCCTTTCATAAAAGTTTAATCACCTATTCGCCCCCTCTCTAGGCGACATCCATGTCCTTTCAGCAGAGAAACATGAAATACACCAAACGTATCTGCAGACTGCGAGGATAGGAGGGGAGACACTGCCGGTGCCGCTCCTGGCTACCCCTTCGAGTCCATCGACACCATCTCCTTCAGCAACATGATAAAGAGGGTGTAGTTCACCCCTGGACTATGGTATTGTGAAAGTAATTATATCAAACTCTCTCTCGTGCTTCATAGATTAGAGTCACATGAGCTGTCTATCATGATTGTGACCATATTTGTATTACCCCTATGGTGGATCTTATGTTTATGAGATAATTTATGAGATGCAAAGATATTGATGTATGAGTAGATGTATACATTACCCCGTTCTTGTGTGCTTGTTCGGATCAAACTAGTGATGTCTACGCACTTCTATTCTTGTAGACACTTGTTGGGCCTCCAAGTGCAGAGGTTTGTAGAACAGCATCAAGTTTCCCTTAAGTGGATCACCCAAGGTTTATCGAACTCAGGGAGGTTAGAGGTCGAAGCTATCCCTCTCAAGCAACCCTGCAATTACGATACAGAAAGTCTCTTGTGTCCCCAACACACCCAATACACTTGTCAGATGTATAGGTGCACTAGTTCGGCGAAGAGATAGTGAAATACAAGTGGTATAGATGATTATAAGTAGCAAACGTGATGTGAAATAAATATCTCTGCGAGCAAACATGTAACAAAACAGGAAGTAAACGGTGTGCAATGCTTGGAAACAAGGCCTAGGGATCATACTTTCACTAGTGGACACACTCCCAACAATATAACATGAATGAACAAATAAACAACTTCTCTCCACTATGGTACTCTGAATTACTCTCCTATTGAATAACACTAATCATTGTGTAGTGGCTACAGAAGCACCCCTTAAAGTTCATCAAGTACTTGACAAACACCACTCATAGAGATATCCAAATCAGATCACAACTCAAGATAGATATTATTGCAACTTAAACCAAGTACTAACACGGTGCACACACTGTCAACATTACACCATGAAAGGAGGAATAGATCACTTCAATACTATCATAGTAATAATTACTCTCATAATCCACAAGAGATCACAATCATAGCCTAAACCAAGTACCACCACGATGCACGCACTGTCACCGTTACACCATGGCAGGAGGAATAGATTACTTTAATAACACCACTAGAGTACACTATAATAATTAAGCATAGGAGTAGCATAATATCTGAATAATAACATCTACTTGTTCAACATGATACAAAGCTCACGATCACATAAAGATCACATCATGGGAGAGAGAGGTGAACCACATAGCTACCGGTAGAGCCCTTAGCCCCGGGGGTGAACTACTCCCTCCTCATCATAGGAGACAGCAAGGTTGATGGAGATGGCGGTGAGGTCGATGGAGACGGCGAAGACAGCGATGGAGACCGATGGAGATGGCTCCGGGGGCACTTCCCCGTCCCGGCAGGGTGCCGGAACAGAGACTTCTGTCCCCCAAAATTCGTCGGTGGCGGCGGCGGAACTACGGAACTCTTTCTGGAAATTTGCCGACTCCCCTAGGTTTTTCCGTCCCGAGGCTTCTTATAGGCGAAGGGGCGATGTCAGAGGGCTGCCAGGGCCTCCTCACACAGGGGCGGCGCGGCCAGGGCCTGGGCCGCGCCAGCCCTGTGTGAGGGAGGCCTGTGGCCCCTCTCCTTCCTATCTTCGGATGTATGGATGCTCCCGGGAAAAATAAGACTTCTGGCTATTGTTTCGTCCAATTCCGAGAATATTTCCTGTGTATCACTCTGAAACACAAAAACAGCAGAAAACAGGGAACTGGCACTGTGGCAACTCGTTAATAGGTTAGTTCCGGAAAATGCATAAAAGTGCCACTAAGTGTAACGAAACAATAGGCAAATGGTGTAAAAACAAGCATGGAGCATCAAAAATTATAGATACGTTGGAGACGTATCAGCATCCCCAAGCTTAACTTCTGCTCGTCCTCGAGTAGGTAAGTGATAACAAAAGAATAATTTTTGAGGTGACATGCACCTACACAATCTTGATCATATATGTAAGCATTTGTGAGCTGGGATCATAAGAACTTAAAACATGGGCATGAAAGATATAATCTTGACAATAAGAACTTAGCAACCATGTTATAACATGAAAATGAACACAAACAAAAGATCATGAAAATGAAACAATGAAAGTCAAACGTGTGTTCAAATCATAAGGAAAAACATACAAATGGTTTTCAGCTTGTCCTTCATGGAGAGCAAAACATAAATGCATAGGACACCTGCAAGTTTAAGAGGGCGACTAGATACAAATAATTTAAGAACAAGTGAAACCAACAATATGAATCAATCAATGAAAACTTTGGGACAATGCACATTATACTCAGAATGACAACTATGCTCTCTTATGGTGCATAAAGATAGAAGGTGGTGACTCAACATAAAAGTAAAAGAAGGCCCTTCGCAGAGGGAAGCAGTGATTAAACATGTGCTAGGGCTTTTCAATTGTAAAATAGAGAGATAAAAATTGATTTTGAGAGGTGGTTGTCTTTGTCAATGACTGACAATGGGATTCTTACTATCTTCCATACAAAAATGAAGCAAGTTTTTGAGAGAGAGATTGGCACTTTTGTGCTCTTTTATAAAGCTTGGCACTCCTCCCCACCTTTTTTCCTTTCACAAACCATGGCTAACCGATTCCATCGGGTGCCCACCAACATTCACATTCCATGGAGGAGTGCCTTTTTTTTTTTTTCTTTTTCTTTTCTTTTTGGAATAAGCAATATGGAAGATAGCAAATCCGACCACTACTTCCCCATGAGCTAAAAACAGTGGCACAAAACGAGAAGTATTTTGAAGGTTTTTGAAAGGTAGCACATGAAAATTTACTTGGAATGGCTTACAAATACCATGCATAGGAATTTATAGTGGACACAATGGCAAACTTGGTTTTTAGGAGTTGGATGCACGAGTAGAGCTCATACTCAGTACAAAATGAGGGCTAGCAAAAGACTGGGAGCGACCAACTAAGAGAGCAATAATGGCCATAATCATGCAGAGCGACAAAGCGACATTAAAAGAAGCATAAGATGGCATCAAAAGTCAAAAACTAAATGATCATAGAGGCTATAGGCGACTTATTTTGTAGTCAACATGGTGTAAGCATGTGCCAAGTCAACCCAAATAAAGCATCAAAGGAGAAAACCAAATAAATGCTTCCATATAATAAAAACAACGCATGATTTTTTCAAAGGCTCATTAAGCAATCTCAGTCATTTGAGACAAGTCATGCTACAGCAAAACCACTAAGCATACTATCAAAAAGACATCAAGCACGACATGCAAAAGCCTAGGTGAAAGGATCGGTACGGGCGACTAGAGGGGGGGTGAATAGGCGCTAAGACAATTTTTAATCTTTTTCAATTTAAGGCTTGACACAAAGTAAATTCACTAGATGTGCAACTAGGTGAATTTCCTATAAGTGGCAAGCATGCAAGTAAACAAGTAACTAGCAAGATACAAGTAAGGGAAAGAAATAACCGACGAGTGGAGACCGGAGACACAAGGATGTATTCCCGTAGTTCCTTCCTTTTGAGGGGAAGTACGTCTACGTTGGAGAGGTGTGGTGACACGGAGTCGACCAACGCCACAAAGGCTCACCTTGTTCTCCGGTGAGCAAGCCACGGAGGCTAGCTCGTTTCCACTAAGCGGTGGTATTGGGGGAACCACGAATCCGTTACACGGAGCTTGGGGCACAACTCCACAACTCAATTGGAGGCTCCCGAGAATGCCACGGAGGCAAGAATCACCACAAAGACAAGTCAATCAACCAATTACAACACCTAGGGTCTCAAGAGCCCCAAGGTGCAAATCCTCCAAGCAAATGGAGGTGGAAATGAAATTCCTTCGGTGAAGATGTAGATCGGTGCCTCCTCCTTCAATCCTCCAAAGATCAAGAGCTTTGGTTGGCTAGAAGGGGAGATCTATGGAATTTGGTGTTTTTCCAATGGGGGTAGGTGAGAGCTTCAAAGATGAACAATGGTTGGTGAAGTTCTAACCCTAACCAAGCTTGGAGAAGGGGTATTTATAGGTGGGTGGAAATCTGGCCGTTGAGGGAGCACACAGCAGCATTTCCGGCGATAAGTCCGGCGCCGCCGGCCTCTGGGCCGGACGGCCCGGCGGTCAGTCCGGCGGGACCGGACGCTTCGCCGGGAGTCCGGCGGTGGACCGGACGGATCCGGCGGCCCGCCGAAACCCGGACCAGTATACCAGTCCGGCGGCTCCGCCGGGCCAGTCCGGTCTGCCGCCGGATGGTCCGGTCTGGGGGGCGGCCTGACCTAATTTCCTCCAGATTTCTTTTTAAGCAATCGAACCCCTTCACCTGTGAACTTAAACCTGTATGCATATGATTCAAACATTAGTTCACACAAAACATAGTCATGTCATTGTAAATCAAAAAAGTAGAAAGGGACAAATGTCCTTTCAATCTCCCCCTTTTTGATCTACGATGACAAACTATGTTAGAGTCTCATAGGAGAACCAAAGCAAGATATCTATTGAAAAGTGAGAGTGCTCCCCCATAACATATGCACATGGTAGAATTTGCTTTTGGAATGCAAAGTGCAAAAATTAGATTATAGGGAGCTCCCCCACCATCAATAGGAACCAAGCATAGCATGGACAAGATAATATCATGGATAGATAGTAATATAGCAAGCATAGACATATCCAAACATAAACATAGAGTGCATAGTGCATAATTAAAGTACACACTTGTCCACACACGATAGGGTTCCACGAAGTTCGAGAGATAAAACCGGCAAATAAAACGCAAAAGGACACAAGCCACTTAAGAACCAAGGCGAATGAAAGCGAGGCTTGTGTCATGCGACGTTATTCCTAGAGACTCTACAACTCTTCTCCCCCTTTTGGCATCGGAACACCAAAAAGGGACAAGAGAGTAGGAGATGCTAGCGCTCAAAAATCATCACTGGGGACAGGAGAAGCTTCCGGATCATCCTCTCCATGAGCACCTTCTCCTTCATCAGCATCTTCTGGCTCAGATGGTGGCTCAAAGTCTTCAAAGTCTTCAATGCCAGCAAACATGTCATCATCAAGAGGCGGCATGACATAGTTGACATAAGGGACCGGGTTCAACTCGAGCCCAATGGGAGGAACAGCAGCCCCCCTAGCAGCCAAGAACTCATTCTGCCTCCTCCGGGTCTCCTGACTCATCTCCAAGCTCCTATGAGCCACATCATAAGAGCTGCGACACATCTCCCACAAGTTCTTGAAGAACGCAGCAACACCCTTCTTGCGAGAGGGCCTAGGGTGGCGATGGCGATGACGGTGACTAGTACCAGAGCCAGAGGGACGGTGAGGATCAGGAGCATCCATGGAGGGACCTCTAGGCCTGGTACGGAGCAAAGTGGGAGCCTCTTCAAAGCCACCCTGGAAACCCACTGAGAAAGTCTCCATGTCCACAAACTGTCCACGCACCTGAGAAGTCGGAGTCCGGGGCTGCCTGTTGATCAAACGCTGCACATACTGACAGTAGTTGGGAGTCATGCGCTTGAGAGTGGACCTCTTCAACTCCTGGAAAATGAAGTCACAACCATCAATCTTCCTCAGCTTGTCGGGCTGGCAATAGAACAGCAGATTCCTGTGATAGCCCCTGACACTAGCATCATCTCCAGCCTTGCTTATCAGATTCTGACGAAAGAGCTTGGCAAGAGCATTGTAGTAGTAGTACATTCCTGAAATGGCAGGAGCTGGGAGAGAAGGCTTCTCTGGATAGCAAATGCGAGAGATCTTCTCCACAGTAAAGGGCGTCTCGGAGTGAATCTTGAAACCTCCAGCCCTACCATCACCATAGCCCAAAGCATCACAGAAATCAGCAAATGTGGTAGTGAACACATCCTGGCCAGTCATCCAAGAGAAGGACTCCTGAGGGTCATCATGAAAGAACACAGTGCAGCAGAACTGACGAACCACCAAAGGCTGAATAGGCTCGGAGAGGGTGACAAGGTCAAGAATATCCATCTTCAGAAGAGCCTCATTGATGTGGCGGAAGTCCTTGGAGGCATAGTGCTGAAAGTGCTCGACATTGAGAGATTTTGGCACCACATAGAATCCACTCTTCATGTGCTCATCTGCATCATAGTAATCATTCCACATAGCTCGCTGAGAATCAGTCCAGAACTTCTTGTCACTGCCAGTGTACTGCCTCTCATGAAAGCGGTACGGGTTCACACGGCGAAGTTTACGCCAGATGTTGATATGGGCAGTACCCAAGTTCTCTGTGATCTCCTGCTCCTGCTCCACATCCACGGGCCCACGAGGCCCCTTGCCCCTCCGGGAAGGAGGAGGCCCACGAGCATGAACAGTCTTGGTCCTCATGTGTGGCCCAGCCGCTGCTGAACTGCTACCACCTGCTGCAGACTTCCCTGACTGACGAGTACGGCGCGAAGACTGCCCATCCACCTCATCAATCTTCCTCTTCTTGGCCTCAAAGGCGCGAAGCTCTTCTGCGGTTTCAATCCGGTAGTTGCTGTCCTCAGTCGAATAAGAGTCGGAATCTGAAACATGCAAGCAAAAACAAAGCAACACCAGATAAAGATACATGTCACGGAAAAGGAAACTCAAAGTTGGAAGAAACAAGTGCAAGATGAAAAGACGGTTTGACAGAGTGGTCCGGCGCCAGGTCCGGCGGGACCGGGCCGTAGGCCGGACGGTCCGGCGGGCCGCCGGGCCATTCCGGCGACACCACCGAACTGGCATTCAGAATGCTGGTTCGGCGGGTCCGCCGAACTGGTCCGGCCGGCCGCCGGGCGGTCCGGCGCCAGGTCCGGTGGCCGCCGGAAACCTCGCCGAACCCACTCTTTCCAATCTTCTTCCATCAAGACTCGAATAAACTTGTTTCCATCAACATTAAGTATACAAGGATGCCAAGGAACACACACTAGCCCAACAAGGAACGAAACCCTAAAAAGGATCTATCCCTAGACAAGATGATTCTACCCCAAGATTAGATGAAACTAACCCTAGATACACACTAGATCTACTCATACAAGAGCATGAACAAAACGAGTGTGAGGCAAGGGCTAGAGGAAAGGAGATGAAACAAGGGAGTTACCCGAAGACATGGTGCACAAGAAGATGAGGACGAGTCCCGATCTCCCAATGCGGTGGACGAAATGCGAAGATCTTCGGGGAAAAGCTTCACAACACCCCGATCTACACCCGATCTAAGTTTGGAAGGAATTGGTTGGGTGGAGAGGCTAGGGGGAGGAGAAGCTTGAAGGGGCGGCGCCAATGGAGTTGGGGCGGGCGTGGGGAGGGAGGAAGTGGAGGAAAAACTGTCCAGGGAACCCTCCCCACGAGTTTAAATAGGGGGCGCCAGTCCGGCGGTAAGTCCGGCGGGACCGGTCCGTTCGCTGGGAGGTCCGGCGGGCCGCCAGGCCATTCCGGCGAGCTCGCCGAACTGCTATACTGCAAGCCAGTTCGGCGGGGCCGCCGAGATAGCCCGGTGGGCCGCCGGGCAGTCCGGCGCCAGGTCCGGCGACCGCCGGGCAGGCCACCGAAACACCTATGGACTTGAGAAATTTGACAAAATTTGATATGTGACATGTATCAACAAGAAAGGCATGGTGTGCGGAAGAAACCAACAGCCATCAAACTTATTTGCAAGAAAATCAACTTAAGATTGCATGTCTTCCAACGAAGAGCAACAACAAACACGAGATTTGAAAACATGCAATAGTGGGGGATTTCTCCCCCTATGTGTGATCACCAATGTCGTGACACCGCGAAGAGACATGCTTGGGTTCAAATGACATTAGTGATCTTATGATGTCGCACACTTGAGTATGCATCGTGCCATTAGTTGACATGATGACTATCCTCAACTATGCGCACCTAGACTAGAACAACACACTATAATATGGGAATGAGTGCACACGATCAAGCCACATTGCAAGAGTCTACGATATTCAATTCATGCCTCAACTCTCGGAATCTTGCTTCATCAAGAGGCTTCGTGAAAATGTCGGCGAGTTGGTCTTGTGTACCTACATAAGATAGGTTAATCTCACCTCGGTTGACATGGTCACGGATGAAGTGGTGGCGGATCTCGATGTGCTTAGTCTTGTTATGTTGAACCGGATTATGAGCGATCTTGATGGCACTCTCATTGTCACACAAGAGTGGCACCTTGTCGAAATGAATACCATAATCCTCCATGGTTTGCCTCATCCAAAGGAGTTGAGCACAACAACTCGCGGCCGCCACATACTCGGCTTCGGCGGTGGAGAGAGACACACAATTTTGCTTCTTGGAAGACCAACAAACCAAGGACCTACCAAGAAATTGGCATGCCCCGGAAGTTGACTTCCTATCCACTTTGTCTCCCGCCCAATCCGAGTCCGAGTACCCTACAAGCTCAAAGCTTGCTCCCTTCGGGTACCAAAGGCCGAAAGATGGGGTATCAATCAAATATCGAAAGACTCTTTTGACCGCCATTAAATGGCTTTCCTTAGGGGCGGCTTGGTATCATGCACACATTCCCACACTAAGCATGATATCCGGTCTAGATGCACAAAGATAGAGCAAAGACCCAATCATAGAGCAATAAAGTTTTTGATCCACTTCTTTACCATTAGGATCGAGATCAAGAGTAACCTTTGTAGGCATGGGAGTCTTGGCTCCCTTCACTCCGGTGTCCATCTTGAACTTTTTGAGCATGTCTTGAGTGTACTTGGCTTGGTTGATGAAGGTGCCACCCTTCAATTGCTTTATCTCAAAGCCAAGAAAGAATTTCAACTCCCCCATCATAGACATCTCAAATTTATCTGTCATTAGTCTTGCAAATTCATCATTGAAAGATTTGTTAGAAGAACCAAAAATGATATCATCTACATAAAGTTGGCAAATGAAAAGCTCCCCGTTTACTTTCTTAGTAAAAAGAGTGGGATCAATGAGTCCTATCTCAAACCCACGGTCTACAAGAAGCTCTCTAAGATGCTCGTATCACGCACGTGGGGCTTGTTTAAGGCCATAGAGTGCCTTATCGAGCTTGTAGACATGGTTCGGAAAGTTAGGATCCTCAAAACCCGGGGGTTGCTTTACAAACACTAACTCATGCAAAGGACCATTTAAGAAAGCACTCTTCACATCCATTTGTTGCAATTTAAAATTATGATGTGATGCATAAGCAAGAAGGATACGGATGGACTCAAGGCGAGCCACGGGTGCAAAGGTCTCTCCATAGTCAATGCCTTCAATTTGAGAGTATCCTTGAGCAACCAAACGAGCCTTGTTCCTCACAACAATTCCATTTGCATCTTGCTTGTTCTTGAAGATCCACTTGGTTCCAATGACATTGCGGCAATCATTGGGCTTCTCCACTAATGACCAAACTTTGTTGCGCTTGAAGTTATTGAGTTCTTCATGCATGGCTTCTACCCAATCCGGGTCTTCAAGTGCTTCAAACACCTTTTGAGGTTCCACACAAGAGATATAGGCATGGTGGTTACTAAAGTTTGCCAATTGCCTCCTTGTGGACACCCCTTTCCTTACACTTCCAATCACATTCTCCAAGGTATGGCTACCTCTTTGGAGAGTTGTTGCAATCTTCATGGCACGGCGAGCTTGAGCTTCTTCAAGAGATTCTTGAGAGGCCACTTGGTCATCACCACGGTTTTGGTCCTCGTCTTGACCTTCAAATCGAGCATGCTCATCATATTGAGCTTGCTCAATGTCTTGAACTTGATCTTGATCACCACTTGGTGAGAAATCACCATCATGCTCATGGTCTTGATCTTGATCATGCTCACATGGTTGAGGGGCTTGAGCTTGTCTTTGGCTAGCATCAAAAGGACCATGAGGAGCTTGTTGTGTTTGAGAGGGTGAAGGCTCCACTTGAGTAGAGCATAGTCCTTCTCCTTCCGCCAAAAGGTGTCCCTCAACGGGTATGAGATGTCCCACACCCATTCTTCTTATGGCAAGAGGAGGTATTTCGTCACCTACATCAAAAACACCACGTTGCTCCACACGGGAGCCGTCATTCTCGTCGAATCTCACGTTAGAAACTTCAACAACTCGAGCGGAGAGTTTGTCAAAGATTCTAAAGGCGTGAGATTCGGCGGCATAGCCAACAAAGGTACCCTCAAGAGCTTTTGAATCAAATTTGGACAAATGGACACCTTTATTAAGATAGAAGCACTTACAACCGAATACCCGGAAGTACTTGATATTAGGCTTCTTACCAATGAGGATCTCATAAGGAGTCTTGTTCAAGCCCTTGCGGAGATATAACCGGTTTGATGCATGACATGCGGTATTAATGGCTTCGGCCCAAAAGTTATACGGAGACTTGAATTCCGCTAACATGGTCCTAGCCATATCAATAAGAGTCCGGTTCTTCCGCTCGGCTACACCATTTTGTTGAGGAGTATAGGGGGATGAGTATTGATGACGGATCCCCTCCTCACTGAGAAAATCATTCAAGGTGTAGTTCTTGAACTCGGTGCCATTGTCACTTCGGATCATCAATATGTCTTGACCATATTGGCGTTGCACTTCATTTGTGAAGTCTTTGACGGTTTGTTGAGTCTCACTCTTATGAGCAAAGAAAAAGACCCAAGTGTATCTTGAAAAGTCATCGACAATCACCAAGCAATACTTCTTTCCTCCAAGACTTTCATAAGAGGGAGGGCTGAAAAGATCCATGTGAAGGAGCTCTAGGACCCTCTTAGATGAAATGATGGTCTTGCTAGGATGAGGAAGTTCATGCATCTTTCCTTCAATGCAAGCTCTACACACACGATCTTTTGAAAAGGTTAGATCGGTTAGTCCTAGGATGTGGTTGCCTTTGTGGAGACTTTGCAAAGTTCTCATATTGACGTGGCCTAGCCGGCGATGCCAAAGCCATCCCACATCAACTTTAGCCATGAGGCATGTCGCAGCTTTAGTGACCTCCTTCGAGAAGTCGATCACATATAGGCCATTTTCGACATGCCCTACATGGGCCACATTAAGAGACTTGCTCCACAAAAGAACTACAATCCCAACATCAAAGAAAGTTGCAAAGCCCATATTAGCAAGTTGAGCAACGGAAAGAAGATTATATGAAAGGGACTCAACAAGCATGACATCTTCCACGGTAACATTGTGAGAGACAACAACCTTGCCGAGACCCAATACCTTTGATCTAGAAGAATCCCCATAGGTGACGTAGCCCGCATGGGATGAACCGGTGCGAAGCTCCTTCACCATTTCTTTGCTCCCGGTCATATGATTGGTAGCACCACTATCAATTATCCATTGACCACCACCGGAAGCAAAGCCCTACAAGAGATCAAGCCTTGACTTTAGGTCCCCATTTCTCAATGGGTCCTTTCTTGTTAGTGACAAGGGTCTTTGGAACCCAAATAGACCATGCAACATATTCATTTGATGAACCAACAAATTTAGCATAAACATGTCCATCTTGTGCACGGCAAAGAACATAGGAAGGATTATATTTTCCCGCAAAGTTATTATGGTTGGGCATAGCCTTTTTGCCATTCCCAATAACTTCCCTCACCTCCTCCTCAAATACATTACCATTCTCATCATAGCATATTTCACTAGGAACATGCTTCTTTAATGAGGGAGGAGGCGCGGGGACATTCTTCTTCTTCTTCTTGTTCTTCTTCTTCTTGTTCTTCTTGGACTTAGATGTAAATCCAAGTCCCGTCTTGTCACCATGTTGCTTTTGAGCATTCAAAAGCTCATCAAGCATCTCGTTTCCCTTTAGGGGGGCTTTCTCACAAGGGGGGTTAGTTGAGCATGAACTTGCAACAAAAGTGCTAGAAAGAGACTTGGTTGCTTCATTAGCAATTATAAGATTTAGTTTCTCATTTTGCAACCTAAGTTCATTAGCAACGGATTGAGCAATATCACGATCACTTTTAAGTTTGGCAATATCCAAATTGTGAGATTCTTCAAGACCCAACATAGATGTCTCAAGTGACATCCTTATGTCTTGCTCTTCCTCAAGAGATTGAGTAAGAGAAGCAATTTCGTCGGCATAGTCACGAGCATGCCCCTCAAGTTCAAAAATGCGGTCATCATTTTTATCATTTACTTGGATGGCTTCATTAAGTTGATCTAGGAGGATCTCAAAGCGATCTTTGATCTCCCCATGCAAGGTTGACATAAATATGTCCATTTCATTTAGATCATCATTTTCACCAACTCGTTCAACACAATCCATCAAAGATAAGCTTTTAGGTATGATGGGTGTGAGAGGCGGTGATACCTTTGTAGCGTGAGCCATGAGACAAGTCGCATTGTGGTTGGAGCGCTTTGATTCATTTGCGGAAGCGAATAGGATGATGAAGGGGTAGGATGGGCAATGGCGATGGCGGCCCTTCCCAATTCCTCCTTATCACTTGCATCATCCTTGGAGAGGTACTCTTCTTGAGTTATCAATGCGTGAGTCGGAAGGACTCTCTTCTTGTCGGAGTTTCTTGGATATGACTTAGACTTCATTTCCTTGCGGACAAGTCTTCCATTGTGATCTTCAACTCTTTCATATGGACACTCGGCAATGAAGTGGTTAGTGTTACCACAATTATAGCAAGTCCTCACTCTACTTGTGGCCTTTGGCTTGGAGGGGCTAGAGGACTTCCACTTCTTCATGAATGCCCTTTGAGCAAGTGCCATGTGCTCGGCATGAGCATACTTCATATCCTCGGGGCTTCCACCCATTACTTCTTCCTCTTCCAACAAGCTCTCTTCGTCATGATAGGTGACCTTGGCCTTCAAAGCAAGGTTGGGAGTACGCACACCACGTGCACGAGCTAGAGCATCATCCGCATTCTTCTCGGAGATCTTTCTTGCCATTATCTCTTGCAAGATGTCATGAGCAGACATCGTCCGGAAATTTGCATTTCCCTTGATGGAGTTCACGGTTTCCCTATGGAAGGGCAAGAGAGCTTGAATGTACTTCCTCTTCATCCATCTCCAATCACATTGGGTGGAGCCAAGATCCATTAGCTTCACTTGGAGTGATGAGAGACGCCTATGGAGTTCTTCGGGAGTTTCACCATCAAGCATGGCAAAGTTGTCCGCTTCATTGGAGGCTTCGTCAAACTTGGACTCTTGAATGCTCTCATTCCCAATGAAGAGGTTGGTGAGAATATCCCAAGCTTCTTTGGCGGAGGTGATGTTGCGAACGAAGGCCTTGTCCTTCTCGGTAAGAGACATGTGAATGAGATGCAAGGCGGAGGCATTGAGTTGCTTGTCGATTTGCTCCCAAGGTAGCAAGTTGGTCAAATCCTTGGAAGTTGGATGGAAACCCTGCTCAATGATCCTCCAAAGCTCAATAGACACAAAGTTTATGTGAGAGCGCATGTTATCTTGCCAATTGGCAAAGCTAGAAGCATCAAGTGGTGGCGGAGGGCCGCAAGAAGCAAGGTGTGGCATTTGAAGATGTCTTCCGGCGACATAGCTCATAGGGGGTGGAATCTCCGAGCTATGTTCCCGAGAGGTGTTATCTTTCTTAGGTGTGTCATCTACCTTGGGGGGTTCCTTTCCGCCCTCATCCCCATCCTCATCCGGATCATCCTCGTTTAAGTCGAGCTTACCCGAGGAATCAACCGGGGTCGGTGGAGTGGTACTAGACGTTCCACTCACGAGGGCGTCAAGTTGAGATTTTTGGCTTTCCATGGCTGCCATCATAGCATCCATACGTGCCATTATATTATTTAGATCCCCCTTAGTGGTGGGTTCCTCATCGCCCATATCCTCTTAGGCGGTTAAGCCCAATCAAAGAGCATGAGGCTCTGATACCAATTGAAAGGATCGGTACGGGCGACTAGAGGGGGGGGGGGTGAATAGGCGCTAAGACAATTTTTAATCTTTTTCAATTTAAGGCTTGACACAAAGTAAATTCACTAGATGTGCAACTAGGTGAATTTCCTATAAGTGGCAAGCATGCAAGTAAACAAGTAACTAGCAAGATACAAGTAAGGGAAAGAAATAACCGACGAGTGGAGACCGGAGACACAAGGATGTATTCCCGTAGTTCCTTCCTTTTGAGGGGAAGTACGTCTACGTTGGAGAGGTGTGGTGACACGGAGTCGACCAACGCCACAAAGGCTCACCTTGTTCTCCGGTGAGCAAGCCACGGAGGCTAGCTCGTTTCCACTAAGCAGTGGTATTGGGGGAACCACGAATCCCTTACACGGAGCTTGGGGCACAACTCCACAACTCAATTGGAGGCTCCCAAGAATGCCACGGAGGCAAGAATCACCACAAAGACAAGTCAATCAACCAATTACAACACCTAGGGTCTCAAGAGCCCCAAGGTGCAAATCCTCCAAGCAAATGGAGGTGGAAATGAAATTCCTTCGGTGAAGATGTAGATCGGTGCCTCCTCCTTCAATCCTCCAAAGATCAAGAGCTTTGGTTGGCTAGAAGGGGAGATCTATGGAATTTGGTGTTTTTCCAATGGGGGTAGGTGAGAGCTTCAAAGATGAACAATGGTTGGTGAAGTTCTAACCCTACCCAAGCTTGGAGAAGGGGTATTTATAGGTGGGTGGAAATATGGCCGTTGAGGGAGCACATAGCAGCATTTTCGGCGATAAGTCCGGCGCCGCCGGCCTCTGGGCCGGACGGCCCGGCGGTCAGTCCGGCGGGACCGGACGCTTCGCCGGGAGTCCGGCGGTGGACCGGACGGATCCGGCGGCCTGCCGAAACCCGGACCAGTATACCAGTCCGGCGGCTCCGCCGGGCCAGTCCGGTCTGCCGCCGGATGGTCCGGTCTGGGGGCCGGCCTGACCTAATTTCCTCCAGATTTCTTTTTAAGCAATCGAACCCCTTCACCTGTGAACTTAAACCTGTATGCATATGATTCAAACATTAGTTCACACAAAACATAGTCATGTCATTGTAAATCAAAAAAGTAGAAAGGGACAAATGTCCTTTCACTAGGCCGCAGTCTACACAAGCTCCTTCTTGTACCACTTTTTTGCATAAAGCTTTTTCTCTTTTCCAACACCATTCGAACTTTTTTAATCCAACTCTTTTGAGGAAAACCAACATGGTCCAGAGGCAAAAATATACCTTGATAAATAAATATAAGAAGATCTGAACGCAAATCAAGGCAAAAACCAAAACCAAAAGCAGTAGCAGAAAAAGAGAACACTCGTTGAAACGATAAGAGTGAAAACTAGAGTGTTTCTTGGCAAATGAAAAGCGAGTTCATCTCCTCCAAAAGAAACATGATGTGATCTAACCATTTATTGCAGCAAACAAAACAAAACAAATAATGAATACTAAAACAACTGACGCTCCAAGAAAAACACATAGTGCATGAAGCAATAAAAATATAGTGTCTTGAAAGGTGACCTGATTTTTGCCGATGAAGAAGGGGTGCCTCGGGGGCATCCCCAAGCTTTGACGCTTGTACTTCTTGGATATTTCTTGGGGTGATGCATAGGCATCCCCAAGCTTGAGCTTTTGTCCATTCTTCAACTCATCTCATCATTCTCCAATCCCTACACTTGAAAACTTCCTTCATACAAAACTAAACACAAATCTATTAGCAACATTAGTGTAAGCATAGCATTGAATCAACCCTTTTTGCTTCAGATTTCAACACAAAACCACCACATATATAGCATATACTACTGTAGCAACTTCTCTAAAAGTTCCATGATCAAAAGAACTCAAAAGAAAGCGATAAAGTGGCAAACACAAATATTGGCAGAAATCTGTCAAAACTGAACAGCTGACAAAGGTCGAATTTTTAGAGGGTTTTATGTTGCTCAAATCAAAAAGTGTTCAACTAATGAAAGTTTGGATATAACCTGAGGCATATGCACAAGAAATCGCAGGTCCAAAAGATATACAGAGAATTTATACGAATTTTTACGGTGCAGCACCAAAAACAGTTTCAGGACAGCAACATCCCCAAATCTTACCTCACTCAAATTAGAGGCTTCTCTTGGCACAAAAACAAAATAAACAAGATAAGGAGCGGTCATTACAGTAGTAATGACTTCCAAGACTCAAATAAAAGAAAAAGTACTGAAAAATAAACAATGGGTTATATCCCAAGAGTGCTTTTCTTTAACGCCTTTGAGCTAGGCGCAGTAATTTGCAAAGATGCTCATGTGGGCGCCATATAAGAGCTTGAGGCAAAGGCGCCATATAGGAACTTAAAGCAATAGAGAGCATCAAAAAGCAAATGTGAAAGACATTTATATCTGAACCACTTCCTATGCATAGGAATCTTGTAAGAAAATAAATCAACGAGGCACATAGTAGCAAGCATGGATAGATAAAACAAGTGCCACTTCAAGATTTGCAACATAAAGAGGGGAAACTTAATATTGTTGAGATCCATCAAACCATGTTTCCCTCTCTCATAATAACTTTCAGTAGCATCATGAATAGAATTAACAATATAACTATCACATAAAGCATCTCTATCATGAGCCACATGCATAAAAGAATTAATACTCACCACAGGAACAATAGTAGTAGGAGCAGATTCAACAGAATAATTATTCTCATCACCATAATCATCATAAATAGAAGGCATATTGTAATCATAACTAATTTTATCCTCAAAAGTAGGTGAACTGAAAATATTATACTCATCATCATAACCATCATAAACTAGAGGTTTAGTATCATCACAAGCTAGAGAACAACTATTTCGCAAAGCATATTCTTCAAACATATCATCATAAGAAGGAACATTACATATGGGAGATAAAATATCATCAGAGCAAATTTTCTCCACTAAAGCTGGGGAACTAAAAATATCATGCTTAACAAAACCAGCTTCCCCAAGCTTAGACTTTTCTATAGCATTAGCAGTAACGGTATTCAAAGCAATCATACTAACATCACTATTAGCATGCAAATTAAGCTCCAAAGGTTTTTCAATTTTCTCTTCAAACACTTCATATCTAAACTCAGGAAAAAGACTATAGAACTCTTTATTTTCCATTAAGCCTAACTAGTGAAAATAAAAACGAGAAACAAAAAGATTGTAATTGCAGAATCTAAAGGAAATAACTCCGAGCACTCACACAGGAGGATGCGAGTACCTTTTACCTTACCTCCCCGGCAACGGCGCCAGAAAAGAGCTTGATGTCTACGCACTTCTATTCTTGTAGACACTTGTTGGGCCTCCAAGTGCAGAGGCTTGTAGAACAGCAGCAAGTTTCCCTTAAGTGGATCACCCAAGGTTTATCGAACTCAGGGAGGTTAGAGGTCAAAGCTATCCCTCTCAAGCAACCCTGCAATTACGATACAAAAAGTCTCTTGTGTCCCCAACACACCCAATACACTTGTCAGATGTATAGGTGCACTAGTTCGGCGAAGAGATAGTGAAATACAAGTGGTATAGATGATTATAAGTAGCAAACGTGATGTGAAATAAATATCGCTGTGAGCAAATATGTAACAAAATAGGAAGTAAACGGTGTGCAATGCTTGGAAACAAGGCCTAGGGATCATACTTTCACTAGTGGACACACTCCCAACAATATAACATGAATGAACAATGTAACAACTCAGAAATTGTAATCCACTTCCTATAAATTAAAGTGCCAAATTTTGGACCAAGATAAAACTTTTTATCTATTATTGCATGTATGCATGTATTTTCCATTATATGTCTTTTATGATTTCATGTGTGTGATTATTTGTTGTGCAATAGTTAGTTAGTTATAACTTAACCCACAGAGACATCAGAGAAGGATTATACAAGCCAAAGAAACCAGAAATAAAATTAATAAAGAAAAAAAGAAGGATAAGTTGATCTAGAAAATGTTATTGACTACCCTACTTTGGACACCTATATTAAGAAATCTGTAACTCAAGCAAAGGTTTGGTCAGTTAGTTGAGCTTAACCAAGTCACATACTAACTCAACCAAGAAGTTTCTAACCAAATTTCCAATCCGAACATCACTCAAACATCATCCAAACTATGAATCTGAAACAGTGACAATACCAAAATTTGAAATATGATTTCTGCAAAACTTAACCTTTCTTGGTAACAAAAATATCTTTGGAAACCTTGGCTGTTATGCTGATCACCCAAAGTGAAAAATTTCAAAAATTCGAAATTAAGTTTCATGCGGACATTTCGTCGAACACCTGGCAGACGAAAATTGGGAAAAATCGTGATTACTGTGAAGATCACTGCTCCCGTCCGTCTCATGTCTGTAGCCATGCTCGTTGACGACGCCGCGGTCGACCCCAGCTCCCTCTGCCCCGACCCGAGCCATGAGAAGTGGAGGGAAGAAGAGGAACGCGCCCAGGACCCCCCTCTCTGTCTCTCCTCTTCCTGCACGACGCCGACCGCCATGACCGCGCCAGAGCCGACCCACAGCACTCCGCGGCCGAGACAACACCCCTTCAGCACGCGAGCAAGGCCGTCGAGGCCGGTGTCGCCCGTGCACCCTGCCAGGGCCCCCGCACTGGCCACCTTCTGGCCGCCCTTGCCCTCGGCCTCCCGAGCCTATAAACCCCCCCCCCCCCGTCGACCCCCAGAAGGAGCACACACCCACCGCAACCGATCCCCACTCTTCTCTCTTCCTCTCTCCCTCGGAAGCGTCCAATCTCTGGGAGCGTGCGCCGCCGCGTTCCTGGAGACTCCGGCCGCCGTTGGAGCTGCTGCTGGTGCGAGGTGGAGGAGCGGAGCCGCCGCCGTCGATCTGCTACCCCCCCGCCGTCAAGCTCTGCTTCCTCTCCGTCACGCCCTCGCCGTCGAACAGTCGTCCCTGCAAACGCCGGTGAGCCCTGCCCTAGCCGAGGAAGACGACACCCCTGAGCCGTTAGATCTCGATCCGTTGGTCGCGTACCGATTCGGTGCGTTAAGTGACCTGACCGGTGGGCTCCACCTGTCAGGTTTAAAATTAGAAACTTCCCCCGCCCGGGCGAAACGGTATCGGGCCGGCCCGTTCGGGATTCTTTTGAAATCGGCCCGGTTCAGTTTAGTTTCGGTCCGATTCGTTTTAATTAAATTTCCCGCCCGTTTGAATTAATTCAAATAAGTTTCAGATATGATTTTCAAACTTTAATTCCAAGAGATTTACAAATCCATTTCTAGCAAATGAATATGCGTTGGAAAGCTTAGGAATTGCTCTACACTGTAGAACTGGTTAGAATTCAATTTGAGTTAGGGATTTAAATAAATAAAAAAATTGTGACCATAGCTTTATTAATCATAGAAAATTTCTAGAAAATTATTTAAACCTCCTAAAATTATGAAATTTGGTTTGTGAACTCACTAATGACCTCCCCTACTGTTTAGTCAACCTCAATCAACTCAAACCTTGTTAGTGTTATCAATTAGACCTTAATCCAATCCTAATGGGTAACATAAAATGATAGATTTCTATCATACACTTAGAAATTAAATTGCTCTTAATACCAATTCACTTACGGAGTCAACCCTCATTGGAACTAGTACTAATACCCTTAGCTCAATACCCATACTTAAAAAGTAAACTACACATGGTATTACTCCTATAAAAGGCGCGAGCCAACCCGGCCAGCGACGCCCAGGGGCACATCAATCCACATCGTCCGTTGCACCTGCTCCAGTAATTTTTTGGACCCGCTTTCGACAGCAACCGTTCGATTCAGTCAAAAAATTTGGCACCAGTTGCGTCCTTGGATGAGTCAATGACTTCTGGGACCAGGGGAGTGCGGGGCCTGCAAACAGACGCACAGAAACTGCTCCTTTGCGTCCCCTTCCTTTTCGTATGCGCGTGTGCAGCGGTGAAAACCTAGATCGAAAATATCCCAAACCGCAGCCCAATCCGCCGTCTCCTCTCCTCCCCAATCTCCCGTCTCCACTCCTCTCCTCCCCTCCAATCCCCGCCATCTCGGATCCGTCGGGATGGCGAACAAAGGAAGAGGCGGCAGCACAGGGAACCCCAGCGGCGCCAAGGCCCCAGCAGCGAGCGCCTCTGCAGGAATAGAAGAGGATGTGCACGGCACGGGGCAGATCGGTGGGGGCGACGGCTAAGAGATGAGCTCGACGAGGGGCCAGCAGGGGCGAGGGCTGAGAGACGAGTTCGACGAGGTGGCGCGGTTGTCCAGATCGACATGCTTCTTGAGCTCTTCCTCCGACCTGCTGGTTGCATCTCCCCACAACGTGAGCTCTTTCTTGCAATCCCTTGTCTCTTTTCCTGCCCCTCTTATGTATTTTTTTGTGCGATTGTAGACCGTTGTGCTTGCACATCTGTGGATCTGGAAATATGGTTATGTAAAAAGCTCTGGCCATATCTTTTCCTGGTTGATTGTGAAAGAACCCAAAAGTGAGTGCAGTTGACGGTATGTTAAGGTATATTTTCTGTACATTGAGATTGCATTGAAATGACTGTAACTGAAAATGACCTGAATCTTGGAATGTAAGCGCAACATGATGCTTTCCAACCGCTAGATAACATGTTTAGTCTATCCTTCTTTCCATTTTTTGTATCCAATGTTTTGAAGTTGGAGCAGCTAGGTCATTACCGGTTCTTATAAAAAAATACCATGACCGGTAATATATGTTGGTGTGGAAGATGTGTGTCTCCCAAAATTTGTGTTGTTACTGGATGCATATATCATCTATGCATAGCTACAGTCACCTATGTATACTGAATTTTAACCACTGACATGATTGAAATAGTTTTTTCTATTTTAAAGGGAATGAAAAAATAGGTAATCTCAGTTGTAAAGTATTTCTTAACCAGTTTGTGTGCACTTTTATCTGCAGGATGATTGAAGATCAAGCCTTATTGAAGATGCAGAGAAGGGCTTGTTTTCACATGGTTTGGCAACATTAATGAAGCCTATCATTGGTTGTGTGTGCTTATTGCTTTTCAGAAAGGCCACCATTTTAGTCCTATTATTATGCCTCTGGATTATGCACTGGGCAAACAGATGCTGCCGAGATCTTTTGGTGTTGAATTGATATTAACATGTGGGAAGCTTGGACAGAGTTTCAGACTACTGTTGTCCAGCTTTATCGGCAGAAATTTTGAACGCAGGAGGTGGCGGCCAAACATCTGAACGCAGCCAGGAGGTGGCGGCTTGCTTCCCTAGAATCCACGAGCAAGCTGGAGCTCAGTTTTGTCAGCTTTCTGTTCGTATAAATTAAACTGCACGCCAGCTTGGTTTAAGTAAATATTGTATATATAGGGCACTTCTGTTCAATTGTTTACTTCTCTTATCCCTTCAAGAATTAATATTGTTGCCATACTGTTACAGCCTGCAGTTTATTGATCTCTCGAAACTATTGGAATTAAGTTGTGGGCAAATAGTGAAAGGTAATGATCCCATACTTTCCTCATTTAGTACTTTCTTGGTTCTTATGCATTTTCTATAATTTTGGTCCAACTTGTTGCGCCGTTTGGTCTGTACCGCGTGTGGATTAATTAACTTTTTAGAGTTGCAAGTGTCCTTAGAATTGATTTGGCATTTTATTTTTGTGGGGATAATTATTCAGTCCAGTTATGAAATTGCCATATTGAGATAGCTTGGAATTCTTTTGCATCTTAGATTTCCGTTGGTACAGGTTTATCTTCATATAATTTCCCACCTTTTCTGATCCATCCATGTTTGAATGTTTGGAGGAAACGAGGCTGATGCTCTTCATAGGGAGGACTCAACCTTCTATTGTCTCTGTTAAGGTACCTGATCAAAAGCCTCGAATTCATGTAAATTAATAGTCTTTCAAAGGCCTGCAGTGTACCTAGGAGAAAATTAAATGGATATTGTTGTAAATGGCTCATCATAGAAATCTCCATCCTTGCAAATATTTCACCCTATTAATAAACAATATACATTCTTGGGATTATCAGATATCTAAAGGAGTACAAAATCATTGTAAGGGCGTATTTTTTTACTTATTATATGAGTATATTATGGCTTTATTCATATCTATGTATAGGAAAGCTATTTTTGCATAGCTTATGTCCAGCACAAATCATTGTAAGGAGCAAGGCATAATCAGGTTTACTTACTGATCTGTCCTATGCGCCCTGTGCGCTGGTGGTGCAGTCCGTTTGGATCAGACACAAGCAGGAGCAGTTTTAATCAAAAGAAAATAAGAAGCTATTGATTTATTTAGTTTCAGATATAAGATGCATTCGCGAGGTGTTTCCTTATCTTGAGAATGGTAATCAATCATAAACAAGTAACTCTAGAAATGTTTTTATTCGCTTTTGAAACTATGCATATCAGGTATCAGTATCACAGTATGACAGATCTGAGTTTGAAAATATGTACAAAATCTGCCATTGGGCCTTGGATTTAGAATGTTTTGCGAGCCTGGGTTTGTTATTTTGGTGCTTCGTAGTTTTGAATTGCCGAGTTCTCACTATGCTTAGTTACTACATGCTTAAAGTTCCCTATATGTTGTAGGTCACACTTAGATTGCTATGCTTATAATTGTCTGTATCCAGATCTAAGAAAGAAGAGCATATTCTAACGAAAGTGTATGGTGGAGAAGAAGACCAAGGTGATTTATCTCTCTTGTGAACACAATCAAGTTTAATCATTGGTTAATTGGTGCCTACTTTAGTAACTCAATGTACCTTCAGTACAGAAAACACAGAAAATGTCATAGTCTGTCCGTAGTTGTTTGTAATCAGTGTGTCACCTATAGGGATGGACTGTAATCAAGAAGAACATGATGCTTTCTAGAAGACCGTAATTTTCCTCAGGAGTTAGTATAATTTGTCAGTTTCTTTTTTCCTAGATATTATGTCAATATATGTGATGTATACACCCATGGTAATAATATGAACTTATGTGCTAGGAATTACGAGTGTTAGCATGACATTGAGTAGTTGCTCGTGCAAAGGAGACCCACAATGCTTATTTTCAATTCGAAGTACATGATTGTTTTCCTACATACAAAACATTATATGAGATAATTTTGTTCTAGATTGATGGAAGGCATATTCTATTGATGACTAGGATTCTTCATTTAAAATATAATAATGCTAGCCTATATTTTCTTGTGCTGATGGGAGATGATGCAGAAGTTCTTCAATAGTTTGTTCAGCTCTTCTGGTTGAGTTAGTGCAGAGAAATGGAGTAAGGATAGAACTGATATGAACTTAATTAGAGTGACTTTCCTTTGGGTGATTATCATCACTAGAAAATTGAAATATGCAACTCAAATGAATGCTCATTGCCGGTGTATCTAGCCTGCTCATTCTTGCAGTGTTCACTGCATGATCTTAGGTTCTTTACTGTTGCTTTGGGACACATGTTGCTTTGGGGGACAGAAGATTTTTTCCTTTCTTATAGGTTTTTTGTGTAACACTAAGCTCATTGTGCAATGCTCATGCTTCTGTGTGGAGTGAAGGTAGAAGCTTGCCATTTTTGTTGGATTTCATGAATTATTATAGTTGCGTGAGTAGAAGAAATTCAAATGGGAAGCACATAGATGAAGAAGGCAGATGATGAGGAGCCCTCATTGTGGTTGATGGAAACATAGGAGAGGTTTTATACGTACTAATTTGTTAGCTGGAGTGATTTTAAATTTGTAATGACCTTATATTAAGGACCAACAATACAATGTTACTTTTTTTTTCTTTTGACACTACTAAATCTAATTTTATTTTGATGGTACTTGTGATATTAGATTTTAGATGTCTTCATGTTTTCTGTTCATTGAAACACGTTGTCTACTTCCATATGATGGGTATGACGATTATGCTCACTGTAACATGTGTTATAGGATCACATAGTTTCAATTTGCTTAGAATATATGGATGTTTATGTAGTGTAAATACCAATTTAGCATAAATACTGGTGCATGCTTGTTGTGAGATTTAGTGGTTGGGGATCCAAAACAACCAAAGAACATAACGAATGTCAACTAAAGACAACCAGAAGAAGGATCTATCCTGGGCTCCTGCCATATAAAGGACTGACTTACAGGGGCACGGATTGACTGACTTTACCTGCCCTAAAATTAGGTGAGCGAAGTAAAATAAGCTAAAACAAGCTAAAACTTCTGGCTTAATTCTTCTCGGACTGAACTAAGCAAATGTTTTGAAAATTGCTCGACATACTATCGTGCTCTAAAACTTGCGTCCCACGACATGAGTATATAGCAATATACATGGAAAACAAAATAAAATAAAACTTATAGCTTGAATTCTATTTTGATTTCGCCGGTTGCGCCAGTGGCGCAACGGGTCATCTAGTATGATAGAAAATTTAACTTGCACCCTTAATGCAAACTTGGAAGAAAACTTGCAAACCAATTCAAATAAAATCCAACAGGAAGGCTATTGTTTGAAAACAAGTATGTGTGCTTGGTGTGTTATTAGCATGATGTAGTGATGATGTGCTTTGTGTTTATTCGTTATTAGACGCTAGTGTTGCTGAGGAGGATATTGAGGGGGAATATTATCAAGAAGAAGAAGAATACCCCGGACACTTTGCCAACCAAGGCAAGCCATCTTTTGAATCATACTCCACATACCTAGTTTTACTTTTGCATTCTACTTGTTTTAAGTAAATTGCATGATTGAATTGCTAGAGTAGAATGATAGATGTGTAGTGATATCTTGCTTAGCAAGAGCATCAAGCTGAGTTTATCCAACATTATTTTAGTGGTATCATCACTCCATGTAGTTGCTTAGTCGCTAATAAAATTGGTGCTATCTCTAAGGGGAACCCCATTTGAACTTGGTGACTTGAACTTGAAAACTTGACTGGGAGACCTCTCATACCTGATGGTTTTAGGAAGGAAAATAATCTTGACTAAGGACTATGGAATGTCGTTGCCAAATTATACTAAGTGATGTACTATGTGAGCCAACCATACCGTACGACCACATTACCCCTAAATGGGAAGGGGCTTAGTCCGTAGCTTGTTTACCCTAGTGTGGGAGGCCTTGTATCATCCTTTATAGAAGTGCACCGTGCGCGGGTACTTCTGAACCGAGTGGAAATTCCATTCATCCGGCATCCCGGAGCGGGCAAAACTAGAGGCGCCGGAACGGGATTTCCGTATCTTGGGCTCTAGGGAAGGATCCTATACTAGAGCGAGCAAGTGAAAGAGTTTGTTTGATTATCTGAACCTCGCATACTTTGTGTATGACGAACCGTGGATTTCTCCTGGCAGATGTATCGAATCTTGTGGGTAAAGTGTACCCCTCTGCAGAGGTTTCAAAACTATTCGAATAGCCGCGTCCTCGGTTATGGACAGTTGGCAAACTGTACTTGACTTTTGTCAAGAAGATAATAACTTATGGTGAACTTGGTGATTGACATGACTTGACTTGACATTGATATTGACACACTTGAAGTTCCTTTTAGATTGAACTTAGAGAACTAAACTTCTTTTCTACCAATGAACATTCTTGGGAAACAAAACTAGCTTTTGCAACTAAACTTAGTGCTTAGTCCACCATATCAACCTTGCATATCTACTTCATCATTTCATTTATAAGATGGTTTGCGAGTGCATCCAATGTACTCATGGCTGTGTCCCTGGCTATCAACTTGGCCAGACTATGGGGCAGAGTACCCGGAGGAAGGTTATGAAGAAGAGTATCAGAAATAAGATCTTCTACTGAGTCGCCATTGCCTGTAGGGTGAAGGCCTGGACCCGAAGACGTTATTTCCGCTGCTAGATTGTATTGTAATATGAACTTGGTCACTATGACCATTGTATTGGAACCATCGTATTGTAATGTCTATGGAACTGGTTACCAACTGCGTTATGTGTATCACAACAATGATTCTGGGATTGTGGTGGAATGCATAACGGGCACTTCGAATTTGTGATAAATTCGTGGGTGTCACAAGTTGGTATCAGAGCCTAGGCTGACCATAGGAGACCTTAGTTAGAATGGGCGTTAAATGAAACCTTTACAAAAGCAAAGATATAAGTAATGGTTTGAAATTGCTTAGTCTTTTCCTCTCTATTTACAAAGTTTTGTACATGCTTCAGTTTTTACCACTTAAAAGTTTGCACACTTGAGTTGATCACTAACTTAATCTAATTTAAAATTTTGTAGATGGCACCGGTATTCACTGAGCAGTACCAGTTGGGCCATGGTGGCAGCCTTTGTTTCGAGCGCGACCTCACCACCCTGACCTTGTTTCTGGATCGTCTGTATCCAGAGTTCAAGGGAGCCGTGCTCAATGAGCACCCGGATGGAGAGCTACGGTGGCTTGTTAGGGCCAGTTGCCGTGGCTAGAAGGGAGATTTGAGTTCTCCAAGGATCAAGTTTGAGCTTGTGGAGAACACTTGGGCCGATGGTTTGGTCCGAGGTATGCAGGAGATGCATGCCCGCTTGTGCGGACTGCATGTTGAGGAGGTCCAGGGGGAGCGCTTTAGGAACTTTGCTCGGCGTGATGCGGATGGGCGTCCCGCAAACATGCCAGGGCAAAATGAGCCGAGTACCTACATCGATCACATGGACTTCTTGCTGTACTCCACTCAGCAGGAGGCAGATCGTGCCCGTACCAAGGCCAACCTTGAGCACTTCGCACTGGTGGAGGCAAGGAGCACTATCAGGATTCTTGCTAGGGATCGCTAGAGTCTTCGCCGCCAGCGCGATGAGAGGGATCACACCATTGATGAGTTGAAGGCCAATGTGGCTGAGCTGACTGAGTACATTGAGAGTCTTGAGAGCCACCTTGGTGAGGAGGAAGGCATTGATCTCCGCAAGGAGGATAATGCCCTCATTAGTGACGAGGATGACTTCATGGAGGACCTTGATGATGAGGAGCGTGATGAGGATGCTGGATTCATTGTGGATGATGAGGAGGAAGACCCCGAGGAGCCCGGTGTTTAGAGTTGGAGATTCCCGTGTTATTTAGTATGAGTTTCCCTTAAGTCACTTCGTGTAGGTGTGAGTTGTATCCCCCTCTCTAGTAGACGAGTCGCAATGGTTTGATGTAAACCATTTGTAATGTGTGAACTCGTATGTATGATATGTTTGATGCTTGTTGAATGAAATATGAATTTGGCCCTTAAGGCCTTAGTAAGACAAAAATTGCATCACCCATGTTCCATTTAAATCTTGGCAAATTAGTTTTTCCCTCTTGTCTTACACACCTTATCTTCAGATGCCGCGAGCACCCCCACCTCCGAACCCGGAAATGGCCGAACTGCTAAGGTTGATCATGGAAGACCGGGAAGCAGCCCGAGCTGAGCGCCAGGCTAACTTGGCCACTCTTCAGCAGCTAACCCAGATGGCAATGAACCACAACAATGGCAATGGGAATGGCCATGGTGAAGGAGAGAACAATGGCCATGGTGATCACCGATCCAAGTTAAGGAGTTTCCAAAACACCAACCCACCTATGTTCACTAAGTCGGAAGAACCCTTAGATGCTGATGACTGGCTTCGCACTATGGAGAACAATTTGGCAGTCGCCGAAGTTGGTGAAAATGAGAAGGTCTTGTACACCACCCACTATCTTGCTGGAGCCGCAAGAGCTTGGTGGGATAGCACTCGTGCAATGCAAGCCCAAGGGTATGTGATGCCTTGGGAGGAGTTCAAGAGCAAGTTTAGCAAAGCCCATGTTCCTTTGGGATTGGTTAAAAGGATGAGAGATGAGTTCAGGAATCTGAAGCAAGGTTCCCTATCTGTGGTTGACTACCGTGACAAGTTCCTCACCTTGTCTAGGTATGCCCCAGATGACACCAACACCACTGAGAAGAAGCAAGAAAGGTTTCTGGATGGACTTCATGATGAGATGCAATGTGTCTTGGTCAGCATTCACTTTGCAGACCTGGAGTCATTGGTTGACTCTGCCATTCAGATGGAAGGCAAACTCAAGCAAGCTGCAGAGAACCGCAAGTGTCGTATGATGTATCAAGGCAACTCGAGCAACTCGCAGAAGCCAAGGGGAAATCCACCTATGGGTTTCACCCCTAGACCTATGAGGCCATCTGCACCTGCTCCACGTCCCAACTACCCCAACCGTCCGCCCGACAACAACTTCAACCGTGCACCTCCAAGACCTAGTGGCAACAACTTCAACACCAATACCCCTAGGCCAAATGGCGCCCCTGTGCTACCCAAGCCTGGTGACAAGTCTGGTGTTACCTGTTATGAGTGCGGACTCAAGGGGCACTACTCCAATGAATGCCCGAAGAAGCTAAATGATGCATCCAAGACCACTGCTCCTGCTCAGCAACATCGCCGTGTGGGAAATGGCAAGAATTATCCACCAAGGAACCAGCCTCACCCCCGAGGCCGTCTGAACCACATGAATGTTGAAGAAGCTCAAGAAGCAACCGACGTTGTGCTTGGTATGTTCCCTGTTAACTCAGTTCCTGCAAGAGTTCTGTTTGATTCTGGAGCTTCCCACTCGTTTGTTACTCAGTTATTCGTTGATAAAAGTGGACTTCAACCAACACCCCTGAAAAATACCATGTTTGTGCAAATACCTGGGTCAATAACCAAGGCTAGTTGGACCTGCTTGGCAGTGCCCATAGAAATCCATGGGATATCATTCTTAGCCAGTTTGATTATGTTAGGAACCAAGGGATTGGAAGTAGTCCTAGGTATGGATTGGATGTCTCAACACCAAGGAATTATCGATTGTGCCAAAAAGACCATCACTATGAGGAGTAGCCATGGAATTGTAGTAAAACATGTGTCAGTTAAACCCACCCAAATCCCCAGATGTCATAAGAGTATCTCAGGACCAACTCTGGAGCAAGTCCCCATCGTCTGTGAATACCCGGATGTTTTTCCCGATGAGATGCCCGGAATGCCACCGGACCGGGATATTGAGTTTATCATTGAGCTTATCCCCGGAACTGGATCCATAGCCCAACGACCCTATCGTATGAACCCAGCTGAACTAGTGGAGTTGAAGAAGCAATTGGATGACCTTTTGAGTAAGGGATTGATTCAGCCAAGTTCTTCTGCTTGGAGATCACCCGTTCTGTTTGTTGATAAAAGTGACGGTTCCAGCCGACTGTGCACTGATTACCGCAAGCTAAATGATGTTACCATCAAGAATAAGTATCCTCTCCCCAAGATTGAGGATCTGTTTGACCAATTGACTGGAGCTCGAGTCTTCTCAAAGATAGACCTTAGAACTGGATACCATCAACTGAAGATCCGTGCAACTGATATACCCAAAACAGCCTTCACTACCCGATACGGATTGTATGAGTACACCGTAATGTCCTTTGGATTAACCAATGCCCCTGCTTATTTCATGAATCTCATGAATAAGGTTTTCATGGAGTTCTTGGATAAATTTGTTGTTGTCTTCATTGATGACATGCTTATCTACTCCAAGTCCGAAGAAGAGCATGCAACCCATCTGAGATTAATCTTAGAGACCCTGAGAGAGCACCAGCTTTATGCCAAGTTCAGTAAATGTGAGTTCTGGTTGAAGGAAGTTGGATTCTTAGGCCATGTATTATCAGCGGGAGGAATATCAGTAGACCCAAAGAAGATCAAATCGGTCATGGAATGGGAAGCCCCTACCACTCAAACTGAAGTTAGAGGTTTTCTCGGATTAGCGGGATATTACCGCAAATTTGTTGAAGGGTTTTCAAGCATTTCCCGGCCAATGACCCAACTGTTGAAGAAGGACAAGAAGTTTGAATGGACCCCTAAGTGTGAAGAGAGTTTTCAAGAGCTCGAGAAGCGATTGCTGACCGCACCCGTCCTAACCATGCCCGATATCACCAAGAACTTTGATGTCTATTGCGATGCCTCCAAACTTGGACTTGGTTGTGTGTTAATGCAAGAAGGCAAGGTCATAGCTTACCTCTCTCGGCAGCTTCGACCTCATGAAGAAAATTATCCAACCCATGATATGGAGTTAGCAGCCGTAGTTCTAGCTTTGAAGACCTGGAGGCACTATCTTATGTGCAACCGTTGCGAGATCTACACTGATCACAAGAGTCTGAAGTATATTTTTACTCAGAAGGAGTTAAACATGAGGCAAAGAAGATGGATAGAGTTGATCAAGGATTATGATCTGGAAATTCATTATCACCCTGGTAAGGCCAATGTAGTGGCCGATGCATTGAGTAGGAAGCCCTGCTCGTTGAATATGATGATCAAAGAGGAGCAACCCATGTTGTATCAAGAGTTTGAAAAATTTGGATTGGAACTCGTCAGTCGAGGATTCTTAGCCAACCTTGAGTTTCAACCCACCTTGATGAGCCAAATCAAAGAAGCCCAGAAGGGAAATGAGAGTATTGACGGAATTAAGCGCAGAATTAGTTCCGGCAAGGTGCCAGGATTTGAAGAAGATGATCAAGGAGTTCTTTGGTATAAAGGACGTATCTGTGTGCCTGCGGACTCAGAATTGAAGGAAGTTATTATGAAGGAAGCCCATGAGACACCTTACTCCATTCATCCCAGTGGAACCAAGATGTATCAAGATCTGAAGGAGCAATTTTGGTGGCATGGAATGAAGCGTGAGATTGCATCATTCATATCTAAGTGTGATATTTGTCAAAGAGTCAAGGCTGAACATCAACGTCCTGCGGGATTGCTGCAACCTTTGCAAGTTCTGGAATGGAAGTGGGAATCTGTTGGAATGGATTTCATCACTGGATTTCCAAGGTCTAGCCATGGAAATGACTCTATCTGGGTCATTGTGGATAGACTGACCAAAGTTGCCCACTTTATTCCTGTCAAGACCACTTATACCTCAGGACAGCTGGCAGATCTTTATCTATCCAGAATTGTGAGTTTGCATGGAGTCCCAAAAACCATCGTTTCCGATCGAGGAACACAATTCACCTCAAGATTTTGGAGAAGTTTGCATCAAGCCTTGGGAACCAAATTAGCCTTTAGTACAGCTTACCACCCTCAGACTGATGGACAGACTGAGAGAGTAAATCAAATACTTGAAGATATGTTGAGAGCCTGCGTTCTAGCCTATGGAGCTAAGTGGGAAGATTGTCTGCCTTTCACGGAGTTTTCCTACAACAACAGTTATCAAGCCAGTTTGCAAATGGCCCCATTTGAAGCTCTATATGGAAGAAAGTGTCGTACCCCTTTGAATTGGTCGGAAACCGGAGACAGTCAGATATTTGGACCAGACATTCTGCAAGAGGCTGAAGAGAAGGTTCGCATGATTCGTGATTACCTCAAGGCAGCCCAGTCTAGACAGAAGAGTTATGCCGACAAGAGACGTAGAGAGCTGACATTTCAGATTGGAGATTTTGTTTATCTTAGAGTATCACCTCTCAAGGGAATGCAGAGATTCCAAGTCAAAGGAAAGCTTGCACCAAGATATATTGGACCCTTCAAGATACTAGGCCGCAGAGGAGAAGTGTCTTATCAGTTGGAAATGCCCCCTGAATTGTCCGAAGTGCACGATGTCTTTCACGTGTCTTTACTCCGGAAATGTCTTGAAGTTCCGGAGAAGCCAGAAATCTTCAAGAATATTGATCACCGCTCTGTGGACATCAACAAAGATTTGACCTATCGTGAAGTGCCTACCCGTATCCTCGAGGAAGCCTATCGCACCACTCGAACCCGAAGCATCAAGTTTCTAAAGGTTCAGTGGAGTAATCACACCGAAGATGAAGCCACTTGGGAACGAGAAGATTACCTTCAGAAAGAGTTTCCCAATCTTTTCAGTTCCTAATTAGTGAATCTCGGGGACGAGATTCTTTTTAAGGGGGGAAGATTGTAACAACTCAGAAATTGTAATCCACTTCCTATAAATTAAAGTGCCAAATTTTGGACCAACATAAAACTTTTTATCTATTATTGCATGTATGCATGTATTTTCCATTATATGTCTTTTATGATTTCATGTGTGTGATTATTTGTTGTGCAATAGTTAGTTAGTTATAACTTAACCCACAGAGACATTAGAGAAGGATTATACAAGCCAAAGAAACCAGAAATAAAATTAATAAAGAAAAAGAGAAGGATAAGTTGATCTAGAAAATGTTATTGACTACCCTACTTTGGACACCTATATTAAGAAATCTGTAACTCAAGCAAAGGGTTGGTCAGTTAGTTGAGCTTAACCAAGTCACATACTAACTCAACCAAGAAGTTTCTAACCAAATTTCCAATCCGAACATCACTCAAACATCATCCAAACTTTGAATCTGAAACAGTGACAATACCAAAATTTGAAATATGATTTCTGCAAAACTTAACCTTTCTTGGTAACAAAAATATCTTTGGAAACCTTGGCTGTTATGCTGATCACCCAAAGTGAAAAATTTCAAAAATTCGAAATTAAGTTTCATGCGGACATTTCGTCGAACACCTGGCAGACAAAAATCGGGAAAAATCGTGATTACTGTGAAGATCACTGCTCCCGTTCGTCTCATGTCTGTAGCCATGCTCGTTGATGACGCCGCGGTCGACCCCAGCTCCCTCTGCCCCGACCCGAGCCGTGAGAAGTGGAGGGAAGAAGAGGAACGCGCCCAGGACCCCCCTCTCTGTCTCTCCTCTTCTGCATGACGCCGACCGCCATGACCGCGCCAGAGCCGACTCACAGCACTCCGCGGCCGAGACAACACCCCTTCCGCACGCGAGCAAGGCCGTCGAGGCCGGTGTCGCCCGTGCACCCTGCCAGGGCCCCGCACTGGCCACCTTCTGGCCGCCCTTGCCCTCGGCCTCCCGAGCCTATAAAACCCCCCCGTCGACCCCCAGAAGGAGCACACACCCACCGCAACCGATCCCCACTCTTCTCTCTTCCTCTCTCCCTCGGAAGCGTCCAATCTCTGGGAGCGTGCGCCGCCGCGTTCCTGGAGACTCCGGCCGCCGTTGGAGCTGCTGCTGGTGCGAGGTGGAGGAGCGGAGTCGCCGCCGTCGATCTGCTACCCCGCCGTCAAGCTCTGCTTCCTCTCCGTCATGCCCTCGCCGTCGAACAGTCGTCCCTGCAAACGCCGGTGAGCCCTGCCCTAGCCGAGGAAGACGACACCCCTGAGCCGTTAGATCTCGATCCGTCGGTCGCGTACCGATTCGGTGCGTTAAGTGACCTGACCGGTGGGCTCCACCTGTCAGGTTTAAAATTAGAAACTTCCCCCGCCCGGGCGAAACGGTATCAGGCCGGCCCGTTCGGGATTCTTTTGAAATTGGCCCAGTTCAGTTTAGTTTCGGTCCGATTCGTTTTAATTAAATTTCCCGCCCGTTTGAATTAATTCAAATAAGTTTCAGATATGATTTTCAAACTTTAATTCCAAGAGATTTACAAATCCATTTCTAGCAAATGAATATGTGTTGGAAAGCTTAGGAATTGCTCTACACTGTAGAACTGGTTAGAATTCAATTTGAGTTAGGGATTTAAATAAATAAGAAAATTCTGACCATAGCTTTATTAATCATAGAAAATTTCTAGAAAATTATTTAAACCTCCTAAAATTATGAAATTTGGTTTGTGAACTCACTAATGACCTCCCCTACTGTTTAGTCAACCTCAATCAACTCAAACCTTGTTAGTGTTATCAATTAGACCTTAATCCAATCCTAATGGGTAACATAAAATGATAGATTTCTATCATACACTTAGAAATTAAATTGCTCTCAATACCAATTCACTTAAGGAGTCAATCCTCATTGGAACTAGTACTAATACCCTTAGCTCAATACCCATACTTAAAAAGTAAACCACACATGGTATATGATAGAAAATTTAACTTGCACCCTCAATGCAAACTTGGAAGAAAACTTGCAAACCAATTCAAATAAAATCCAACAGGAAGGCTATTGTTTGAAAACAAGTATGTGTGCTTGGTGTGTTATTAGCATGATGTAGTGATGATGTGCTTTGTGTTTATTCGTTATTAGACGCTAGTGTTGCTGAGGAGGATATTGAGGGGGAATATTATCAAGAAGAAGAAGAATACCCTGGACACTTTGCCAACCAAGGCAAGCCATCTTTTGAATCATACTCCACATACCTAGTTTTACTTTTGCATTCCACTTGTTTTAAGTAAATTGCATGATTGAATTGCTAGAGTAGAATGATAGATGTGTAGTGATATCTTGCTTAGCAAGAGCATCAAGTTGAGTTTATCCAACCTTATTTTAGTGGTATCATCACTCCATGTAGTTGCTTAGTCGCTAATAAAATTGGTGCTATCTCTAAGGGGAACCCCATTTGAACTTGGTGACTTGAACTTGAAAACTTGACTGGGAGACCTCTCATACCTGATGGTTTTAGGAAGGAAAATAATCTTGACTAAGGACTATGGAATGTCGTTGCCAAATGATACTAAGTGATGTACTATGTGAGCCAACCATACCGTACGACCACATTACCCCTAAATGGGAAGGGGCTTAGTCCGTAGCTTGTTTACCCTAGTGTGGGAGGCCTTGTATCATCCTTTATAGAAGTGCACCGTGCGCGGGTACTTCTGAACCGAGTGGAAATTCCATTCATCCGGAATCCCGGAGCGGGCAAAACTAGAGGCGCCGGAACGTGGATTTCCGTATCTTGGGCTCTAGGGAAGGATCCTATACTAGAGCGAGCAAGTGAAAGAGTTTGTTTGATTATCTGAACCTCGCATACTTTGTGTATGACAAACCGTGGATTTCTCCCGGCAGATGTATCGAATCTTGTGGGTAAAGTGTACCCCTCTGCAGAGGTTTCAAAACTATTCGAATAGCCGCGTCCTCGGTTATGGACAGTTGGCAAACTGTACTTGACTTTTGTCAAGAAGATAATAACTTATGGTGAACTTGGTGATTGACATGACTTGACTTGACATTGATATTGACACACTTGAAGTTCCTTTTAGATTGAACTTAGAGAACTAAACTTCTTTTCTACCAATG
Organism: Dactylis glomerata; assembly: GCA_007115705.1. Classification (NCBI taxonomy): domain Eukaryota; kingdom Viridiplantae; phylum Streptophyta; class Magnoliopsida; order Poales; family Poaceae; genus Dactylis; species Dactylis glomerata. The sequence goes on along the minus strand of QXEO01000965.1, from coordinate 77,675 downwards.
AACATTCTTGGGAAACAAAACTAGCTTTTGCAACTAAACTTAGTGCTTAGTCCACCATATCAACCTTGCATATCTACTTCATCATTTCATTTATAAGATGGTTTGCGAGTGCATCCAATGTACTCATGGCTGTGTCCCTGGCTATCAACTTGGCCAGACTATGGGGCAGAGTACCCGGAGGAAGGTTATGAAGAAGAGTATCAGAACTAAGATCTTCTACTGAGTCGCCATTGCCTGTAGGGTGAAGGCCTGGACCCGAAGACGTTATTTCCGCTGCTAGATTGTGTTGTAATATGAACTTGGTCACTATGACCATTGTATTTGAACCATCGTATTGTAATGTCTATGGAACTGGTTACCAACTGCGTTATGTGTATCACAACAATGATTCTGGGATTGTGGTGGAATGCATAACGGGCACTTCGAATTTGTGATAAATTCGTGGGTGTCACAAACAAATAAACAACTTCTCTCCACCATGGTACTCTGAATTACTCTCCTATTGAATAACACTAATCATTGTGTAGTGGCTACAGAAGCACCCCTTAAAGTTCATCAAGTACTTGACAAGCACCACTCATAGAGATATCCAAATCAGATCACAACTCAAGATAGATATTATTGCAACTTAAACCAAGTACTAACACGGTGCACACACTGTCAACATTACACCATGAAAGGAGGAATAGATCACTTCAATACTATCATAGTAATAATTACTCTCATAATCCACAAGAGATCATAATCATAGCCTAAATCAAGTACCACCACGATGCACGCACTGTCACCGTTACACCATGGCAGGAGGAATAGATTACTTTAATAACACCACTAGAGTACACTATAATAATTAAGCATAGGAGTAGCATAATATCTGAATAATAACATCTACTTGTTCAACATGATACAAAGCTCACGATCACATAAAGATCACATCATGGGAGAGAGAGGTGAACCACATAGCTACCGGTAGAGCCCTTAACCCCGGGGGTGAACTACTCCCTCCTCATCATAGGAGACAGCAAGGTTGATGGAGATGGCGGTGAGGTCGATGGAGACGGCGAAGACGGCGATGGAGACCGATGGAGATGGCTCCGGGGGCACTTCCCCGTCCCGGCAGGGTGCCGGAATAGAGACTTCTGTCCCCCGAAATTCGTCGGTGGCGGCGGCGGAACTGCGGAACTCTTTCTGGAAATTTGCCGACTCCCCTAGGGTTTTCCGTCCTGAGGCTTCTTATAGGCGAAGGGGCGATGTCAGAGGGCTGCCAGGGCCTCCTCACACAGGGGCGGCGCGGCCAGGGCCTTGGCCGCGCCAGCCCTGTGTGAGGGAGGCCTGTGGCCCCTCTCCTTCCTCTCTTCGGATGTCTGGATGCTCCCAGGAAAAATAAGACTTCTGGCTTTTGTTTCGTCCAATTCCGAGAATATTTCCTGTGTATCACTCTGAAACACAAAAATAGCAGAAAACAGGGAACTGGCACTGTGGCAACTCGTTAATAGGTTAGTTCCGGAAAATGCATAAAGTGCCACTAAGTGTAACGAAACAATAGGCAAATGGTGTAAAAACAAGCATGGAGCATCAAAAATTATAGATACGTTGGAGACGTATCAACTAGTATGCATAGGGTGTGTGGGGGGATGTGTGCATTAGTTGGAGCAATCTTGTAGTTGGTTTGGGGAAATGGTAGAAATCTCTGAACTCCTATGGTTTTATCTTTTCGATGGTTGCCTCACTAGGGAGAAAGAATTACCTTGCATAAATATACAGTGATAGAAAGGATGCCTTGCTTGCGAGGATGCATATGTGTTTTCAACATCATGTTACAACTCTTTATGCAATACTCTGTTAAGTCTTAAATTTGACTAGAGATGGACTTCCTTGTCGAAGGAGTATTAGGGACTTGATTTTATATCAAATCTATGTTTGGATGTGATGCCCACATTTATGCTTATCAATGACATCTTGTGTGTTTGTATGCTCTTAATCTGTTGTTTGTGCTTTATTACCACCATGTTTATGAGAGGGGATATCAAGTGAAACCATGATCCTCAGTCCAACTTTTAGTCATAAGAAGTTCTCTAGTTACTTTATGATGTTTTACTTTCAGTACCTGAAACCTGAAAATCAAAAAAACCTTGTTACTTACTTTGTTTACTTTGGTTTTGTAAAGTTGCGAGCTCCTGACAACCACCACAGTAAGTTGGGGACGCAAAGCTGTTTTTTAATGTTGTAGGTTGTTTGAAAAGCGAGGAGAAGGAATCAACCTCAAGCTTACCCAAGAGTTTGATAATTACCCCGAGTCACCCTTATGGGGGAAAACTTCTCTTGCTGCATCACTCTGCCCTTGGAGTTCCAATAAGTGGCATATTAATGAATAGAGTTGCTGCCATCACAGGGTTTGCTAAAAATCCGACTAAGGGAGGGGTTGCCATTCGTATGCAGATGACACCATTTCTGCTCCCGCACAATGATACAGAGGGTGCTAGGGACCTTAAATTGTTGGTGTACATATTTGAAACTATGTCCAGCCTTAAAATCAACTTTGAAAAAAGTGAAAATAATGTTGATCCAAGAAGATGATGACAATTTACAATCTTATACTGATATATGTTCAACTGTCAGAAAGGTAGAGTGGCCAACACTACTAGGAAAAAAGTTTTTAACGACAGAACATGTGGTCGTTAAAATTCAAATTATGGTCGTTGAAAATTATTAACGACCACAATCGGGTGGTCGTTAGTTATCGCTATAGGCTCCGTCGTTAAAAGTAATAACGACCATATAGTTCTTTTGGTCGTTCTAACAACCAGATAATGATTTATCGTTAAATGTGAGGAAATAATGACCACATTTTTTACATTAACGACCACTTTTGGCGTCGCTAGAAATATTTCCATGAACATTAAAATACTATCGGTGACCAATTTTTATTATCAATGGCGATCAATTTCACCATTTTGATTGCCTATAGGCTATAGCGACCACTTCTTTATGCCGCATGCTACTTTTAAAAATTAATGACCATTGGAATTAAGCAAAAAATGAAAATTAGACAATCAATGAAACACAAGCTCTTCTATTAATCAAAACCACATATATTGAACATTATTCTCACGTATAATTCTTGAGTTCATAATTTAAAATATATATGAATCAAAACCACTCTCCAAACATCGTCAGTCTAGTAGAATATCTATAACTAGAAAATATCGGCTTGTCCACGGTTAAGGTGCGCCATCATGAAATCTTTATGTTGACGGCATATCATGGTTCATATATTCCTCAACCTCAGTATCAGAGCTTGCGAAGTGACCTATTCAGTGCGATGACCGCTCAACCGGGAAAGGACAAGAACACAAAAGGCACATATAGTAGGGGATTGAATTAGTGTCATATTAGTCCAATATGAAATAGAAAGTACAGAAATCACGAGATCGTCGTTTTGGTGGACGGGCTCAGTGGAGCCCGTTTTTTGAACCACAAAAAAATTCAAATTTCAAAGTTTCAAAAAAATTAAATAAAAATACCTGGTTGTAGACAACTTCATACACTACGATTGTACAAAATTTTAATTCAAAATGCATTGTATTGTGTCCTCGATAAAAATAACAAAAAACCAGATCTGGGAGCATGAACAGTATAGATTTTTTTCCTTTCAAATTTTGACCACTTTATCTTTTTTGCTGAGCCTACATGACAAGGTATTTCATATTGAAAAGTTGCACAATCATAGTGTATACAGTTGGGTATATCCAGATATTTTTTTTGAATTTTTTTAAAAATTTAAAATTTGAACTTTTTGGCATTTAAATAAAAGGGCTTCATGGTGCCCGGGTCCTAATAGCATTTTCCGAGAAATCACAAGCTAACTGAACAAAACTGTAATTACACAACAAACCTTCCGACTTAGAATTTTCATCTAAGAAACTTAAACAGAGACGGCTAGTGAGCTTGTAGATCTGACCTGTGTTTGCCCAAGTACAAACTCTAATATAAATCAAGAAATCCAGGAATCTTACTTTCTTGGCATGAACCATCGATCTGAAATTTAACACACGATTAAAAAGAGAAAAAAAAATGGAAAACCTATACATCAAAACTTGGAAGCGTCGGCTGATTGGGCACCCAAGGTCCTAACCCCATCCAATGCACGCAGATGAATCTGCCTACTATTCTTGTAGACTCGCAAGCTGTGCAGCTGTTCCGCCAGAAATCGATTACCAATCTAATTGCTAAAATTACCGCAATCACCTACCTCCGAGAATCTCCAATGACGGAAGCCTAAGGGCATGTTTGGTTTGGTGCCCAAATGTGTCCTGCCAAAATTTAGGCAACCTATAATATATTGGCTGCTATTTGGTTGATAGCCAAAATTTTGGTTGCCAATGAAAAGTTGCCCACCTACCACACATTCTCCTCACAGTTCTTACCAAAATTTTGGCCAACCCAATCCTTAGCTAATTTTTTTGGCTAGCCAACTGTTGGCAAAAATTGGTAGGGCACTGAAATGGCATGAACCAAACAAGCCCTAAATCCTCGAAGTTTGTATATGTGCATGTTGCCATCGTACGCCTTGAAGGCACAACAGCGCTGCCATTGGTCCTCTGCCGCTGGCCGCGCTGGGAGAAATAAAAGAATAAAACTCGTGAGTAAGGATGGGAGATGGGTTGCATAGCCATGGTTTACTTGGACGCGGGACTCGGGTGGGGAATTAGGGATACCTAGATCTGGTTGGTATTTATCTTCGTTTTACCCAACTAGTTGAATACCCGTACGATGCCACGGGCCAACAAACTTAAACCCAACGAAAGATCATTCTATTTCATATGTTGTTGTTGCTTCTAGAGCACAAACGATACTCCCCTAGTCTAGTGTGTGTGTGTGTGTGCAGTTTCTCTTGCATGTATTCATATTCATACAAGAACTGCTCAATGTATATCACTCGTCGCCACTCTTTAGGGTTATGTTGCGTTCCTCCAACTATGACTATCAAAATATGTGTAGTTCTCGTCATCATTTTTACCAGGCAGTCCTAAATCACTTAAGTCGTGTACTCATGCAAGTGCGAGCCTACAAAAACACTATGATTGATGACACGATAGCCCTGTGTTTGGAAAATAGAAACATACATTTTATCATACATGTGAGGTGAATCATTTGAAATTCTGAAATCTGTATCATGTAGCACAATTTTTAAAGCTTTAAACTGAATCAAGTGGAAATGGGATTCAGCATTTCTATTCACGTCCAACCAACAGTTTCGAAATTTCACCAAACACAAACATAGTGAAAGACAATTGCTATCTCAACCAACTGTTTCGAAATTTCATAAATTAAACACCAACATAGTGAAAGATAAATTGTTTAAAGAAGCTTCAGCCATTATTATTGCAGAACACAAATTCTGCAACGGAAATTGCAACCGTTAAAAATTAGGAACCACATTCACCTCCTTGATACACATGTGCAATGCTGCACGCGGTTTCTATAGCTAGAGAAACAGAGAGAGGGGAGAGAGAGGTGATGCCGCAGACTGTGAGCACGGGATCGACGGCAAAACGAATCAGGCCGACGTTTTGCACCTATGCAGCATGTGGAAAAACAGGGATGCGGTGGGGATCCAGGTCGGCTCGCACCGCCGGGACCCTGGCGCCAGGATTGGAGTCTCCCGGCAGTGGCGCGTGAACGCAGCAGCAGCGATGTCGCCGGAATCGCCGGGAGCTCTGGGAACTGGGCCGTAATTGACTGGCTGACTCAAGTCCCACCCGATATTATCCAAACGAACATAGAATCGAAAGCAACATATCCCACCATCTGAGCCTGGACGGAGGACCCTGTGCTTGGGGCAGCGGCAGTGAAGGATGTCGGGCTCTTGGCGGCAGACCTCCGCTTGGGTGGCAGCCCGTGGTGGATTCAGGGCAGGCGGCGACCGGCTGCGTGCGGGACGTTGCAGGGGAATTAGGTGGCGGCCACATTCTTTGTGGAGCCAGACGAGGAGGAGGTAGGTGGACGGGGCGGCGCAGTGGAGGAAGGGGCCGGGGGCGGCGTGGTGGAGGATGGGGGCGGCGTGGCGAGGAAGGAGATGCGCCGCAGACGACCAATTTTGGATCGGGGTAGTTCCATGAGACCTGAGGGGGCTAAACGCAAAATGGCTCGACGGACGTACCTACGAACCTACCGGTCGCATTGCCGCTTTATTAATAGAGATTATTATTACTAGTACAAATGCCTGTGCGTTGCACCGGGCAAATATTATGAATTGTAGTTTTGTTTTATGCTTGTGACCTGCATTAACTTGGAATTCCTCTAACTTGGAATAATCTTGGGGCTAGTTGTATATAGCTTAAATTTGGTGCACAATCCACGACGGCGGCCTTCCGAGCGGCGTGAGCTTGGGCGGCGGCTGCAGCGCACAGGCGGCGGCGACCTCGTGGGCGGCGGCCTCTCCAGCGAGTGCGACCTTTCCTTTGAGTGCATAGGTGGCGATGACCTTGTGGGCGGCGGCCTCTCCGGCAAGTGCGACCTTCTCGGCGAGCGCACAGGCAACGGCGACCTCGCGGGCGAGTGTGAGCACGGAGGCGTCCTCTTCAGCGACGACGAGCGTTGGCGGCGTCCTCTCTGACGAGGGCGAGCGCGACCGACGTCTTCCCCATGATGTCGTGGGCGACGGACTTCCCAGGTGAGCTCGTAGTCATTGGCGGACGCGAGTGGAGATGCGCTCCGACGTGATTCACCCGACTCTTGCGAGAAGGAGGTGTATCCCTATGACAGGTGTCCAGCGCGGACAGGTGAAGACCTATTGAACTATCCAAATAGTCCACTTTTATGATACAATATTTAGCATCCATAAACGACATGATGATCGGCATGATTATAGAATTTTGATGATTTAAATTATACTACTAATATATTAAATAAAATTAATTATCAAAAAATCTAATGGTGTCAAATGTAAAAGCAAATGGATACTGTCTTTAAAATCCGTTATTCTATCAGAACCTCATATAGCAACTTGTGCTTATGCACACATCCCAGCTGACACCGGCCGGTCAGATTCAGGACACGCACCGCCCTCCCACTCTCAGCTTCCTCTCTCAGACACACTATGAGCAGCGCATGCGCATGCGCATCCGCCCTCTCCGCTGCCTCCCCGCCGGCCGGCGCAAGGACCCTCCGGCCTCCCCCTCGCCTGCCGCGTGATGTTCCGGAGAGGACCACCATCTCTCATGTCTCCGTGCGTTGGAGGTCTCAGGAGCGCCTACCACCTCCTCCTGTTGGACAAGACACAGAATCAGAGCGAGCGCCGATGAACGCCGGCGAGGACGCCCCGCTTCGGCGGGTTGGGCCTGTCGCGAGCCTCCTGGAGTGAACCAAGTACGACATGCTCCCGATTTTGATGATCGAAGCCCCTCCCTGCCTCAGTATCAACTGGTATTTCATTGTTCCCCCTCTGCTTGATTCGGCTATGTCCGATGTAGCCGCTCTGCGCCTTGCCGCCGCCGACGTAGCCACAGTCAAACACCTCGCGCCGCTGCCACAGGGCCTCGGGGGCTTTTGATATTGGGCATAAGCTTGACTCTAATAATCACAAATATTTTTATCTAATTATTGCTTCTGCAATTCTGTAGGCTGCTTAAACTGTTGTTTCTTCACCAGATATAACACAGGTACACTTCTAGTCTTAAATGAAACTTTTTTATATTTTATTCACAATGTGTACATAATACCTCTATATATTGACATACAGATAAAGCATATCTGATTAATATTATTTCTGCACCTTTTATTAGAGCTATTTGTAGTAGCCACTAATGGTAGCTCTATATGCTTGTTGTTGCTGAACAATCAAGGAGTGAAGAGCAATTTGCTAATCGGGTGAGAAAGTGAGGATATAAAAGAGAAGGTAGAAGAAAAGTAAACTGAAAAGAAGGGACTGTGGGGACTGGGACCAGATTGACATACAATTGGTCAACATCAAGAAAAATCAGCAAACTACCTTTCATTGGTAACCTTCAATTTACTCTCTATACTGCACGATTGTACTGAATTTGACGAATTTGTACCCAGTTTGTTAGCCAGAGATTTACAAACAGTATTAGTATGAAAATTGAACTTAACCGGTAGCCAGTTCACATGACTCACTTGAACAGAAACATAGTTTTACAATTTTTAGCATCGACATCTGCTGAAGTGTTTGAAATGTCAGATATTGAGAATGTTCAATTTTAACACTAATTAAGAATGGTGATTGCATTCATGTTATTCAAGGATTTGAGGCAGCCCAGGGCTCCAGGCATGTTGGAGCAGCTCGGCCAAACAACTGAACAAAAGGAACAAGTGACCTTATATTAGATACAGGTAAGTCCATCTGGCAGCGTAGTCATTAGAAGTTCCATTTTAGTGGGACGTGTTGCTCGCCCAAACATTTGAAATACCGCATGATCTGTATCCCATATAATCAGCATGGATATTTTGTTGTCATGTGTCGCAGATTGTTTGCTCTTCGGTATGATCCATGTCCAGATTAGTTTTCGACTGCCTGATGCTTTTCTTCGTCGGCGTGGCCTTCTCGACTTTGGGTGAAGGCCGCTAGCCCTAGATTAGAAGAGATGTCATGGGGTCGAGTTGTCCTTTTGGGTCTGGATTCTTTGAATTTTGCTCTGTCGGTCTTACCTGCTGCTGCTCCTGCCTGCGTTGTTGCAGGTATGTTGTTCAATCGCTTTTAGTATTTGTCTTCAAAAATTGCACTTTCATAATCATTTTGATGTGGTTTTGTGGGTAGTGAATTTCATGAAGTCGTACATCAAGTTTTTTCTATCGTAGTAGTGTGTGTTCTTGCAATTTCAGAAACACTGTGAGTATTGTTAAACGACATGCATAGCAGACTTGTACTATAGATATTCTAAAAGTTGGAAAGTAGAAGAGATTACATTGATTTTTATGGAGTAATAGCAGTAAGGTCTTCTTTTGAATGAGATTAATTCTTTTGTCACCTCATAACGTCAGCTTATGCTACCTACTTCTGATCCAAAGGAGGAAAAGTCTGACAAAATATTACTGACAAGTGCATCTAAGTAAATTCCCACTTTTGGCGTTTTAAGGCCCCCTCCACTCGGGCTTGGGACCGGCATTGGCAGTGTTAGGCCCCCCCACCCTCATTTATATTTAATAAATTTAATTAGCCCCAAATAGGAAGTAAACATATATCAGTTTACAGAAATATGCTGAGATGGATAAATCTTAACTTATTAATTACCTTCAGATTATTTATGAAATTTTGCATGAACTATTTGGTGAGGACTTCTGTGTACACAATATTTTTTGTGTATGTCTCGATTGTACTAACTTCCTCTTTTTTCTCCGTCTTCTTCTTTTTCTTGTTATTCTTCTTCTTCGCGCACAAGCTTCCTTCGTCTCATGCAGTTCCAAAGCTCTGACTTGCTAAGTGATGCGTCTACTATTTGTGCTCTTGTACCCTTTCTGATAACAGGTAGCACTTATCTAAAATCTCCTCCAAATACAATTGTTTTACCACCAAATGGAAGATCTGGTATGTCCATTATGTCCCGCATACTTTTGTCTAGCGCTTCAACTGCCTGCCTCTTAGTCATAGATGCTTCGTCCCATATTATTAGCGATGTTGATTTTAGTAGCTTGGCTGTACCACTTTGTTTTGTGAATCCACAAATAGCCCCATCATCTATTTTTAGTGGAATTTTGAACCTCAAGTGTGCGGTCCTCCCTCCGGGCATTATGGAAGCAGCGACACCTGAGGTGGCCGTTGCAAGTCACATAACAAAATTTGATTGGATTTTGGAATTTTGGAAAAATTTAAATCAAACATATATTTTAGATATATTTTGAAAAATTTCCCTAAAATTCAGAAGATTTCATCTGGCAAATATTCTTACCGGGCAATATGAAATGGGTCAAATTTGGCCGTAATTCAAGTTTTCCGAGCGAAGTCCATCGGTGTTTCTTTTTCCTCTTCATGTGAAGTAGCGCTTGCACTGAAAAATTGTAAAGTGATTTATCAATGCTTTAATTACATGGATTAGTTTCATCTTCATAGACTGCTAATGATTTGATATGGCAATCTTAGTATATTTTGAAAAAACTATTCATAAAAAAGAACAATTAGAGAATATACTCAGCACAAAAGAACAATAAGAGAAGAGAAAGACACATTTAGCTTTGTAATAAAGATGATGTACAAGCTGGCACCTCCATGATCGAAAAAAAAAGTGTCGTACAATTACAAAGATGCGCAAGCCTCTTGTGTTGGAATAAAAAGGTCTGTATAGCTAAGCTAGTACCTCACCTGATCAATCGACAGATTTGTAATTGTCAAAATTGCAAGCAAAATCTCAGCCGGGAGGTAGCCTTGACTGCAGAGTGCAAAGTGCGGGCTGCCTGGCTCGAGAAGAAAATCCTGCTTCCAGCGCTGATCTTGTGCAGCGACCTCCACGTGGCGAGCTCGGCTGCCGCGAGGAAGCCCAAGACCCAAACACGGGGACCCAATGAATCCTCTCCCGATCGAATCTTTCTGGTAAAGGGAAGCCATCCTCCTTGCCCGCCATGGCTTTAAACTAAATTAGCAATCAATTCAATCTTGCAGGTTAGGGAAACCCCTCCTCCTTGCGGGTCATGGCCTTGGATTGGATCAGAAGAATCTTGCAATTGCCTGCCGTGGCTTTGGGGAAGCCATCCTCCTTGCCCGCCATGGCTTTAAACCAAAATAGCAATCGATCCAATCTTGCAGGTTAGGGAAACCCCTCCTCCTTGCGGGTCATGGCCTTGGATTGGATCAGAAGAATCTTGCAATTGCCTGCCGTGGCTTTGGATGAGAAGAGAAATTGACCCAAATCTTGCACTTGCCTGCAGCAGTCAACCACGCGGGGATGGTGACACTCATAGAGGGGTGCCCCTCATAGAGGAACGTTTGGTGAGGAATCGACGGGCGATGGGGAAGGAGGCTTCAGGCGTGCGGTTTTATCGTAGCCATCTAGGGCTCGGGATGGATTTGGGCTCGGTTGACAACCAATGCGAGGCGCAGTTGGGCCAGACCCATATGCACGACGGGCAGAAAACGACGGTAAAATATGGACGGACGGACGAACCAACCGGATGGACGAACCAACCACGGAAACCTTACGTCCTTTATTATTAGGTAGAGATGGAGGCGGCCGTGGAGGGCGCGCAATGTGCCGTGGAGCAAGGGCATTCAAGACAGTCGTCGTGCGTCCGGCAGTGGGGGCCACCAGCGAGCTGTGCTTGCACGGAGGCCAGCACCGTTGTCTTGGACGCTTCCTGAGATGGTGGACCCAATGCCCTTGGTGATTCAAACTGAGCAGCCCTGCTCGGATTTGGACGGAGGTGCTTTGGCTGGTAAAAGTGTGCCGGCAACGAAAGCGGCCAGGTCTGATCCGTCTGAGAAAGAAAGAGCCTGTCCAGCGGTCGGGAGGACCTGGCCCACGAGAGAAAAACACTTTGACGCCTGTCCTCGAGAGTGTGAGCCCCAAGGAGCTCGCCACCAGGGATGTCCTGGAGCATTCCGGAGTCGCATCGGATCCGTTGCCAGGTGGGGGCTCGGATCACGGACTCAGCGACACGTGCGGAGATCAGTTGGGCGATGAACTCGCCTTGCCTTCCTTGGACTGCTCTGATCTGGCTAAGGGCGACAGTAGTGTTTCACCTAGCACATCCTCAGCTGCATGTCAGCATGGTGTGTCAGCATGGTGTGTTTCCAGGAGACCAAAGTAGAGGCGATTGACAGTTTTTTCATTTCACAATGTCTTGATCCTAATTTTGATCGATTCGCTTACCTCCCAGCTGAGGAGACGAGAGGAGGCATTTTGATGGCCTGGGACACTTCGGTCCTAGATGTCATCAACGTGACATTTGACAGTACGTATGCTATCACAGGAGAGGTGATAACTCGTGATAACAACCATTGGTGAATCACCACGGTGTATGGGCCGCAATCCACGGAGGATAAAATCTCGTTTCTAGCAGAACGTAGAGCTCTTTGTCCAGGGCCTTGGATGCTTTTGGGAGACTTCAACATCATCCTAAACGCTAGAGATAAGAACAATGGTAATTTAGACAGGCCCATGATGGCGAGATTCAGGGACTTTGTTCATGAGCACGAATTAAAAGATATATACATGCATGGGCGTCTGTATACTTGGAGCAATGAGCGTGAGGAGCCCACTTTGACCAGAATCGATCGCATTATGGTTCTATGGATTGGGACATTCTGAACCCGGACTCAATTCTTCAGGCCCTGTCTTCCTCGATTTTGGATCACGCGCCGCTACATCTATCGCTAAATGCAGCTCTTCGGCTCAAGAAAAGATTCCAGTTTGAGTTGTGTTGGCTAAAACTGGACGGTTTTCAGGAAGCGCTTGTCGAGGCTTGGAAGTGTGGCAGCCGTATCGTCGATCCTTTTAAGAGATTAGATGCCCTGTTCAGAAATGCTGCGGTTTTTCTTCAGAGTTGGGGGCAAAGGAAGATTGGCAATACCAAATTGCAGATTGCGATGGCGCATATGCTTATCCTCAAGCTTGATGTAGCCCAGGAAAGGAGACTGCTAACTCCCGGGGAGCGATGGTTGCGGCGTACCTGGAAGAAATCAGTTCTAGGACTGGCCTCCCTGGAACGTACAATCGTGAGACAGAGATCACGCTTGCGTTGGATCAAGGAGGGTGATGCAAACACTAGGTGACGAGGGTTAACTCGACAAATGTCCTAGATGAAGGACTTAGGATCGGGGAGACAGGGCGTCGGATGAACTCGAAGGTAAACTCAGTCAAACAAGGTGGCTATGAAAGTAAACGTGGGTGTAGAACCTGGCTTGCTTTCAATCTGTCCCCCACCGTCCCCTCTTGGCCTCTTTATATAGGTGGCCAGGTCTCAAGGATCGGGTGGGATCCGATACAGATTACAATATCGATATACGATATAAACTCGTATTTCGACTAATATTACAATTGGGCCTAGCTTAACGGGCCTCAGAGGTACTCAACTGACGGGCTCTATTATCTATACCCTTGTCAGTAGCCCCCGAGATTCTACCAGAATTGCAGATTCGGGTTAAATCTCAAATCTTCAATTCTTCGACTTGATCAATACTTAACTTCTTCAAATCTTGAAATCTTTAACTTGGTCTTTCGACTTATCTTTCTCTATAATATCTCGCAAGGGGCTTTGATGAACAAGCCTGATAACTCTGACGGATTAAGAGGTCAGTTAACTGCCGGAACAGACACTTGTCACCTACTTCAAATTCAATCCCCTTGGACTTGAATTTGGGAAACCGGTCAAACCTACTCTTTTGCCGCATTTAGGACTTACAAAGAATGAGTCCCAGTGGTTCTCAGGGTACCCAGTGCGTCCACTAGGATTTTTCTTCGCGTCGTAGACACGGAAACATACCAGCAGAGCGCATCCATGTGCGTATACCGGGCCACATAGGACGGACCTGGGGTCTTACCTTCATGATATATTTCAGTCACGGCATTCGAGTTTTGTCGCGATGACGCAACCTGAGAATCATATGTCGCAGCCTTGTTTGACTGTTCCAACGTACAAAATATTCGGGTTTATTCAATCTTGATCGATAAAAATCTTCCTCCCGATGGTAGTAATGATGCTTCCAGAATCTTCCTCCTGATGGTAATAGCCCCTGAGGCTATAGTCGAAAAAATCTTTTTTCGAGTATAGTCTCGAAGACAACGTGCCTTCTTTCATGTCGTGAGATCATAACGTGACTCAATAATATCGTCGGGTGCACGCCCAGCGCTCCCGATGGTAGTAGCCCCCGAGGCTATAGCCGAATATTTTCGGGTATAGACTCAAAGAATGATTCCTCCTTTACCAGGCTCAATTTTTCGTCAGTTTCCTTGAGCTTCCCTTATTCAAGTTCACCAACTCGAACCATCTTTGGAATGTTCTTCTCACTAGCGTCCACTGCTTATCATAGTCTTCAATTCTCGTGACCCGTATGTTTGTGATGTCATTAATCTGTTTGTAATTATCTCTAAATTTTGACCATTACCCATGGGCAGCGCGGTAATTTCACAACTTCTCTGCCCGTTAGTGGTCTACCGTTTCCGCTCCTTACGCCACATCTCAGCCCACGTTCCGTTACCTGGAAGCTATATAAGGGGAAAGTGGGGAAATTCACTGTTTACCAGTTCCATGTTTTCGCCGCCGCCACCATTGTTGCAATCTCTGCGCTCCAGCGATCTCCTGCTTAGCCCCCGTGCGCAGATCGTAGATGCGCGTGAAGCATCAAGCGCAGAAACACTAGATGACCAAGGGGATGAACGCCACGACCAGCTGGGTACCTTCTGTCTTTACGCAGAAGGAACTCAACAAGGCCCGAGCGGATGGTCTCGTCTCCGATGACGACGAGGTTATCTTCCCAAGCACTGAACGGATCCCCAAGCCTAGAGATGGTTTTCGGGTGATGTTCTTCGCCTTTCTCTTGCGCGGTCTTTCCCTTCCTGTCCACGAATTCCTTTGTGGGCTTCTTTTTGTTTATGGTGTGCAGCTTCACCAGCTCACACCAAACTCCATCTTGCACATTGCTTGTTTCATAACTCTTTGCGAGTCGTTTCTGGGGATTGATCCCCACTTTCTTCTTTGGAGATCCCTCTTTCGGCTCCGCCCCAGTGTTGTATTGTCCAAGAAACCCGAACTGGGTGGAGCTTGTATCTCTGTTTATTCTGAATCGCAGTATTTGGAATTTTCAATGGCTGCCTCGGTACAAGGTTGGAGGACCAAGTGGTTTTACATCAAGGACCGAAAGAGTTCCTCCTCCGACAAGTACGGCATTGCTCCATTTGATGCCTCCCAAGAATTGAAGAAATTGGCCTCGTGGGATTCGCCTCCCACGGAAGCTGAGATGGAGAAGATCAAGCCACTCCTGGCCCGCATCCAGGAGCTGAAAAGTGGTAGAGGAGGTGCACTGTCGGGTACACAACTCATGGCGTTTTTCCTGCAATGTCAGGTTCAACCCCTGCAGCATCGTCTCTCCAAGTTGTGGACTTTTTCCGGCTTGGGGGATCCTTCTCGAGTATCTGAAAATCTTATGGAGAAGAAGGATCTCGACAGGCGTGTGAGAGCTCTTACTACTCTCACCAAGGATCATGAAGTTGCGGACTTAGCCACAAGCCACTTCGACTCCGAGCATCCCTTGCCTGCGGTAACTTTTGCTGTCTTTACTTGTCTTGTTTTTCTCTTATTATTGTTCGCCTTGTAACTTTCGGGTTGTTTCTCTTTTCAGGGTCATCGACTTCTTGTTTCTCGCCCTCCTCTCCCAGAGGGAGGAGCCATTCCACATGTTCCTATTTCCGTGGCCTCCGAAGCCTCCGAGATTGAGGACAGCCGAGATAGAGACGAAGGTGAAGATTCGCTGGAAAGGACCAGTTGTACGACGTCACCTCCTCCTGCGCTTTCTGAAGACCTTGTTGTCGACAAGAAGAGGAAACTTGTCGAAGAATTTGCTTCTTCCAGTGCCTCTGCCCCTAAGGCTGTGGCCGGGGAATCCTTCGTGCCAGAGGACGGCGGAGAACTCTTCGACTTCATGGACTCGTGAGTGTTCGTCTGTTTGTTTTCATATATTTAGCTTCTTATTGTCGACCTTGATAGATGACTCTGTCTTTTTCTCCTTTTCTCAGTGACGAGGAGGACCCGAAAAGATTTGCTGCTGCTGCCCCTATCGCTGATACCCTTGTCATCAATGAGCCGCCGCCACAAGAGGTTGATCCAGCAGCGAAACCTCAAAAAGCTTCAAAGAAGCCTACCAAGAAGGTAGTCAGTGTTTGTAGTTCTGGGCGCTTGAAGAAAGCGTCTAACGCCGGTGCTACCCTTGAGGCCCATCAGTCTACAAGCTCCTTCGACGACGTGCGTAAACATATTGTTATATTTACTTCAACTTTTGCGTGTTGATACTCACGTCCTATTTTCCGGACAGAACCTGATGAAGATATTTGTCGACTTGGGCAATGAATGTGTCGAGTACCAGAAAGTTGCTAAGGCCTCTGAAGGTAAATCTCGTTTTCAATACTTGCTTATCTTTGCATGCCTGACTTTGCTTCTTTGCTTGACTTTTTCTTTCCTCTTTGTTAAACTCAGGTGCTCTAAAGGCAGCCAATGCTCGCATTTCGTCACTGGAAGCTGAACTCGAAGCTTCCAGGATAGCTTTTGATGCCGCCACTGCTGCCAAGGTCAATGCTGAGAAGTCTGCTAAGTCAGCATTGGCTAAGGCAAAGAAAGCAGAAAAGGACCTGGCTAATGCTAACAAGGAGCACCTCCAGCGGGAACATGCCGTGGCTGAGCGGCTGAACCAGATGTCTGCTACTGCTGGAGGTACATACTATAACTTTCTTTCATTTTGTCGGTTTTCTTGCTCTTTTATGCTTGCTGATGTATTCCTTTTCTGTTGTTTGCTGTTTCCTTGGCTTTGCAGAATATAGTGAAGTGTCTGCATCGACTTTGCAACCAGACAACGATCCTCTCTTGGCCGCGGTTAGCTTGCTGGAAGCGAACTGGATATCTGTCCAGGAAATCTTCGAGTTGGTTAACCGCGCTCTTACGCGGATTTTTGTCGGGTTGTGGCCCAAGCAAAAGGCGAATGTGCCATACTTGAAGAATCTTGCCAAAGCCTTCGACACCTCTGAAGACCCCATACTTGTTATGAATGGTCTCTCCTTGAAGCAAGGTGCCGAGGGGGCCATTGCATTTTCATATGCGCATGGTGAGGAGGTTAACTGGGAGAAGGTGAGCTCTTCCCCCGGCCGTCCTCGTGCGGAACTGAAGGCCTTCTTCGAGAAAGCGAAAAAATATGCACTAGGCATCGGGTCAATGATTTCCCCTTCGGTAGCTTCCGCGACCGGTACGACGCCGATTTCTTCGACTCCGGCGACAAGCGGGTCTGTGCCTCCTCCCGACGCTAGTGCTGCTTCTGCTACGCCTACTTCTGCTGCAGATCGTGAGGCCGAGGTGGCGTAGACTTGGCCTCCCTTGTAATTTTTAGTTTTATTCTGATGTAGCCAACTCTTTAGTCGCATGTAGCCCGAGAACTTCAGTCAGAGGGCCTATACTTTTGTAAATATATCCTCTTTTGTTAAATGTCATGTTCGGTTTTAGCTTCTGAGATGCTCCTTTCTTCTTTTTCTTTTGCCTTCCAGCCTATGCGTGCTGGTGAATTATCTGGTCGTGGTCAAGCTCCATCTTCTGCCGATGCTTTCGACTCCGGAGCTTCGTCGCCTCCTCGTCCTTCTTGCCGATGTACTGAGTATTGCTCAAGGATTGCAGATCTTGAGAGCCGTTTGACTTTGTCGAAACGCCAAGCGCGGATGGCTATGGATAAAGCCAGCAAATCTTGCAGTTTTATGAAGCGGACATCCATACTTGAGGATAAGGTGTTGAGTTTGATAGCTAAAATTGTGCATTTGGAGGAGTGCGACTCCTTTCTCGTTGGTATTGTCGAGTCTGCTTGCGAGTTGCTGTGATGTAAGTTTTCCTGCCACTTTCCCCTTTTGCTTTTCTGCTGCAATGCTGTTGGCCCATGATTTTTATTACTGTAGGTACTTACTTGGACTTCGTTAGTGAAGCTCGCCGTGTTTCTGAACGGATCGCGACTCTTGAGAGTTCATCAGGTGGAGTCGAAACTTTTTGGTCTGATCCCCGGCGCCGTGGTGCTATTGTGCTTCTCCAAGATCGTGCTCAACACATTGGAGAAGCGGTTGATGGTTGTCGAAAATATCAGACTACCATGCATTCCGTCATGCTTCCTCGTAATCCTCTTCCTGGAACTTTTCCACAGCTGCTTGCTGTTTTTAGGTCTACTCAGCGCATTCATCGCCTGATAGAACTTAACTTAGTGGCTGGTGCCAATTTTGCACTTGGTTGGACATGCAAGTGGCACCCGAGGCTCAATTTTATTTCCATGTCACTAAGCTTGCCTTCGGGGGGAGCTCAGCTACGAGTTCATATGGATGCTACCCTCCAACCAGCTAGGAGATTATAGCTAGGCTGCTTCAAGAGGATGCCGCGTTTTTTCGTGAGCACCATTATTTAGATCCTTTGGGCGTAGACGATTTTGATCAGCCATTGATGTAATATTTGTGTGCGTATAATGTGAGAGTTTGCTGCTTTCTAACTTTTTGTGTCAGAATTCTTTATCCTCAGAGCATTGCACTTTGTGTGTATGTTGGTGCATTTACCGCAACTTTTGAAGACACGTAAACTCAAATAAGAGGAACTTTTGTCTTTTATTTATGCGTATAATGTAAGATACATGGGATGACCCAAGAGATCTGGCCTATGACCTGTGTTCTGGATCTAGAGGGCATTGCCCTGGAATAACTCGTGGATTTTACCGCCTTATTTTCCTACTCTATTTACTCGCCTATGTCGCTTGAGTCTTCTCTTCTTCTTCTGTAGGCTTCTCTTGCTCTGGTGGCTATACCCGAGGTTTCTTTACTTCTGGTTCCTTGGGGTTTCGTTCGAGTTGCTGCGTGACTCCTGTAGTCGTGCTTTTTGCCTTGTAGTTAGGTTCCCCGTAGCTTGCCATCATGCCAAAGTTTTGGGCCATCTTGTGAAATTCCTTGTCGCATAGGTCTGATAACTCGAAGCTTCCTTTGACCGTAATAATTCCTTTGGGTCCAGGCATTTTTAGTACCAGATAAGTGCAGTGTGACACTGCCATGAATCGCGAAAATGCGGGTCGCCCGAGGATCGCATGATATTGTGATGGCCAGTCCATGACTTTGAAGTCGAGTTTCTCCCTTCTGTAATTTTGCCGATTTCCGAAGCACACGTTGAGTACTATTCGACAAAGTGGATAATTGGCGCTCCCTGGGACTATTCCGTGAAAGGAGCAATCTGTTGGCTTCAGGAACTCTAATGAAATGTGCATTGCCCATAGGGTTTTTGTGTAAATTAAGTTTATTCCACTTCCTGCGTCCATGAATATTCTGTCGACATCGTACGTCCATATTTGAGCTTTGAGTACCAAGGGCACGTTTCCTGGCCGAGGTACTGTTATTGGATGATCGTCTCTGCTGAATTCTATGGGTTGCTCTGACCAATGTAGATATTCGTTGTTGCTGGAGGTGAAGTTATTGCGAGGTTAACTTGTCGAGTTATGCTTTTCTCCTCTTTATTCGACTTGGGCACTGGCTGTATCATTGCTATGATGTGCCCTTTAGATGGAACATATCCTTCATCGTCGTCGCGTCCCTGGTTTGATTGATCTTGGCCCTTGGGAGCTCCACTGTTTCCTTGTTGGGTTGCAGGTGTATTGCTTGTGTTTGCTTCGTATCCCTGCCGTTTTGCCTCGGCTTGTTTGTTAAGTGCTGCTTCTTGTAGTTTCAAGAACGTGGTGCAATCTTTCAATGCGTGTCTAGATACTCGCTTCCCATCGACGAACGCAGAGTGAATATGACATGGTCCGTTGAGCATATCTTCTGGTGATGGGTTGTACTCTCTGGATTCCCTTGGCGGAAATTTTTTGTAATCTTCTTTCCCGTAGCTGCGGTATCCCAAACTTTTTCGGTCGTTGCCTTGGTAGCTGTTGTCTTTGTATCCTACGGCTACTTGGCTATGAGAGCCGTAATTGTCGTAATTGCGGGATCTTCTTCTTTGACCTCCGTATCTGTTTCCTCTGTCATCTTCTGGTGGTCGCGTGCGTTTATTGTTGCACGCATCTTCTCCATCTGCGAACCTGTTTGCCACATCCATTAGATCTGATACTGTTGTTGGCTTGATTCTGCGCATCTCCTCGACTAGGTCTCCTCGTCGTAACCCGACTATGAATGCGTCTATTGCTCTTTCATCCGAGACTTCGACTGCCGAATTTTTGATTATACTCCATCTTTGGATATATGCTCTTAATGTCTCCCCACGTTGCTGCACGCAGGCTTTGACTTCTTCTATGGATGCTAGCCGCTTGTATGTTGACTTGAAGTTGCTTGTAAATTGTCTTGTGAGCTCTTCCTAGCTTCCAATTGTTTTCTTTCCTAGTTTGCTTAACCATGACCTTGCTGCACCGGTGAGGTGTAATTGCAAACTTTGCATTGCTGTTTCCCTGGTTCCTCCTAATAGTTTTACTGCTTGTAGATAATCTGAAAGCCATGACAGTGGCTCCTGCGATCCGTCGTACTTTTGTTGGTCATGGGGTAATTTGAAACCTTTGGGTACTGGCGTGATGCGAACCCTATGGGTAAAGCATGGCGCCCCCATCTCCTTTTCATCATCTTCGTAGTCATATGTTCTATTGGGGGTTCTGGATCGTCGGGTTCCTTTGTTCTTTGGACTATTGTATCGTCCTGGTGACGGTGTCCTAGATCGGCGACTTCTACTTCTGTGCCGAGGACTGTTGTGACGGCGTGGTGATCTTGGTTTATGAGTTCCTTTGTTGCGATATGCCCCCTCTTCTTTTGCTGATAATTTGTTGCCTACCATCTTCAATCCATTTAGTGCTGCGCGATGCATATGTTCCCTCGGGTCTCCTGGGTTTGGTCGTGTTGTATGCAGGTATGCTTGAGCTGCCACCAATGCTGCTTCAGGAGTTTTTGGTATAATATTTCCTTGACCGTCGACCGATAGGAAGGACGAGTCGAGGTTTTTTGAGATACTTTGCCTTTCTAAGTACCCGAGATTCTCATATCTCGATCCATGTCGATGATGCTTTCTATTTGTGTACGATGCATCACTACATGCTCTGCGAGCGGCGTCGCTTGCTGCAATGGCTGAGTCCTTCCTTTTCTGTATTTCAATCCTTTCCTTTGCTAATAGCTTTGCCTGCTGCCTTAGGGCGTAATGGTATCCCAAAAGCATGTTTTGGCTGGAATTTGTTGGTATTGGCGTGCCGTGCTCCACGGCTGTATTGATTGTTCTCCACTCATCTTCTGATAGTCAAAATTTTACCCTTGTTATGAGGGAGTCAGCGGTTTCTCCTTCTGCTAAGTGGTTTGCCCCTCTGTTTATATTTGCTGGATTAAGCACTGGGTTGTTGTTGTCGTCGAGTTCTTCTGAGTTATCTCCTGTGATGGCGAGTATCTGATACCGATTGTCGAGCTTGCTGTTGTAACTTGAGAAGATAGATTTGTCATCCTCAGAAAGTTCTATTCCTGTTTTCCAGGTGTCTGTTGATTGATCTGAGGTGTCATCGTGGCAGATCATGAGATCTTCGAGTTGCACTTCTAAGTCAAAATTCTCCATGGTTTCATTGCCTCCTGCGATTTTTCCTTCTTTTGCTTCTACTAAGCTGACCAGTGAGTTTACCTCGCTGGAAGAGCCTTCTGACGATTCCGATATTGCTGCTATCTCGGGTTCACTTGCCGACGGACCCATTTTCGTCGGGTCTGAAAGGCGAATCGAACCTAGTGATCCGATGCAAAAGTTTAGACTTCCGATCATCAAATCCATATCTTGATCCATACTCTCGAATACTTGCGTGAAACTTGACTGGTGAGGTTGAAAATTGACGGTTCCGAAGGGTATCTGAATTTCGTTGACTTGCGAGTTGTTGTTGGCTAAAAGCGAAAAAGCCGTCGAACTCATGATTCCAATGCCCTTCGTCCCCACGATCGGCGCCAATTAATGAGGGTTAACTCGACAAATGTCCTAGATGAAGGACTTAGGATCGGGGAGATAGGGCGTCGGATGAACTCGAAGATAGACTCAGTCAAACAAGGTAGCTATGAAAGTAAACGTGGGTGTAGAACCTGGCTTGCTTTCAATCTGTCCCCCACCGTCCCCTCCTGGCCTCTTTATATAGGTGGCCAGGTCTCAAGGAACGGGTGGGATCTGATACAGATTACAATATTGATATACGACATGAACTCGTATTTCGACTAATATTACAATTGGGCCTAGCTTAACGGGCCTCAGGGGTACTCAACTGACGGGCTCTATTATCTATACCCTTGTCACTAGGTTTTTTCACTCGGTCGTTGATCTAAAAAATAAATTGCTGCAATCCGGGTTGGAGAAGAGTTGGTCACAGACCAGGAAAGAAAAGTGCAGGTGTTCACCGAGGCGTACCAGAATCTTCTGGGGACGATTGAGAAAGAGATCATGGCATCGACCTGGGAGCTCTAAACATTCAGGCACATGATCTTTAGAGTCTTGATGGGCTTTTCACTGAAGAAGTATGGGGCATGATAAAGGAAATGCCCTCTGATCGTGCGCCGGGCCCGGATGGATTTAATGCGGTGTTTTATCAGGCGGCGTGGCCAGTTATTAAGGGAGACGTCATGGCTGGTTTGCTCAAACTGGCAGTGGGCGATGGAAGGGGCTTTGCCAGACTAAATCGTGCTCTATTTACCTTAATTCCCAAGAGACAAGATGCTTTAGAGGTGGGGGATTACGGCCCGATTAGCTTAGTACATAGCTTCTCCAAGCTCTTTTCCAAAATTCTTGCTAACAGATTGAGGCCAAGACTTGGGGAATTGATCAGCGCCAATCAATTAGCTTTTATTAAGGGAAGAAGCCTGCATGAAAATTTTGTTTTGGTTAGGCAAGTCGCGAGGAAAATCAACCAGAGGCACTCAAGAGGTGTACTGCTCAAGTTTGATATATCGCGAGCTTTTGATACGATCTCCTGGAGTTTTCTGTTCGAGGTCCTGGAGCGATTGGGTTTTAGTCAACTTTTTAGGAACTGGCTCGCTATCTTGCTACGTTCGGCCTCCAGTAAAGTTGTTGTGAGCAGGACTCCAGGGGCAAGCATACAACAGAGCCGTGGGGTGCGTCAAGGGGATCCCACATCGCCCATTTTGTTCGTAGCCGGGATGGAGGTTCTGACGGCCGCGATCTCCATAGCAGTTCAGGACCAGATCTTTTTGAGGCTTGCTGGAATTTCTCCCCTACAGAGAATTTCTCTATATGCTGATGACATTGTGGTGTTCATCAAGCCAGAGGAACATGAGCTTAGGGCGATCAGAGAAATAGTACAGATTTTCGGAGAAGCATCGAGGCTACAAATCAATTACAAGAAGACAACAATGACTTTGATTCGAGGGGATGAAGAGGATGAGACTAGAGTGAGATCGACCCTTGGCTGTGCAATTGCAAAGTTTCCAATCAAATACTTAGGGCTGAATTTGGCGCCGCGCCCTCTAACCAAAGCTGAATTGCAACCGGCCCTAGACAAAGTGATTAATTTTTTGCTGGCTTGGCAAAGAGGCATGATAGCAAGGCCGGGGCGTTTGATCCTGATGAAGAATGTGGTCCTTGCAAGGCTAGTACATCAGCTCCTAGTTGTGGACGCGCCTGTATGGCTGTTGGAGGAGGTCATCAAGTGGATCCGAGCTTTTTTCTAGGCAGGCAAGCGTCAAGTGAATAGAGGGCAGTGCCTCGTTTCCTGGGAGTAGATCAGCCAGCCTCTATGCTATGGAGGTCTCGGTGTGAAGGATCTCCGCTTGTAGGGGCTCGCCCTCCAGGCCAGATGGCCTTGGCTTAGGCGGATGGACCCATCGCGACCATGGCAGGGGCTCCCGGTGATGCAAGATGAAGGCGCATCCGAGGTCTTCCATGCCTTGATCAAGATCAAGGTAGGGAATGGAAGGCGGGTCTATTTTTGGAAGGACAAATGGATCGATGGAAGGACGGTGGAGGATATTGCACCTGGGATTCTCGTGGAGGTGCCCACACGCTGGAAGAATTGTAGGACAGTCGATGTGGCCATGCATTCTAATAGATGGATGCTGGACATCACAGGTGCTTTATCGAAGGTGGACTACAGGCAGCTGGTCGACCTTTGGTTGGCCATTGATAGCTTGGACAGGGAAACAAACAAGGAGGACCAATTCAGTTGGATCGGCGGAAAGGATGGCAAATACTCCGCTAAAGATACCTACACGATGCTCTGTCACGGCTGTGTCAGATCAGCGATCGCCACCCCGATATGGACACCGAGGCGTACCAGAATCTTCTAGGGACGATTGAGAACAGAGATCATGGCATTGACCTGGGAGCCCTGAACATTCATGCACATGATCTTCAGAGTCTTGATAGGCTTTTCACTGAAGAAGAAGTATGGGGCGTGATAAAGGAAATGCCCTCTGATCATGCGCCGGGCCCGGATGGATTTAATGCGGCATTTTATCAGGCGGCGTGGCCGGTTATTAAGGGAGACGTCATGGCTGGTTTGCTCAAACTGGCAGTGGGCGATGGAAGGGGCTTTGCCAGACTAAATCGCGCTCTAGTTACCTTAATTCCCAAGAGACAAGATGCTTTAGAGGTGGGGGATTACCGCCCGATCAGCTTAGTACACAGCTTCTCCAAGCTCTTTTCCAAAATTCTTGCTAACAGATTGAGGCCAAGACTTGGGGAATTGATCACGCCAATCAATCAGCTATTATTAAGGGAAGAAGCCTGCATGACAATTTTGTTCTGGTTAGACAAGACGCGGGGAAAATCAACCAGAGGCGCTCAAGAGGTGTACTGCTCAAGTTTGATATATCGCGAGCTCTTGATACGATCTCCTGGATTTTTCTGTTCGAAGTCCTGGAGCGATTGGGTTTCAGTCAACTTTTCAGGAACTGGCTTGCTATCTTGCTACGTTTGGCCTCCAGTAAAGTTGTCGTGAGCGGGACTCTAGGGGCGAACATACAGCAGTGACGTGGGGTGCGTCAAGGGGATCCCACATCGCCCATGTTGTTTGTAGCCGGGATGGAGGTTCTAACAGTCGTGATCTCCAAAGCAGTTCAGGACCAGATCTTTTTGAGGTTTGCTGGAATTTCTCCCCTACAGAGAATTTCTCTATATGCTGATGACATTGTGGTGTTCATCAAGCCAGAGGAACATGAGCTTAGTGCGATCAGAGAAATAGTATAGATTTTCGGAGAAGCATCGGGGCTACAAATCAATTACACGAAGACAATGATGACTTTGATTCGAGGGGATGAAGAGGATGAGACTAGAGTGAGATCGACCCTTGGCTGTGCAATTGCAAAGTTTCCAATCAAATACTTAGGGCTGAATTTGGCGCTGCGCCCTCTAACCAAAGCTGAATGGCAACAGGCCCTAGATAAAGTGATTAATTTTTTGCCGGCTTGGCAAAGAGGCATGATAGCAAGGCCGGGGTGTTTGATCCTGATGAAGAATGTGGTCCTTGCAAGGCTAGTACATCAGCTCCTAGTTGTGGACGCGCCTGTATGGCTGTTGGAGGAGGTCATCAAGTGGATCCGAGCTTTTTTCTGGGCAGGCAAGCGTCAAGTGAATGGAGGGCAGTGCCTCGTTTCCTGGGAGGAGATCAGCCAGCCTCTGTGCTATGGAGGTCCCGGTGTGAAGGATCTCCGCTTTTACGGGCTCGCCCTCTGGGCCAGATGGCCTTGGCTTAGGCGGACAGACCCATCGCGACCATGGCAGGGGCTCCCGGTGATGCAAGATGAAGGCGCAACCGAGGTCTTCCATGCCTTGATCAAGATCAAGGTAGGGAATGGAAGGCGGGTCTATTTTTAGAAGGACAAATGGATCGATGGAAGGACGGTGGAGGATATTGCACCTGGGATTCTCGTGGAGGTGCCCACACGCTGGAAGAATCGTAGGACAGTCGATGTGGCCTTGCATTCTAATAGATGGATGCTGGACATCACAGGTGCTTTGTCAGAGGTGGACTACAGGCAGCTGGTCGACCTTTGGTTGGCCATCGATACCTTGGATAGGGAAACAAACAAGGAGGACCAATTCAGTTGGATCGGCGGAAAGGATGGCAAATACTTCGCTAAAGATACCTACACAATGCTCTGTCACGGTCGTGTCAGATCAGCGATCGCCACCCCGATATGGACACCGAGGCGTACCAGAATCTTCTAGGGACGACTAAGAACAGAGATCATGGCATCGACCTAGGAGCTCTGAACATTCAGGCACATGATCTTAAGAGTCTTGATGGGCTTTTCACTGAAGAAGTATGGGGCGTGATAAAGGAAATGCCCTCTGATCGTGCGCCGGGCCCGAATGGATTTAATGCGGCATTTTATTAGGCGGCGTGGCCGGTTATTAAGGGAGACATCATGGCTGGTTTGCTCAAACTAGCAGTGGGCGATGGAAGGGGCTTTGCCAGACTAAATCGCGCTCTAGTTACCTTAATTCCCAAGAGACAAGATGCTTTAGAAGTGGGGGATTACCGCCCGATCATCTTAGTACACATCTTCTCCAAGCTCTTTTCCAAAATGCTTGCTAACAGATTGAGGCCAAGACTTGGGGAATTGATCACGCCAATCAATCAGCTATTATTAAGGGAAGAAGCCTGCATGACAATTTTGTTCTGGTTAGGCAAGTCGTGAGGAAAATCAACCAGAGGCGCTCCAGAGGTGTAATGCTCAGGTTTGATATATCACGAGCTTTTGATATGATCTCCTGGAGTTTTCTGTTCGAGGTCCTGGAGCGATTGGGTTTCAGTCAACTTTTCAGGAACTGGCTCGCTATCTTGCTACGTTCGGCCTCTAGTAAAGTTGTCATGAGCGGGACTCCAGGGGCGAGCATACATCAGAGACGTGGGGTGCGTCAAGGGGATCCCACATCGCCCATGTTGTTCGTAGCCAGGATGGAGGTTCTGACGGCCGTGATCTCCAAAGCAGTTCTGGACCAGATCTTTTTGAGGCTAGCTGGAATTTCTCCCCTACAGAGAATTTCTCTATATGCTGATGACATTGTGGTGTTCATCAAGCCAGAGGAACATGAGCTTAGGGCGATCAGAGAAATAGTACAGATTTTCGGAGAAGCATCGGGGCTACAAATCAATTACAAGAAGACAACGATAACTTTGATTCGAGGAGATGAAGAGGATGAGACTAGAGTGTGATCGACCCTTGGCTGTGCAATTGCAAAGTTTCCAATCAAATACTTAGGGCTGAATTTGGCGCTGCGCCCTCTAACCAAAGCTGAATGGCAACCGGCCCTAGACAAAGTGATTAATTTTTTGCCGGCTTGGCAAAAAGGCATGATAGCAAGGCCGGGGCGTTTGATCTTGATCAAGAATGTGGTCCTTGCAAGGCTAGTACATCAGCTCCTAGTTGTGGACGCGCCTGTATGGCTGTTGGAGGAGGTCATCAAGTGGATCCGAGCTTTTTTCTGGGCAGGCAAGCGTCCAGTTAATGGAGGGCAGTGCCTCGTTTCCTGGGAGGAGATCAGCCAGCCTCTGTGCTATGGAGGTCTCGATGTGAAGGATCTCCGCTTGTATGGGCTCGCCCTCTGGGCCAGATGGCCTTGGCTTAGGCGGACAGACCCATCGCGACCATGGCAGGGTCTTCCGGTGATGCAAGATGAAGGCGCAGCCGAGGTCTTCCATGCCTTGATCAAGATCAAGGTAGGGAATGGAAGGCGGGTCTATTTTTGGAAGGACAAATGGATCGATGGAAGGACGGTGGAGGATATTGCACCTGGGATTCTCGTGGAGGTGCCCACACGCTGGAAGAATTGTAGGACAATCGATGTGGCCTTGCATTCTAATAGATGGATGCTGGACATCACAGGTGCTTTGTCGGAGGTGGACTACAGGCAGCTGGTCGACCTTTCGTTGGCCATCAATACCTTGGACAGGGAAACAAAAAAGGAGGACCAATTCAGTTGGATCGGCGGAAAGGATGGCAAATACTCCGCTAAAGATACCTACATGATGCTCTGTCACGGTCGTGTCAGATCAGCGATCGCCACCCCGATATGGACACCGAGGCATACCAGAATCTTCTAGGGACGATTGAGAACAGAGATCATGGCATCGACCTGGGAGCTCTGAACATTCAGGCACATGATCTTCAGAGTCTTGATGGGCTTTTCACTGAAGAAGAAGTATGGGGCGTGATAAAGGAAATGCCCTCTGATCGTGCGCCGGGCCCGGATGGATTTAATGCGGCATTTTATCAGGCGGCGTGGCCGGTTATTAAGGGAGACGTCATGATTGGTTTGCTCAAACTGGCAGTGGGAGATGGAAGGGGCTTTGCCTAACTAAATCGCACTGTAGTTACCTTAATTCCCAAGAGACAAGATGCTCTAGAGGTGGGGGATTACCGCCCGATCAGCTTAGTACACAGCTTCTCCAGGCTCTTTTCCAAAATTCTTGCTAATAGATTGAGGCCAAGACTTGGGGAATTGATCACGCCAATCAATCAGCTATTATTAAGGGAAGAAGCTTGCATGACAATTTTGTTCTAGTTAGGCAAGTCGCGAGGAAAATCAGCCAGAGGCGCTCAAGAGGTGTACTGCTCAAGTTTGATATATCGCGAGCTTTTGATACGATCTCCTAGAGTTTTCTGTTCAAGGTCCTGGAGCGATTGGGTTTCAGTCAACTTTTCAGGAACTGGCTCGCTATATTGCTATGTTCGGCCTCCAGTAAAGTTGTCGTGAGCGGGACTCCAGGGGCGAGCATACAACAGAGATGTGGGGTGCGTCAAGGGGATTCCACATCGCCCATGTTGTTCGTAGCCGGGATGGAGGTTCTGACGGCCGCGATCTCCAAAGCAGTTCAGGATCAGATCTTTTTGAGGCTTGTTGGAATTTCTCCCCTACAGAGAATTTCTCTGTACGCTGATGACATTGTGGTGTTCATCAAGCCAGAGGAACATGAGCTTAGGGCGATCAGAGAAATAGTACAGATTTTCAGAGAAGCATCGGGGCTACAAATCAATTACAGTAAGACAACGGCGACTTTAATTCGAGGGGATGAAGAGGATGAGACTAGAGTGAGATCGACCCTTGGCTGTGAAATTGCAAAGTTTCCAATCAAATACTTAGGGCTGAATTTGGCGCTGCACCCTCTAACCAAAGCTGAATGGCAACCGGCCCTAGACAAAGTGATTAATTTTTTGCCGGCTTGGCAAAAAGGCATGATAGCAAGGCCGGGGCGTTTGATCTTGATCAAGAATGTGGTCCTTGCAAGGCTAGTACATCAGCTCCTAGTTGTGGACGCGCCTGTATGGCTGTTGGAGGAGGTCATCAAGTGGATCCGAGCTTTTTTCTAGGCAGGCAAGCGTCCAGTTAATGGAGGGCAGTGCCTCGTTTCCTTGGAGGAGATCAGCCAGCCTCTGTGCTATGGAGGTCTCGATGTGAAGGATCTCCGCTTGTATGGGCTCGCCCTCTGGGCCAGATGGCCTTGGCTTAGGCGGACAGACCCATCGCGACCATGGCAGGGTCTTCCGGTGATGCAAGATGAAGGCGCAGCCGAGGTCTTCCATGCCTTGATCAAGATCAAGGTAGGGAATGGAAGGCGGGTCTATTTTTGGAAGGACAAATGGATCGATGGAAGGACGGTGGAGGATATTGCACCTGGGATTCTCGTGGAGGTGCCCACACGCTGGAAGAATTGTAGGACAATCGATGTGGCCTTGCATTCTAATAGATGGATGCTGGACATCACAGGTGCTTTGTCGGAGGTGGACTACAGGCAGCTGGTCGACCTTTCGTTGGCCATCGATACCTTGGACAGGGAAACAAAAAAGGAGGACCAATTCAGTTGGATCGGCGGAAAGGATGGCAAATACTCCGCTAAAGATACCTACATGATGCTCTGTCACGGTCGTGTCAGATCAGCGATCGCCACCCCGATATGGACACCGAGGCATACCAGAATCTTCTAGGGACGATTGAGAACAGAGATCATGGCATCGACCTGGGAGCTCTGAACATTCAGGCACATGATCTTCAGAGTCTTGATGGGCTTTTCACTGAAGAAGAAGTATGGGGCGTGATAAAGGAAATGCCCTCTGATCGTGCGCCGGGCCCGGATGGATTTAATGCGGCATTTTATCAGGCGGCGTGGCCGGTTATTAAGGGAGACGTCATGATTGGTTTGCTCAAACTGGCAGTGGGAGATGGAAGGGGCTTTGCCTAACTAAATCGCACTGTAGTTACCTTAATTCCCAAGAGACAAGATGCTCTAGAGGTGGGGGATTACCGCCCGATCAGCTTAGTACACAGCTTCTCCAGGCTCTTTTCCAAAATTCTTGCTAATAGATTGAGGCCAAGACTTGGGGAATTGATCACGCCAATCAATCAGCTATTATTAAGGGAAGAAGCTTGCATGACAATTTTGTTCTAGTTAGGCAAGTCGCGAGGAAAATCAGCCAGAGGCGCTCAAGAGGTGTACTGCTCAAGTTTGATATATCGCGAGCTTTTGATACGATCTCCTAGAGTTTTCTGTTCAAGGTCCTGGAGCGATTGGGTTTCAGTCAACTTTTCAGGAACTGGCTCGCTATATTGCTATGTTCGGCCTCCAGTAAAGTTGTCGTGAGCGGGACTCCAGGGGCGAGCATACAACAGAGATGTGGGGTGCGTCAAGGGGATCCCACATCGCCCATGTTGTTCGTAGCCGGGATGGAGGTTCTGACGGCCGCGATCTCCAAAGCAGTTCAGGATCAGATCTTTTTGAGGCTTGTTGGAATTTATCCCCTACAGAGAATTTCTCTGTACGCTGATGACATTGTGGTGTTCATCAAGCCAGAGGAACATGAGCTTAGGGCAATCAGAGAAATAGTACAGATTTTCAGAGAAGCATCGGGGCTACAAATCAATTACAGTAAGACAACGGCGACTTTAATTCGAGGGGATGAAGAGGATGAGACAAGAGTGAGATCGACCCTTGGCTGTGAAATTGCAAAGTTTCCAATCAAATACTTAGGGCTGAATTTGGCGCTGCACCCTCTAACCAAAGCTGAATGGCAACCGGCCCTAGACAAAGTGATTAATTTTTTGCCGGCTTGGCAAAGAGGCATGATAGCAAGGCCGGGGCGTTTGATCCTGATCAAGAATGTGGTCCTTGCAAGGCTAGTACATCAGCTCCTAGTTGTGGACGCGCCTATATGGCTGTTGGAGGAGGTCATCAAGTGGATCCAAGCTTTTTTCTGGGCAGGCAAGCGTCAAGTGAATGGAGGGCAGTGCCTCGTTTCCTGGGAGGAGATCAGCCAACCTCTGTGCTATGGAGGTCTCGGTGTGAAGGATCTCCGCTTGCAGGGGCTCGCCCTCTAGGCCAGATGGCCTTGGCTTAAGCGGACAGACCCATCGCGATCATGGCAGGGGCTCCCCGTGATGCAAGATGAAGGCACAGCCGAGGTCCTCCATGCCTTGATCAAGATCAAGGTAAGGAATGGAAGGCGGGTCTATTTTTGGAAGGACAGATGGATCGATGGAAGGACGGTGGAGGATATTGCACCTGGGATTCTCGCGGCGGTGCCCACACGCTGGAAGAATTGTAGAACAGTCGATATGGCCTTGCATTCTAATAGATGGATGCTGGACATCACAGGTGCTTTGTCGGAGGTGGACTATAGGCAGCTGGTCGACCTTTGGTTGGCCATCGACACCTTGGACAGGGAAACAAAGGAGGAGGACCAATTCAGTTGGATCGGTGGAAAGGATGGCAAATACTCTGCTAAAGATACCTACACGATGCTCTTTCACGGTCGTGTCAGATCAGCGATCGCCACCCCGATATGGATATCCCTAGCACCTCTGAAATGTAAAATTTTTAGTTGGCTCGCGAGTAGACAAAGACTTTGGATGTCAGATCGTCGGGCTTGACATGGGTTGCAAGATCTTTCAGAGCCTTGTTTCACATGTCTCTAGGAGGAGGACAATGTGGATCACATACACACGCAATGCGTTTTTGCTAGGGTGGTATGGTTCGGTTGTCTACAATAGGCGGGTCTACAGATTGTAGCACCACATCTGGACAGTAGCTTCCTGTCTTGGTGGTTGGAGACGCGGGACAGAGTGCATCACACAAGCAGGCGAAAGTTTGACACGTTGATGATTCCAACATCGTGGATGCTCTGGAAACAAAGAAACGCTAGGGTTTTCTAGAATGAGAGGGAGCAGTGTGATGCTATGCAGCTGATTCAGCATATCAAGGAGGAGCTTTGCTTATGGGAGTTAGCCCATGCCGGGGGGAGTGCCCCTGCTTCGAGAGAGTAGGCTTTAGTTAGTGAGTGCGTGCGTGTGTTTTTTGTCATCCAGTTTGTTCGCATTCCGGTTGACACTCTTGTATATTGTGTTGCTTCTTCTTCTATAAAGCGATGGCATGCTCTTTGCATGCTCTCGAAAAAAAATAAGTTAACTAATCGCTAGTTTCTCTCCAGGAATAACAAAATACTAACCATCAGCGACGACCAGCCAAAGAAAAATAATGACGGGCATATCCATCGTCGTAAGGGAGGTCACACAGGGCTGGATGAGACGTGGGATTGGCTATGCATACCAATAACGATGAAAGGTTTTTAATCGATGGTCGTTAATACCCTAATTTCTAGTAGTGCAATCAAATACCCATGGACGCCTCTTTGTGCTAGAAGAGCTACAACAGAGATGAACTTTCTACGAGAAAATTTGGAAAAGAAAATGGGTGGCTGGATGGGGAGCTCTATGTTAATTGGTGGTAGAGTGACAAAAATTAGTGCATGTTTATCTAGTGTTGCCATTTATCAGATGTCTATGAGGCTGCTACACAAAATAAACATAGAAAATCTGGAGAAACTTACCAAATCCTTCTTTTGGGCAGGTTGTGCCAACAAGGGAAAGTACTCCCTTTGTTTAGAAATATAAGATATTTTAGCTTTGTGAAGCGAATGTATTCAGATATTTTTAGTGTATAGGTTCGCTCGAATCTATACACTAAAAGATGTCTAGGTACATTAGCTTCATAAAGCTAAAACATCTTATATTTCCAAACGGAGGGAGTATCATTTTATTAAATTGAAGTGGATATGCAAGCCTAAGAGCAAAGGTGGGTTGGCTGAGTTTGAAGGGATTAACGAAATTCAATATTAGCTTGATGTGCAAGTGGTGGTGGAAGCTAGGAAGTGACACAGGACCATGGCAAGAATTCATTTGGAGAAAATACCTGAGAAACTATGGCACCTGGTATGCAAAACACAGAGCTACTGACGCATCCCTCTGGACAGATATGATGCATATCTGAGGGATCTACTTGTGTAGCAGAAGAATACAAGTGGGGGATGGGAGAAGGACTAGTTTCTAGGGAGATTCATGTGTGGTCATCCCCCTTTGAAGGAAAAATTTCTAGAAATCTACAACATTTGCAATAAGCAAATGGTAACAATGGCAGAAGCTGCAAGACTGGGCTACAGATTTACTTTTAGAAGGTACTTGATTGTTCAGTTGCATGGATTATCAACATACTCAACCAGGAAACTTTGACAGACTCACCTAATAAAACCACTCTAGAAATGGACAAAAAAATTGTAAAATTCAGTGTAAAGTTAGTTAATAAGCATCTCTGTAGGAATGGCATGGACAGAACCTACTGAAAATCAAAGTCTAGTTGTGGCTTATTTGGCACAATGCCATTGTAACAAAGTACAACGTAATCATGCAGACCGCAATTGGGACTGGTAACTGTTAGGTTGATCTCTCACCCGATCGAGCCCAACGGCTCGACGAGAACCCCTCTCCGCGCCCTGATCGGGGGCGCCCAACCAAACCATGGTTGGTGGGCTCCCATGGCAGCGCTATATAAAGAGGTGGGGTTCGGGGCACACAGTACAAGGTTCACCGCGAAGCCACTTGCCCCACCGACACCCCAAATCCGATCTAGGGTTAGCACTAGTCACAGGAAGCTCCACCACCGCCGCTCATCATCGTTGTCGACCACCATGGCCTCCGGCTCAGGCTCCTCATCCTAGGATGAAGGTTTGCCTCCCCTGTCCGATCTCTGCCTCTCTGTTTCCCCTCTCTCTTACCGAAATAGATCGATACTGTGATAGTTCTACCGTCATTGTTCTTTTCTAGATGATCCAACAGATTTAACAGCTAATCTGTTGTTCTAAAAATTTCTGAAGATTTGCTTTTGTGCTCATACTCCTCCTGGAGTTGTGGTCGCCCCTTGGTGCCTGACACTTGTAAGAAGTTCCATAACTCTAGTTCTAGATG
This sequence comes from Dactylis glomerata, assembly GCA_007115705.1. NCBI lineage: Eukaryota > Viridiplantae > Streptophyta > Magnoliopsida > Poales > Poaceae > Dactylis > Dactylis glomerata. Next base: position 43,775 of record QXEO01000965.1, on the reverse strand, counting down.
TAGACTGGTTATACACTAGCTGTTTGCGGTGTTTTCTTTTTTTCTCCTTGCACATACGGTTGGATGCTATCTTGATTGGTTGTATTTTCGTTATATGATGGTAATGAATATTGATTGCCTACGGGGATCGTGTGAAAAAAAGAGATTGCTATGTTTCTCAAGAGAAACAAAAGAGCACAAGATAATCCTAGAACACCTTTAAAAAGATTTCAGAATTGAACTAGTACTAGATGGTCCTTGCGCGTTTTTGTTGCGCCATTTCTTTTTTATTTTATGTAAAGATATAACTTCACCTAGAATGGCACACTTTGTTGTATCCTACATTACAATGCGTTATATTTAATACAAATTACTATGGACTAGAGGGAGTACAATATTTTTTGGCTTCAATTTATTTTAAGTACAAAAATTCGTTCCCAAGTGCACTAAAATCTAATGACTGGCAAGTAATGCCCTTCAACCCACTTACCATAAATACCATTTAATAACCCAAAAAAGTGTTGGATTTCGATTCCAAAACATGTTGAACATATCTGATGCACGGTTGAGAAAATGGAGGCATGAAACAGTCTTTGGTAATTAGGCAAACATTTAATTGCTTACATACTGTATCATGTAACCGCGTAACAAGTTTACTATTGCTGCTAATATATAACAAGATATTATACATAGGGAAAGTATAAAATAAATCAGCCCACCATTAGAAAGGCAACTTAACTTCAATACGCTGTAGAACTCCTTATGGGTTGCTATGGCCTACATAAATATTTTCTTATTGCAAATATAAATATATGCATGAAACTTCATGTCGAAATAGGCACATAATAATTAAAAATATTATAATTTACTTTGCTATAAAGTAATTTGATAGAAAATGTAATTCGGCAGCGTATCTATTCTGTTAAAATAGGGTGGGTAGTTTTCGTTCATCACTCCGTCCATATTGTATTTGTACGATAACAAAAGGTTTTTATTCATCTATAATTTCAAAAGGAATAGAAATGATATGAGGCGCATTTAATAGCCAAAGATGACGGCAATGGTGAAGATACCTTTTTTTAGAATGACATACGATGTGTTGTCATCAAAGATGATGGCTGATGGTGAAGATACTTTGAAAGGATCAATACAGGCGACTAGAGAGGGGGAGGGGGTGAATAGGTGCTAAGTCAATTTTTAATCTTTTTCAATTTTAAGGCTTGACATAAAGTAAATTCACTAGATGTGCTACTAGGTGAATTTCCTATAAGTGACAAGCATGCAAGTAAAGAAGTAACTAGCAAGATACAAGTAAGGGAAAGAAATAATCGAAGAGTAGAGACCGGAGACACAAGGATGTATTCCATTAGTTCCTTCCTTTTGAGGGGAAGTACGTCTATGTTGGAGAGGTGTGGTGATATGGAGTCTACCAACGCCACAAAGGCTCACCTTGTTCTCCAGTGAGAAAGCCACGGAGGCTAGCTCGTTTCCACTAAGCGGTGGTATTGGGGGAACCAACCGAATCCCTTACACGAAGCTTGGGCACGCATCCACAACTCAATTGGAGGCTCTCAAGAAAGCCACTGAGGCTAGAACACCACAAAGACGAGTCAATCAACCAGTTACAATACCTAGGGTCTCAAGAACCCCTAGGCACAAATCCTCCAAGCAAATGGAGGGGGAAATGAAATTCCTTTGGTGTAGATGTAGATCGGTGCCTCCTCCTGCAATCCTCCAAAGATCAAGAGCTTTGGTTGCCTAGAAGAGGAGATCTATGGAATTTGGTGTTTTTGCAATGGGGGTAGGAGAGAGCTTCAAATATGAACAATGGTAGGTGAAGTTCTAACCCTACCCCAGCTAGGATAAGGGGTATTTATATGGGGGGTGGAAATTTGGCCGTTGGAAGCAGCTCACGTCGCCGTTCGGCGATAAGTTCGGAGCCGTCGGACTGTGGGCCGGATGGCCCGATGGTTAGTCCGGCGGCCCGCCGGAAGGTTTCGGCCCTGGGCTGAAACATGCACCGGTATAGTGGTTCGGTCCCTCGCCGGACTGGTCCGGTTTCTCGCCGGATGTTCCGGCCTGGAGTCTGGTCTGGCCGGACCTGGGGCCGAACATGACTGCTTTCGGGAGAGAGTTCCACTGACCTTTTGTTGAGCATAAAACCCCGTCACTTGTGAACTAAAATCTGTATGCATACTTTTCAAATATTAGTTGACACAACGCATAATCATGTCATCGTTAATCAAAAAATGTAGAAATGGACAAATGTCCTTTTAATCTCCCCCTTTTTGATTTACGATGACAAACTAAGATAGAGTCTCAAAATCCTTATAAGATTGTAAGAAAGCTCCTCCATAACATATGCACATGGTTGAATTTGTGTTTGGAATACAAGGTGCAACACTTTAACATGAGGAGCTCCCCCACTATCTTTAGGAACAGAGCATGGCATAGACAAGATAATGACATGGATAGCTAAAATGATACACAAGCATAGTAATATCCAAGTACATAATTAAGGATACAAACTTGTTCACACACGAGTATAAGGTTCAAGGAGTTTGAGAGATAAATCGGCATATTAAAATGCAAATGGACACAAGCCACATAAGAACAAAATATAATGAAGCTAGGCTTGTGTCACTCAACGTTATTCCTAGAGACTCTACACTCTTCTCCCCCTTTGGCAGCGAAACACCAAAAAGGGACAAGAGAGTAGATGATGCTAGCACTCAAAAGTCGTCACTCAGAGCACGAGAGGAAGTGTGAGAGCCGCCATCTTCATCTTCGTTGGCATCTTCATCTTCATCAACATCATCCGGTACAAACGGTGGCGCAAAGTCTTCAAAGCCGTTGAACATGTCTTCATCAAGAGGCGGCATGACGTAGTTGACATACGGAACCGGATCCAACTCGAGTCCAATGGGAGGAACAACACTTCCCCTAGCAGCCAAGAAGTCATTCTGCCTCCTCCGAGTCTCCTGACTCATCTCCATGCTCTTGTGAGCCACATCATAGGTGCTGCGACACATTTCCCACATGTTCTTGAAGAATGCAGCGAGGCCCTTCTTGCGAGATGACCAAAGGTGGCGAAGAGAGCTAGTTCCAGAACCCGAAGCACGGTGAGGATCAAGAGCAACCTTGGAACGACCCCCAGCCCTAACAGTGATCAAACTTGGAGCCTCCTCAAAAGAGCCACGAAGAGACACAGTGAAGGTATCCATCTCAATGAACTATCCACGCACCACACTAGTAGAAGCCCTTCTGTTGATTAGACGCTGGACAAACTGGCAGTAGTTGGGAGTCATGCGCTTCAAGGAGGAGCTCTTGATTTCCTGAAAGATGAAGTCACATCCATCTATCTTCCGGAGTTTCTGGGGCTGGCAATAGTAAAGGAGATTTCGGTGGTAGCCCCTGACACTCGCATCATCCCCAACCTTGCTCACAAGATTGCGGCAAAAGAGCTTAGCAAGAGCATTGTAGTAGTAGTACATCCTTGAAATGACAGGAGCGGGATGGATTGGCTCATCAGGATAAAAGATGTTAGAGATCTTCTCCGTGGCTAGAGGCGCCTCAAAGTGGATCTTGAAGCCACTTGCCCTACCACCACCATAACCCAAGGCATCACAGAAATCAGCAAAGTTCGCAGATTGCACATCCTGGCCAGTCATCCAAGAGAAAGACTCCTGTGGATCCTCATGGAAGTGGACGGTGCAAAAGAACTAACTGACCGCCAAGGGCTGAATGGACTCATGAAGAGTGACAAGATCAAAGACATCCAACTTGAGAAGAGCCTCATTGATGAAATAGAAGTCTTTAGTGACATACTGCTGGAAGTGCTCGGTGTCAATGGATTTGGGAATCACACAGAACCCACTCTTCATGTGCTCTGAGGCATCATAGTAGTCATCCCACATGGCTCTCTGAGATTCAGTCCAGAACTTCTTGTCGCTACCAGTGTACAACCTCTCATGAAAGCGGTATGGGTTCTCCTTCCGAAGGCAATGCCAAATGTTGATATGTGTTGAGCCCAGATTCTCTGTGATATCCTTCTCCTTCTCCACATCAATTGGACCACGGTGGACGCCCTTTCCCCTCCGGGATGGGGGGGACCCCATGAGTGTGAACAACCTTGGTCTTCAAAGGATGTCCCACAGCAGCAGAACTGCCACCACCTACATCAGTCTTCCCTGTATGACGGGATCTGGCATGACGCTGAGGTCGTCCCCCAGTCTCATCAATCTTCCGCTTCTTGATCTCATACGCTGCGGCTTCTTCAGGATCATCAATGCGGAAGTCACTGTCCTTGATAGAGTGCTCAGAGTCTGAAAAACACAAGCAAAAAGAAGCAACACCCGATAAAGATACATGTCACAGAAAATGGAACTCTAAGATTTGTAGGAACAAGTGCAAGTTTGAAAGAAAATTGGACACAGGGTGATTCGGCGCCAGGTCCGGCGGGACCGGACTGGCCGCCGGACGGTTCGGCGCCAGGTCCAGCGGCCGTCGGACAGACCACCGAATCGGCGAATCTGCTACAATGTGTCCAAACAATCCTCAAATTTGAGTCAAAACTTATGCCTACATACTTTAAGAGAACAAAGATGCCATGGAAAGAAACTAGGCCATCTATTTGGAAGAACCCCAAACCAATCTACCCCTAGACAAAAAACAACCTAACCCTAGATACTCCCTAGATCTACTCATACAATAGCATGAACAAATTAGGAGCAAGACAAGGGCTAGAGGAAGGAGAGGATCAAAAGGGAATACCCGAAGACATGGTGCACTTGAAGAGGAGGACAAGTCCCGATCTCCCAATGCGGTTGACGAAACGCGAAACCCTTGGCCTCCAAGTCACCCGATCTCCACCCGATCTAAGTTTGGAGTGATTTGGTTGGGTGGAGAGACTAGGAGGAGGAGGAGCTTGAGGGGGCGGCGGCCATGGAGTTGGGGGTAGGCGTGGGGGAGGAAGAAGAAGAGAGGAACCGTTTTTGGAAGGGACCCCCATGCATTTAAATAGGCCGACGGATTCGGCAGTAAGTCCGGCCTCGCCGGACTAGGGGCCGGACCCTCCGGTGGGCCGCCAGACTATTTCGGCATGGGGCCAAACTGGCTACCAGAATAGTAGTTTGGCCGCCCGCCAAAACGGTCCGGCCCACCGCCGACCGGCCCGGCGCCAAGTCCGGCCTCCGCCGGATAGGCCGCCGAAAGAGCAAATGGCTGGCGATTTTGGAATATTTGACATGGAATTTCTTCAAAATGGGATGTGACATGTATTCAATAGAGAAATAGGTGTGCAGAAGAAATCAACAACCAATAAACTCATTTGTAAGAAATCCAACTTAACTTGCATGCCTCACGAAAGAAGACGCCAAAAATCACAAGGTTTGGAGACATGCAAGGGCGGGGATTTTCTCCCCTATGTGTGAGCACAAATGTCATGACACCGCGAAGAGACATGATTGGGCTCAAGTGACATTTGTGGTCTTATGATGTCGCACACTTGAGTATGCATCGTGCCATTAATTGACACGATGACTATCCTCAACTATGCGCATCTAGACTAGAGTAACACGCTATATTATGGGAATGAGTGCACATGATCAAGCCACATTGCAAGAGTCTAATATATTCAATTCATGCCTCAACTCTCGGAATCTTGCTTCATCAAGGGGCTTCATGAAAATGTCGGTGAGTTGATCTTGTGTACCTACATAAGATAGGTTAATCTCACCTCGGTTGACATGATCCCGGATGAAATGGTGGTGGATCTCGATGTGCTTGGTCTTGTTGTATTGAACCGGATTATGAGCAATCTTGATGGCCTCTCATTTTCACACAAGAGTGGCACCTTGTCAAAGTTAATACCATAATCCTCCATGGTTTGCCTCATCCAAAGAAGTTGAGCACAACAACTCGCGGCCGCCACATACTCGGCTTCGGCGATGGAGAGAGACACGCAATTTTGCTTCTTGGAAGACCAACTAACCAAAGACCTACCAAGAAATTGGCAAGCCCCAGAAGTTGACTTCCTATCCACTTTGTCTCCCGCCCAATCCGAGTCCGAGTACCCAATAAGCTCAAAGCTTGATCCCTTCGGGTACCAAAGGCCAAAAGTTGGGGTATCAATCAAATATCGAAAGACTCTTTTGACCACCATTAAATGGCTTTCCTTAGGGGCGGCTTGATATCGTGCACACATTCCCACACTAATCTTGATATCTGGTCTAGATGCACAGATATAGAGCAAAAAACCAATCATAGAGCGATAGAGTTTTTGATCCACTTCATTACCATTAGGATCGAGATCAAGAGTAACCTTTGTAGGCATGGGAGTCTTGGCTCCCTTAACTCCGGAGTCCATCTTAAATTTCTTGAGCATGTCTTGGGTGTACTTGGCTTGATTAATAAAGGTGTGTCCCTTTAATTGCTTCACTTCAAAGCCAAGAAAGAATTTCAACTCCCCCATCATAGACATCTCAAATTTGTCGGTCATTAGCCTTGCAAATTCATCATTGAAAGATTTGTTAGAAGAACCAAAAATGATGTCATCTACATAAAGTTGACATATGAAAAGCTCCCCGTTGACTTTCTTAGTAAAAAGAGTGGGATCAATGAGGCCTATCTCAAACCCACGGTCTACAAGAAGCTCTCTAAGATGCTCATACCACGCACGTGGGGCTTGTTTAAGGCCATAGAGTGCCTTATCGAGCTTGTAGACATGGTTAGGAAAGTTAAGGTCCTCAAAACCTGGTGGTTGCTTTACATATACTAACTCATGTAAAGGACCATTTAAGAAAGCATTCTTCGCATCCATTTGTTGCAACTTAAAATTATGATGTGAAGCAAGAAGGATACAGATGGACTCAAGGCGAGCCAGGTGCAAAAGTCTCTCCATAGTCAATGCCTTCAATTTGAGAGTACCCTTGAGCAACCAAACGAGCCTTGTTCCTTACAACGATCACATTCACATCTTGCTTGTTCTTGAAGATCCACTTAGTTCCAATGATAATGCAGCAATCCTTGGGCTTCTCCACTAATGACCACACTTTGTTGCGCTCGAAGTTATTGAGTTCTTCGTGCATGGCTTCCACCCAATCCGGGTCTTCAAACGCTTCAAAGACCTTTTGAGGTTCCACACAAGAGATATAGGCATGGTGGCTACTAAAGTTGGCCAATTACATCCTTGTGGACACCCCTTTCCTTACACTTCCAATCACACTCTCCAAGGTATGGCTACCTTTCCGGAGAGTTGATGCTATCTTCTTATTACGGCGAGCTTGAGCTTCTTCAAGAGACTCTTGAGAAGCCACTTGGTCATCACCATGGTTTTGGTCTTCACCTTGACCTTCATCTTGAGCTTGCTCTTCTTCTTGAGCATGCTCATCATCTTGATCTTGATCACCATTTGGTGAAGAGTCACCACCATGCACATGGTCTTGATCTTGATCATGCTCACTTGGTTGAGGGTCTTGAGCTTGTCTTTGGCTAGCATTAAAATGGCCTTATGGAGCTTGTTGTATTTGAGAAGGTGAAGGCTCCACTTGAGTAGAGCACAGTCCTTCTCCGTCCGCCAAAAGGTGTTCCTCAATGTGTATGAGATGCCCCACACCCATTCTTCTTATGGTATGAGGAGGTATTTCATCACCTACATCAAAAATATCATGTTGCTCCACATGGGAGCCGTCATTCTCGTTGAATCTCACATTAGAAACTTGAACAACACGAGCGAATTCTTTGTCAAAGATTCTAAAAGCGTGAGATTCGGTGGCATAGGCAACAAAAGTACCCTCAAGAGCTTTCGAATCAAATTTGGACAAATGCAAACCTTTCTTAAGATAGTAGCACTTACAACCGAACACCCGGAAGTACTTGATATTGGGCTTGTTTCTGGTAAGTATTTCATAAGGTGTCTTGTTCAATCCCTTGCGGAGATATAACCGGTTTGACGCGTGACACGTGGTATTAATGGCTTCGGCCCAAAAGTTATACGGAGACTTGAATTCTGCTAACATGGTCCTAGCCATATCAATGATAGTTCGGTTCTTCCGCTCGGCTACACCAGCTTGTTGGGGAGTGTAGGGAGATGAGTATTGATGGCGAATCCCCTCATCACTAAGAAAATCATTCAAGGTGTAGTTCTTGAACTCAGTGCCATTGCCACTTTGGATCATCAATATATCTTCACCATATTGACGTTGCACTTCATTGGTGAAATCTTTGACGGTTTGTTGGGTCTCATGCTTGTATGCTAAGAAAAAGACCCAAGTGTATCTTGAATAGTCATCGACAATCACCAAACAATACTTCTTTCCTCCTAGACTTGCATAAGAGGAAGGGCGAAAGAGATCCATGTGAAGGAGCTCTAGGACCCTCTTAGACGAAATGATGGTCTTGCTAGGATGAGGAAGTTCATGCATCTTTCCTTCAATGCAAGCTCTACACACACGATCTTTGAAAAAGGTTAGATCGGTTAGTCCTAGGATGTGGTTGCCTTTGTGAAGACTTTGCAAAGTTCTCATATTGATGTGGCCTAGCTGGTGATGCCAAAGCCATCCCATGTCAACTTTAGCCATTAGGCAAGTCGCGGCTTTAGTGGTCTCCTTTGAGAAGTCAATCACATATAAGCCGTTTTCGACATGCCCAACATGAGCTACATTAAGAGATTTGCTCCACAAAAGAACCACAATCCCAACATCAAAGAAAGTTGCAAAGCCCATATTAGCAAGTTGAGCAACGGAAAGTAGATTATATGAAAGGGACTCAACAAGCATGACATCTTCTACCGTAACATTGTGAGAGACAACAACCTTGCCGAGACCCAATACCTTTGACCTTGAGGAATCCCCATAGGTGACGTAGCCCGCATGGGATGAACCGGTGCGGAGCTCCTTCACCATTTCTTTGCTCCCGGTCATATGATTGGTAGCACCACTATCAATTATCCATTGACCACCACCAGAAGCAAAGCCCTACAAGAGATCAAGTCTTGATTTTAGGTCCCCATTTTTCAACAGGTCCTCTTTTGTTAGTGACAAGGGTCTTTGGGACCCAAATAGACCATGCAACATATTCATTTGATGAACCAACAAATTTGGCATAAACATGCCCATCATGTGCACGACAAAGAACATAAGAAGGATTATATTTTCCCGCAAAGTTATTGTGATTAGGCATAGCCTTCTTGGCATTCCCAATAACTTCCCTCACCTCCTCCTCAAGGACATTACCATTATCATCATAGCATATTTCACTAGGGATATGCTTCTTTAATGAGGAAGGAGGTGCGGGGACACTTTTCTTCTTCTTGTTCTTGTTCTTCTTGTTCTTCTTGGACTTGGAGGCATATCCAAGTCCCGTCTTGTCACCATGTTGCTTTTGAGCATTCAAAAGATCATCAAGCTTCTCATTTCCCTTTGGGGGAACTTTCTCACAAGAGGGGTTAGTTGAGCATGAACTTGCAACAAAGGTGCTAGAAAGAGACTTGGTTGCTTCATTAGCAATTATAAGATTTAGTTTCTCATTTTGCAACCTAAGTTCATTAGCAACGGATTGAGCAATATCACGATCACTTTTAAGTTTAGCAATATCCAAATTGTGAGATTCTACAAGACACAACTTGGATGTCTCAAGTGCCACCCTTAGGTCTTGCTCTTCCTCAAGAGATTGAGTAAGAGAAGCAATTTCATCGGCATAGTCACGAGCATGACCCTCTAGCTCAAAAATGCGTTCATCATTTTTATCATTTATTTGGAGGGCCTCATTACATTGATCTAGGAGAATCTCAAAGCATACTTTGGTCTCCCCATGCAAGGTTGACATGAAAATGTCCATTTCATTTAGATCATCATCATCACCATGTTTTTCAACACAATCCATCAAAGATAAGCTTTTAGGTATGATGGGTGTGAGAGGAGGTGATACCTTTGTCGCGTGAGCCATAAGACAAGTCGCATTGTGGTTGGTGCTCTTTGATTCATTTGTGGAAGCAAAAAGGTATGATGAAGAGTTAGGTTGGGCAATGGCGATGGCGGCCCTTCCTACTTCCTCATCATCACTTGCATCATCTCCGGAGGGGTACTCTTCTTGAGTTGTCAAAGCGTGAATTGGGATGGCTATCTTCTTGTCGGAGTTCCTTGGTGGGTATGACTTGGTCTTCATCTCCTTGCGGACAAGTCTTACATTGTGATCTTCCACTCTTTCATAAGGACAATCTGCAATGAAGTGGTTTTGGTTACCACAATTGTAGCAAGTCCTCACTCTACTTGTGGTCTTTGGCTTGGAGGGGCTAGATGACTTCCACTTGTTCATGAATGCCCTTTGAGCAAGCGCCATGTGCTCGGCATGAGCATACTTCATGTCCTCGGGGCTTCCACTCATTAATTCTTCCTCTTCCACCAAACTTGCTTCTTCATTATATCAAACTTTGGCCTTCAAAGCAAGGTTAGGAGCACGAACTCCACGAGCATGGGCGAGGGCATCATCCGCATTCTTCTCGGAAATCTTTCTTGCAACAATCTCTTGCAAGATGTTATGAGCGGTCATCTTATGATAGTTGGCACCTCCCTTGATTGAATTCATTGTATCTTTCATAAAAGGCAAGAGAGCTTGGAAGAACTTCATCTTCATTCATTTCCCATCACATTGGGTAGAGCCAAGATCAATTAGCTTCACTTGAAGCACCGAGAGGCGTCTATGGAGTTCTTCGGGGGTTTCACCATCAAGCATGGCAAAGTTGTCTGCTTCATTGTGAGCTTCTTCAAACTTGGATTCTTGAATGCTCTCGTTTCTGATGAAGAGGTTGGTGAGAGCATCCCAAGCTTCCTTGGCAGAGAAGATGGATTGAACAAATGCATTGTCCTTCTCAGAGAGTGACATGTGGATGAGGTGCAGGGTGGAGGCATTGAGTTGCTTGTCGATGAGCTCCAAGGAAGCAAGTTGTTCAAGTCCTTGGAAGTTGGATTAAATCCCTGCTTAATGATTCTCCAAAGCTCAATAGACACAAAGTTTATGTGAGAGCGCATTTTATCTTGCCAATTGGCAAAGCTAGAAGCATCAAGTGGTGGCGGTGGACCGCATGAATCAAGGTGTGGCATTTGGAGGTGTCTCCCGGAGACATAGCTCGTAGGATGTGGAATTTCCGGGCTATGTCCCCTAGAAGTGTTATCTTTCTTGGGGGGATCCTCGTCGCCCTCAACCTCAACCTTCTCCGGATCATCCTCATTTAAAGATGGCTTATCCGAGGTTTCAACCGAAGTCGGTGCAGTGGTACTAGACGTCCCACTAGTGAGGGCATCGAGTTGAGTTTGTTGACTTTCAATGACAACCATCATGGCATCCATTCGTATCATTAGGTTATTAAGATCCGCCTTAGTGGCGGGCTCCTCGTCGCCCATAATCTCTTAGGCGGTTAAGCCCAATCAAAGAGCCCTTGCTCTGATACCAATTAAAAGGATCGATACGGGCGACTAGAGGGGGGGGGTGAATAGGCGCTAAGTCAATTTTTAATCTTTTTCAATTTTAAGGCTTGACACAAAGTAAATTCACTAGATATGCTACTAGGTGAATTTCTTATAAGTGACAAGCATGCAAGTAAACAAGTAACTAGCAAGATACAAGTAAGGGAAATAAATAATCAAAGAGTGGAGACCGGAGATACAAGGATGTATTCCCGTAGTTCCTTCCTTTTGAGGGGAAGTACGTCTATGTTGGAGAGGTGTGGTGACACGGAGTCTACCAATGCCACAAAGGCTCACCTTGTTCTCCGGTGAGCAAGCCACGAAGGCTAGCTCATTTCCACTAACCGGTGGTATTGGGGGAACCAACCGAATCCCTTACACGGAGCTTGGGGCACGCATCCACAACTCAATTGGACGCTCCCAAGAAAGCCACAGTGGCTAGAACACCACAAAGACGAGTCAATCAACCAATTACAATACCTAGGGTCTCAAGAACCCCTAGGCACAAATCCTCCAAGCAAATGGAGGGGGAAATGAAATTCCTTTGGTGAAGATATAGATCGGTGCCTTCTCCTTCAATCCTCCAAAGATCAAGAGCTTTGGTTGGCTAGAAGAGGAGATCTATGGAATTTGGTGTTTTTACAATTGGGGTAGGTGAGAGCTTCAAAGATGAACAATGGTAGGTGAAGTTCTAACCCTACCCCAGCTAGGAGAAGGGGTATTTATATGGGGGTGGAAATCTGACCGTTGGAAGCAGCTCACATTGCCGTTCGGCGGTAAGTTCGGCGCCGCCGGATTGTGGGCCGGACGGCCCGACGGTCAGTCCGGCGGCCCGCTGGAAGGTTTCGGCCCTGGGCCGAAACATGCGCCAGTATAGTGGTTTGGTCCCCCGCCGGATTGGTCCGGTCCCCCGCCGATTGGTCCGGCCTGGAGTCCGGTCTAGCCGGACCTGGGGCCGAATAGGACTGATTCCGGGAGAGAGTTCCACCGACCTTCTTTTGAGCATAAAACCTCGTCACATGTGAACTAAAACCTGTATGCATACTTTTCAAATATAAGTTCACACAACGCGTAATCGTGTCATCGTTAATCAAAAAAAGTAGAAACGGACAAATGTCCTTTCATACTTTTTTTCAGAATGATGGCCGATGGAACTAAAATCGAGTATAAAGCCCCAAACTGCACTATGTCAAATTTTCATTATGATTAGTTAACCGTAGAAATATTTAAAATGGCAAGCAAAAAGGCTACCGCCAAAGAAAAATTAAACCAAGGAATTAATACGAGATTTTAAGAAGATCAAGAGAATAAACTGATCTGGGCCTAGTCTGGCGCGTGGGCTACTTGCAGGATGTCGTAACCACATTCACGACACTGAATCACATCTCCGGTCTTCAGACTGTTCTCCGCTCTGAAGCCTGCAATCTGAACCAGCTCACAGCCTCACACTCAGTAAAATATGAAGGAAAACTCCAATTGTTTGTGCTGCATAAATATTGGAAAATTAAGTGGAGAGCGAAGTTAACAATTTCTCCTATTTGGCAAGAGCAAGAACCAGTCAGATCAAGGCCACAGACGTACGCATGTTGTACTTTTGTTTGTGCGCAACAAATTGAACCAAAATAAGATTGAACAAAGAAGCAAGCCATGCATACAAATAACCGCTAGCTGAAAATCGAGAAACGCAGAGAGAGAAATCACCTCCGCATAGGTAACTGATAGGATCCACCTGCTGCGGATCCATCGGGGGAGGGGAGAAGTTTGTGCAGAACCAGACATCCGTAGTGGGTTGAGGCCATCCTTGCGTCGTCATAGTCGCCGTGGCGCCGCGGGCGTTGCTCAAGATTTGGCAGAACCTGACGGATGTCAACGGCGATCTGTTTTGTGTAAGGACCTGACTAGCAGGCATCCGGTGCCTGTTAGTCCGCCCTAGCACTCGGACCGGAAAAGGAAACCGTGTTTGGACCTTTCCCAAAATAGTAACTTCCAGACCGGACGTACGGGGATATCTAGCGTGGAAAATAACCACCACGCGACGCCCCCTTTTGCTCTCTCTAGCGCAACACCAGGTTCTCCCCCACATCGCCAGATCTCTTGTTCAGTTGTTCCCCAAGTTTCATTGTTTCTCCCTCCAGATCTGCATGGATCAAGTCTGAAGCTTCTCCAAATAAAAAAAAACTCTATTCGTTCAAGTGATGCCCAAGGTTAGCTACCAACTTCTCCCTCATAACCTCCAACCACCCCATCGAATTCAGAAAAAAAAACAAGGCGGCAGTGCTGTAAATCTCTTGAATAGCAAAAACTTGCGTCATGAGTAGAAAATTTAGAAAACACATGCCAGTAACAAACAAGTGAACAACTCATCTGCAAAAAGTGAATATCTCTGAAACTTATAGCCTACATAAACACATTTCTTCTGCCAGAAAAAAGGAGAACAATTGAGATTCAACCTGCTGATTGACCAGTAACTTAGTTGGTGTAGCTTAACCTGTAGTTATCATGGTTGGTAAAACACCATCCTGGGGACTTGGTTGCACAGTAGTTGCAGAAAAAACATCGTTTCTCCCGCAAGAGAAACCAACATCAGACTTTGTCTAGGAAACACAGCAGTACAAGTTTGAGGCATCTTACTCCAAGTTTTATGATGGAAGGCGACTAACAGTGCAGGAAGTACTAACATCTGCCTTACATACAGATTACTCTAGTAGAGGGATAAACCATACAGGTTTGTTTTGAGCCTTTATACATAGTGAGGCAGTCATCAATGATGACGTAGAAACAAAGAACAATCCCTTTTGCTTGTAGATGTAGACACCCGCTAGATCTTGTCCCCAGATAGCTGCATATTAGAATCGAAAAGAACATGTTAGAAAAGCATGTGATTAATAATCTTAGCTTACCAAGAACTAATGTGCTCAATAGAAATTCAGTTTTGCAGACAGAAAACTCAAACTTGTATTGTTAAAAATAACAATTTACGGTAGTGCTAATATGGAAGTATCCATGTGGATGGGAAATCAACTTTGCCTTGTGTATGTAATCAACTTAATTAAGTTCTATTTAAATTTAGTGGTTCTGGTTGAAGAAACTTAACATGTATCTACAAAATTGTTTGGATTTCTTTTCACATCATTAAACATGTGTTGCCCTTTTCATTTATGACTTTTTTTGCGATAATCATTAAACATGTGATGCTACTAAGTTAAGTTACTTAGTCAATTGCATTAAGTTGCTTCGCCGAACTCACTAAGTTGAATCAGCTAGACTCTTTGTTGTATTCTCATGTGAGAAACTAGTTTTGCATGGAAATAGATACACTAAGTAAAAAGGAACAATAAGCTTCCAACTTAGGTAACAAAAAATAGAACCTACATAGTCGACAATTGTAGTAAACTCATGCATTTTATTATGGGGAAATGACCAACTTAGATGAAATCAGTAGCTAACTACGTGTTATTTTGGGTCTAGTAAGTTATGTTGCTTAGTCAAATATATTAAGTTGCTTAGCCAAACTCACAAAGTTGAATCAGCTAGAGTAATTGTTGCATTTTCATGTGAGAAACTAGTTTTGCATGGAAAAAGATACACTAAGTAAAAAAGAATAATAAGCTTCCAACTTAGGTAATGAAAAATAGAACCTACCTACTCAAAAATTGTAGTAAACTCATGCATTTTATTAGGGGGAAAAGACCAACTTACATGAAATCAGTAGCTAACTACGTGTTATTTTGGGGCTAGTAAGTTAAGTTGTTTAGTCAAATACATTAAGTTGCTTTCCCATCATTACTAAGATGAATCAGATAGAGGCCTTGTTGTACTTGATGTGGGAAAGTAGTTTTAGCATGGAAAAATATATACTTAGCAAACAGAATAGTCAGCTTCCAACTTGTGTAATGAATAGGAGCCACGTAGTAGAAAATTGTAGGCAAATCATGGATTTTATTAGGCAAAAATAACAACTTAACTGGAAGCAGTGCCTAACTATGTGTTCTTTGGGGGCTACTAAGCTAAGTTGCTTAGTCAAATACATTAAGTTGCTTAACCGAACTTACCAAGTTGAATAAAGTAGAGGCTTCATTGTATTCTATGTGGGAAACTAGCTTTGCATGGGACAAAGCACAGGAAAAAGCTACACTTACTAAAACAAAAAGAGACGATGTAAATGATGTCAGTAACCAAACTTTAAGAACATATGCGTGCTGACCTACAGGCTATTATCTTGCAAAAAATACATGGAAAGAAGAGTTCAAATAGTACCCAGATAACAAAATGTAAACTAATCCCTCATGCACGTACTTGCTGACCATTTTGTACAACTAACTAGGGGTACTGCTCGAGAAAAATATAAATATAAATAACTGGAAAATGACAAAACAACTAAGTTGGATTAAGAATCAACTTAGCTATGTTGAATAAGCCAATTTAATGAATTCCAGTGTACAACTTTAAAAGGGGTAGCGCTGAAGAAAAAAAGGTGAACTTAACTAGAATTTAAATTCAACTGAAAATACAACTTATGGTGCCATTACCCAACTTAGCCATATTGAACACTGCAACTTAATGCAAATCAGTGTACAACTTAAAAAAGGGGTACTGCTCATAATAAACTTAACTAGAAACTGAAAAAGCAACTAAGTTGGATTAAGAACCAACTTAGCTATGTTGAATAAGCCAATTTAATGAATTTTAGTGTACAACTTTAAAAGGGGTAGTGCTAAAGAAAAAATAATTGAACTTAACTAGAATTCAAATTCAACTGAAAATACAACTTATGGTGGATTTCAGTACCCAACTTAGATAAATTGAACACTGCAACTTAATGGAAATCAGTAAGGGGTAGTGGTCGTATAAATAAACTTAACTAGAAAATGAAAAAGCAACTAAGTTGGATTAAGAACCAACTTAGCTATGCTGAATTAGCCAATTTAATGAATTTTAGTGTACAATTTTAAAAAGGGGTAGTGTTGAAGGAAAATAAATGAACCAAGTATGCAAGAAATAACATTCCTACAGTATGTACTAAATTACTTTCCCAAGTTGCAGATGAGTGAACTGAACCTAAACGCGCTCCTGTTGATCTTGACACTCGAGATACTGATAACAACAACACGGAGCCGCTGTTTTGCACTCGAGATGGTCGAGGAGTCTCCAGACCCTGTCTGTGCTGACTAGCTAGCAGGCAGCAGGTTGTGGTTTTGACGAACATTGTGCCAGGAGCCCACAGTTCAATGGGGGAATCGACACCTGTGGGTAACCATAGCATGCCAACGTTATGTTTCTACAACGTCCTTGACTTAATTAAACGTGATAAGCAACTTTAAAGTGGAAAGCAATTTTACGAGTGACTAATCGATTTAATTAGGATTAAGGTGGGAAAAAAGTTAGGCTAAAGTGACTAATTAACTTAGCAAAACCAGATAAGCAACTTAGGATAAAGTGTAAAGCAAATTGCTAAGGTGGCTAATCAAATTAACTACTCCCTCCGACCCATAATACTTTTCGCTAATATGGATATATCTAGACACATTTAGTGATAGATACATCCATATTAGTGAAGAGTAATATGGGTCGGAGGGAGTAAAATAAAAGGAGAAGTATGACGTGGAAAAAAAACTATTGGATATTTAGTACTTCCTCCGACAACTATTACTTATCCCTAATATAGATTTATCTGGACACATTTTAGTGTCTAGATACATCCATAGGAGCGACAATAATAGGAGGGAGTACACAACTGTGGGTTGTTATTCTCGTACCTATATGAAATAACTTAGTTAAAAGGGAAGGAAGAAGCGGAATAACTCCTGACAAAGGAAAATTACACTTAGATCCAGTAGCCAACTTAAGGTTGTTCATAAAAAAACCTAGCTAAACTGCAAAACACAACTTAAGCATTATGATGTACACAAAACAGCTTAGTTAAACTTTAGTAACCAACTTAACCATGTTGAGAAGGCGACTTAATTAATTGAGTAGAAAATTTAAGCATGTTGCGCACAAAACTATTACAACCAGAACTACTACATAGTGTTGAGAAAGAGATGAACAATCAGGTGGTTAACAGAACAGATTAGATAAAAAAGGTTGATGATTTCTGGGTCATATGAAACACTACTAAACCATAATTTTCCTTCACTATGCATATATGATACATCAGCAAGCATCATCACGGAAACGAAAAAAAGGTGAAGTGTCTTTGGTACCTAAACGTTAAAATGATGGTGATCTACAAAAATGTACCGGCATGTCCTGTTCTAGGACCCATAAACGAATACCATCTTAGAACATAGGACACTGTCCAATCTAGTGCGTGTTATGCACAAAAAAGTAGGCCGGATAGGTACACCAAAAACGAGGAGAATATCTACACCACGAGATGAATCCACTAGAGAAACTGGGACAGCAAGACGAATCCATACGCAACATGGCACCATGAGGTTCATAGGACATGGATCGGTTTTCTATTTCATATCCTACATATATAAAAGTTCACAGTTTTAGGCTTCAATTAGCGATGCCAAATCAACTTACGTACTGTAGATGGCAAAGTTGCGCATCTACAGTACAGTAAACGCACCGCAGATGGTTTCTCTCCTCTTATCTCGTGGCGCTTCGGGAAGTCTCGCATTCCATGTAGTCATATATTCTCTTTGCTCTCACCAGCGGTCAAAGCGGTGCCACCCAACAATCCAGAAGCATGTCCAATACCAATTCCCATCCGTTCTGTCCCTGCCTCCCTGGTCGTCTTCTTCCTCCCCATCCCCTAATATTCTAATCCTCTCTTCCTCTGATTGCCGCTGCCCACGTCCTTCAGCTAGGGACCTCGATTCGGTTAACAGCTTGCAGGATGACCTCGGGTTGTCCTTTTTCTTCGCGACCCGGCTGACAGCATAGTGGAAGTACCTATGCGCCCTCATCTCCTCTCGATGTCTATGTGCTATACGAAGAGCTGACACGGCCATCCCCATTGAGAGGGCGTGCGTGTGGACGTCCAAGGAGTGGGCAGATTGGAATAGGGCGCCGAATACCAGGAAACCAAGTAGTTGTCCTGCCGGAACACCAAAGGAACATTTATTTGGATTTAACTTTATCTTGTACTTGTCCAGGTTGTCGAAGGTTTCCCTTAAGTCTCCGATTAGGGACTCTTCTTTTCTTGTGGTGATAACCACATCGTCGATGTATACTTGGATGTTTCGTCCTATCTGGCTTCTGAGGCAATTTTGCATCATTCTCTAGTAGGTTGCTCCCACATTCTTAAGGCCGAAAGGCATTACTTGCTAGCAGAAGATGCCATATGGTGTGATGAAGGCTGTTTTTTCTTTGTCTTCTACTTTCAGTTTGATCTGGTTGTATCCCGAATATCTCGATGGATTTTGTGTCGCAAGAACACGGCGTACCACGCGACGGACCCAAAGATTCGAACGCAGGGGGCTGAACGTGGGAGATCTTGGATCGCAACGAAACACGGTGACGGAAGCCTCGAGTCGTCGAACGCACAACGCACTGCAGAGAGAGACACCGAGCTTTACCCAGGTTCAGGGCCCTCTTGGTGAGGTAAAACCCCTACTTCCTGCATTCTTGTATTACGACGTGATACCTCGCGAGGAGTACAAGGTCTTGATTACAGAGCTCTAACTGGCCGGAGGTAGAAGAACCAACTTAGCCTAGCTAGGAGCCCGAAGATGAAGATTCGATCCCCTCTAAGGGGTGGCCTCCCTTCCTTTTATAGCGCCCAGGTCCTCTTTCCCCTTATCATCTTGGGGAAGGGGTTGCCACACACGGCCAAGGAGGGAGGACAGCTGTAGTCTTGATTCTTTCGTGGACGTAGTCTTCGTAGTGTAGTGGCGCCGGTCCACAAGAGTGGGTGGGGGAAGCTGACGTCTTCCTCTGGCGCCCTGCACCATCCATGCTATTTTTAGGGGGGTGGCCAACAACCACTGTGCCGCTTTATACAGGCATGGCGAAAGTTGGTCTCCTCCCTGTCGGGGGTAGCGTGGGCGGTACGCGGTCTTCTGTCCTTATCTTCTTGCTCAGCACGGAAACGTGCCGAGCTGACATGGACGTGGTCCCTCCCCTCACGAGAAATAGCTCGTGAGGAGGTCTTCTGGTCCTTAGCAGTTTTAGTCGTCGTTCTCCTCATGAGACGCCTCCTCATGAGGGTCTTCTCCGCTGGCTTCGGTCGTCGTTCCACCCCTGGGCCGAAACTGGGCCGTTGAAGGAGCCCAGGAGCAGGTGGACCGG
Source organism: Dactylis glomerata (assembly GCA_007115705.1). Lineage (NCBI taxonomy): Eukaryota > Viridiplantae > Streptophyta > Magnoliopsida > Poales > Poaceae > Dactylis > Dactylis glomerata. The sequence goes on along the minus strand of QXEO01000965.1, from coordinate 24,093 downwards.
GATACCCCGGTATCCAGAACACCGACAGTAGCCCCCGGGAGCCTGCCCCGCGAACGCGCTCTCTTGAGGGAGCGAAGGGCCAGGGGCCCCCAGAAGCTGCTGGGCCCTCCAACGGCACGCGTCAACGTGCGGTCAGAGGACCATGTGAAGATGTAGAGGCTGCAGACACATGGCGCTCCTGCAGTTGGCGAAGCGAAGCGGCATGGAGATCGTGCGTAGTGGGTGGAGTAACGGGCGTTTTTGAACCATCGCATCAAGGGCGACGTTTCGGAAACCGCGCCCTCCCTGCCTGCTTTAAAGCTTAGCAGAGAAGGCTCCTTCTCCTCCTTTACAGCACATCGCCGCCGCCGCCTCCCTTTCCGAAGATCTTGCGCATCTAAATCCCTTGAGCCTTCCAACCTCCCGCTGCAACCCGCCCTGACCGAAAGCCATGGCACCTCGAAGGGCCACCGGAGCGGCGAGGTCTTCTGAAGCGGCGCCCCTGCTCGAATCCCGCATCAAGAGTAGCCGCGAGCCCCAGACCGTCTGAGAGATGGTCGGGAGCAAGAACAGCGAGTGGGGCGCCACACGCATCTGGCACGGCCGCGCGCCGCGGGACACTCTACCCGTGACGGCGCAGCCTTTCTTCCTCTTCTCTGTCTTCGCCGGCTTGGTGCTACTGTTCTCCCCCTTCTTCCTGGCGATCCTGGAGACCTACGGGATCCAGGCCATCCACCTGCATCCCAAATCCGTCACCTTGCTGGCGGTCTTCGCCTACGCCTGCGAGGCGTGGATTGGCATCAAGCCGTCGGTGGTGTACTTTTGCCACCTCTTCTCTCTCCGGTCCTCTGGGCTAAACCAGAGTTCCGGCAGCGTCTCCTTCATCGCCACCGCCGGGACGGAGGGCGACTTCATTGACTTGAAGTGGATGAAGAAAGTTGAAGACTTTCGGAGCCGCTGGTTCTTTGTCGACATCCTCGAAGAATTGGAGCTCTTCCTCGTCACCGGAGTGCCCCCCATCAAGCTCACCACCTGGGCCAGCGAGGCCCTTCCTGAGGAAGCCCTGAAGACGCTCCGCCCACGAATCCAAGACCTCCGGTAGGCCGGCGTCATGGGAACCATGGTCGGTGTGGATTTCGTCACCAGACGCATCGCCCCCCTTCAGGACCACCGCTGGGAGATTTGGAGGCACAGGGCTGGAGGCGACCCTCGGCTTCACGTCAGCGAGCTCAACGCCGACGCCTGGGAGGAGGTAATAAGAGCCTTCTTCTCTTCCGCCGCTATCCCCGCCATTCCGTGCACTGCCCTGCCGATCTACAATTTGGGCGCTCGGGAGACCAGCCGCGTCACGGTGGGGATCTTGAAGTTCAACGCCTGGGGCCTGCTCCTTGCTGACGGCGTCGTGCCCGGTCCTCTCCCGAGCGCATCAGCGGCCAGCTCGGAGTAGGACTCGGCAGCAAGGGGAGCAGGGCCCATGGCCTCTAGAGATCCTAATGACGACGACGCCGAATCTGGCGAGCGGCTGGCACGCCAAAGGCGCTCTGAGAGTACCGTGGTGCTCTCAGAGTCCTCCGACGATGAAACCGCCTTGCCGGACCAGCCTACCGGGGGAGACGCTGACGTGTCCTCCTCGTGAGACCTGGAGGAGGAGGAGCGCCAAGCCCGCTTGGAGGCAGAGCGCCGCTCCAAGTTCAACGATGAACGCGCCAGCCGGCGACCCGAGGCCGGAGCCTCCCACGGCAAGAAGCCAGCCGGCGAATCTTTCGCGCCTCCACCACCACCCTCAGCCCTTCCCGGCAAGAGAGGATGGGTGGAGCGCGACGCCTCGTGAGTGCTCCTGCAAAAATCCTTAATCCTTGACTTACCTTTCTCCTAACTTCTTTCCCCCTTTTCCTCCCCAGGGACGCCGAGGAGAAGAAGGAAGAGAAGAAGAGGAGGAAGAAGAGGAAGACCAGCCAGACCACACCGGGTCTTGACCCGGCGTCCACTGCCACACCGGCGACGCTGCCACGTGCTGGCGCGTGGGTGACGGCACCAGAAGATTCCTTGTGCGTGGTGAATGACCAGCCAGTTGGGAACCCCAAGAGGAAGGTATGATGAATATAGCAGCTAGTTTTCCCTCAGTTAAGAAACCAAGGTTTAATATCGATCAGGAGAAGAGCAGACAATAACGACTGAAGGTGATGCGGACTAGTTTGCGACAGCTTCGGACAATTTATATATAGCGCCTCGTCCAAGCTTTGCTTTGCTAGCTGCAACGCAGAACCTGCACACAACACAACCAAGTACTTTGTTCCCAACTTGCGATGAGGTTGTCAATTTCACCGGTTTGCTTGAAACAAAGGTCATGAGCGTATCGAGTGGAAAACAGTAGAAGTATGCGAGTAAAGTAAACAGTGCGACTAAAGTAAACAGGTGATAGCAATATGATGGAAATAGGACCGGGGTCCACAGTTCACTAGTGGTGTCTCTCCATAAGATAAATAACACATGCTGGGTAAACAAATTATAGTTGGGCAATTGATAGAATAAAGATAAATGTGATATGTCAAGAAGATCACTATGAGATTTACTCTGGGCATTACAACAAAATACATAGACCGCCATCCAACTGCATCTATGACTAATAATCCACTTGTGGCGAATCAATCTGAGAACTCCACAAGTATTAAGTTGCGAACAACAGATAATTGCATTAAGCAAAGTGTGTAATGTAAACAAAGCATATGCCCTTGAGCATATGAATGTTGTTTTCTCCCTAGTAGCAACAACACATCTACAACCTTAGAGGTTTTTGTCACTCCCCCAGGTTAAATAGAGGCATGAACCCACTATCGAGCATAAATACCCCCTCTTGGAGTCACTAGCAACTACTCGGCCAAGATAGCTACTAACAACGGAGAGCATGCAAGATCATAAACAACATAGAGATAACAAAAGATATAATTCAGTACATCAACTCAATCATAACACCAATATTCATCGGATCCCAATAAACCAAACATGTAGAATTACATAACGGTGATCTCAATCATGTAGGGCAGCTCATGAGATCTAAACATGAAGCACATGGTGGAGAAGACAACCATCTAGCTACTGCTATGGACCCATAGTCCAAGGTAGACTACTCACTCATCGCTCCGGAGGCAAGCATGGCGATGAAGAAGACCTCCGGTGGCGATTCCCCTCTCCGGCAGGGTACCGGGAAGAGCTTCTGGACCCTCCCGATCTTCGGGTCGTGTCGTCGTGGTGAAACAACATATGCCATAGGATGGCTTAAATGGGGGCCGAACTAGATGCTGGAGGATTCGGGAGAGGGGAACGAGCTAAAAAGCACGACAGAAAGAGGCACTGATCTACCCAGGTTCGGGGCTCTCGTAAGGAGATAACACCCCTACTCCCGCTCTACTGATTGTATATTTGGGTCGATGTAGTACACAACAATGGTGCTTCCAAGCTCTCTGCTAGAGAAGGAAGATGAACTGCTAAGTGTAGGAACACAGAGTGACCAACCAACCTTCAACCTTCCAACCCTTTGCTAGGACTCCCTGTGCCACCTTATATAGTGGTGGCCAGGGTTACAACGGTCATACAAGACCACAAGACACGGGCTACACTCCAAACAGGAGCTGGTGACGATGGCAGAGACCCTTGACTTCGCCCCTGATTGCTCTCGATGGGACGCCACATCCCTGTACCTTGTACCTCTTGAACTGTGGCCTTACCTCTGTGCGGTAAGCTCGTACTTGTGCACAGTGAGGGTAGGTAACCTCCACTGTGCACCCTGCCATCTTACTCTGCTACCATGCTTGGATGTTTTCTTCCTTGATTGTAGGGATGTGACACCTTGGTTGACTTAAGTATCCCGGATATGACCGTTGGCCATACCCAGGACATATATGCCGGACCAACGACCTATGAGGGTCGGGTAATCCGGCCTCCCCTGCTCCTGCACAACACACCAAATGGTTAGGCCGGCATATCTAAGTATATGCCGGCACACTTTTATAAGTATTCCGGCTATGCCGGCATATCCAAGTATCAGCCGGGATACACATTATATGCCGGCCTAGCCGATGCTCTTATATTCCGGCCAGGCCCTTCCTTGATAACCCGGCATAAAGTCAATCATAGACCTTGTGTCTTTCTACTCTCTTGACCCTACCGGGGGTCATCCCCCCGACACTAGTCCCCGAAGCTGCCGAGGTTCCCCAGTCATAACTGTGGAGCCTTGACAGGTTCAACATACCTTTCTTCATTATGCCCCGGCGATCAGATTATATGCCGGCGCATCTGCACATATCCCGGCCTCTGTTCCTGTTCCAAAACTTATTCCGGCCGGTCCCGAGGGTATTCCGGACGGAACATATACATCGGGCAATTAATCCGTCATATAGACGAGTCTTCCTCGAGAAGCCATGCCTGACAGCTTTGCATCGAAACTTGTAACTGCCCTGCCACCTCGAACGGTCACCCACGATGTGACGGTTCACAGTGCAGCAGTTACTCCTCGCCATCATTGCGTCATGGCACGGTTACCGGAACCGCCGCCCCACTCCGTGCCGCCACGTGGCGACTCTCTGCAGGAACGGTCGGGGGAGTGGAACACTCCCACGATCCCCACGACCCTGACCTGGGAGACATATAAATAGGGCGGCGGGGGTAAACTTATCTTTTTACCCCCCACCATCGTCTTCCTCGCCTGCTCCTTTGCCTCCTGCGCTCCACCTCCGGTCCGAAGAACAGCATCTCCGCCGCAGCCGTCCTGCTCCCCGCCGACGCCGACGCTCGACGGCGCCCTGCATCTCCGTCGACGACGCCGCCGCTGCCGCACCGTTCCTCCGCGACATTGCAGGGAGATTGAAACTCTTCCTGCACGCTCGCCGCCGCTCCATCGTCGCCGGCCAAGCTCCGGTGAGACCTCCCTCTGTTCTTCCTCTTTGATGCTTCTTCATAGCTTCTCATTGGTAGCCATATCCGCATAGATCTAGTGCAGTTCCTCTCTGGATTCGACTAGTATTGCTAACAGCGCTCACAGGTGTTCTTCCTTAGAATTTTTACCCTTATTTGTTTCCTGTTTTAACTGGCTCGGTAGATCTTTGATTTCTGCTAACCTTGGGGAGAGTGGTATGCCGGAGAGACTAACCTCCCTCTTTTCTCCGGCCTTGATAGGAATAACATCACGGGACTCCGGCTCTCACGCCTTGTCCCGGCCACTAAGATGGCATCTTCAAGCATGACGGGTACCTCGGCCTCTGAGGAAGATACCTCGGCCCGAGCCCAAGGACGCTCCGGCTGGGAGGGGTCGGAGGTTACTCCGACCGAGATATCCTGGGTCATCTCCACCAGGAGAGTCCCGGAGGGCGTAGCATGCCGGCTACCGGCAGGAGAAACTGTGCCGGCACCTGAACCTGGCGAACGCGTCGTCTTCATCGCCCACTTCGAGCGTGGCTTCGGCCTGCCGGCATCGGACTTCTTCCGGGACTTCCTCAACACCTACGACCTACAACCTCATCATATCCCGGCCAATGCCGTGATGATCCTCTCCGCCTTCGCTGCTTTTTGCGAGGGCTATGCCGGCATAGAGGCCCTTACTCAAGGCTGGGCGAAGTACTTCCAACTGCGGAAGCAAGTCGTCCAAGAGCCGCCCCGGAGCAAGGACGACCCGCCGGAGACGGCCCAGGAAAAGAAGGACCGCCCCATGACCCTCTGCGGCGCGGCCACCATCATGTCCCGAAAGGGCTCGGACTTCCCCAAGGTGGAACTCCTGGAATCTTGCAAGAAGTGGCAGAAAAGCTTCTTCTACGTCAAGAACACCACCGACGAGGATCTGCTCAACCTGCCGCCATTTGTGGACGAGCCACCCTTGGCGATGACGAACTGGACCTACAACCCGAAGAACTCGGTGATGCCGGTGAATGCGCTTCACCGGGTTAAGGGCGAGCTCCTGGATGCCGGTCTTACTCCTCAAGACCTGGTGGCCTGCTATATAAGCCGGCGCGTCTCCCCTCTGCAGCGCCGGCCGCACAAGATCTGCCAGATGAGCGGGCCAATGGACCCCACCCGGCACTCCACACACGAGCTGACTCCGGCCGACATTCTGCGCCGGATTAAGGATGTCTGCAAGTCCTCTCAGGCCACTTTTGCCTGGGGGCTAGAACCATACAGCCGGGATAGGCCCGCCCCAACGGTAAACCATCTTATCCGATACATAAAGTCCATGTCCGGCACATAGATACTTAAGCCGACACATGTCTGTTTGCCGACACATATCATATTGATCCGACATACCTCTTCCACCGGCATATTTCCTTGTCTGAATACTTGACTTTGCTGTTTATACAGAAATTCAGCTTCCAAACCATGGAGAACTCCCGGATCAAGATCGCGGCGGACCGCACTGTTGCGGATGTTGAAGATCCGGATCATTGGGATAAGCTTCCCAGGAGCACCCGTGCTGCAGCTGCCATGGGTAAGGGCTCTTCATCCCGGCATTATACTCAAGACCGGAGTGAGATTGATTCTGACGAGGAGATCCTGCTGTACTATGACCCGATGCCACTTGCATATGCCTTTCCAGAAACACCTGTTGCTTACGAGTTTGCAATGCCGTCCTCAGCTATCCCGGACGATATGGTTATCGACGCCGCCCCTCTGAACCAGGGACCTCCTTCCACCGGCGGACGTGCCGGCCGGAAGCGAGGGGTGAAGCCCCAGTCCGACACACCTCAGAAGTCGAAGAGGCAGAAGGTCTGCGTGCCTATCCAGAAGAAACAGAGGCCTGTTGCCTCGGGGTAAGTTTCCTTTTCTTTGCATTTCCTCCGACATATCTCTTGCTTGTATTACTGACTTGGTGTTTTCTCTCTTTCAGAGCTCCTCTTGCGCCGGAACAAGCTTCTGGCTTGAGTGGCGACCCGAAGGTTACCAAGCCCGCTGCCCCTGCTACCTCCGACATTCCCTCTGCCAGTCACACGACCTCCCCGGCGCCGGCATCTTCGCCTGCGCCAGACAAGACCATCTCCCCGGCGAAGGACGTTCCTCCGCCGGAACAAGATTACTCTGCCCCCGAAGTCCACATGGACTCGGGGGCTCAACAGGAACCATCGGCCTCTGATGTCCACATGGACACAGGAGCCCACCAGGAAGCACCAGACTCCGGCGCACCCACCAGCGACGCCGGCACAACTGAAGATGCCGGCACAGACATCAAGGGCAAAGGCCCTTTAGTGCCGGAAGTCCGGACTATTCCGGATCCTGCTCCTGCTGGCCAAGATGCACCGGCCGCGCCGGAACAGCCCGCGCCCAAGACTCCTTCTGTTGAAAAGACTCCTGCACCGGCCAAGACCACGGCGCCGGCCAAGACCTCTGCCCCGGCCAAGTCCGTCACATTGAAGATCCAGCCGACCAAGTCCGGCACTCCATCCGCCGCCACTGCTCCTCCTAAGGCAACGCCTCGGACCAGCTCTGCTATGGCCCTGCATCTTGGCAGGGCAGCAGCCCGGCCTGGCTACCGGCGCAACTTCTTTGACACGCCAGAACTTGAGGGCATCATCCCCCTGGTGACAAAGAGTAACCAAAGCCTCGGGTCTCTCAAGGAGCATTGCACCAAGTGGAACGACGCCGGCAGCATGGACACCGCGGACTCCAGCAGCAAGAAGAAGGCCGAAGCCGCGGCTACTGGCAGCCCAGCAGATATCCTGGCCGCTAAGCCCATTCCTATTGCCTGCGAACTTCTCAGTCTTCAGCAACGACTTCATCGCCTGGCCGATGCCACCAACGTAAGTCCGTTACATATAGATATCCCCAGTCCCCGAAAATGTCGGCTGTCCGGGATACGGACATCCGGGATTTTCCAAGACCTTTTGCACTTAGCTGCTTTTGCAATTAACTTTCCGACATATGAGCTCGATTCGAGCTTCAAATCCTAGTCACCGAGAGCCGGGATAGGTGCGCAGCACCTGTGCCGGGTCTTTAGCAATTTCACATCTCAATTATCTTTCAAATCCTCTTGACCGAGATATAAGCTCGTTTCGAGCTTCAAATCCTAGTCACCGAGGGCCGGGATAGGTGCGCAGCACCTGTGCCGGGTCTTCAGTAGAATGATCACTTGATAGAATTTTCAACTTAATTTCCATGCCGAATTTCTCTGCTGATATTTTGAATCCGGGCACTTTTGCAGCGCATGAACAACACCCGGGCCGACCTGTATCATGACTTGGTATGCGAGCATCGGAAGCTTTCCGACGCACACAGCAAGCTCCAGCTGGAACTGTCCCAGAAAGGTAATTTCAGCCGACATACCGCTATATGCCGGACACCCTTCCTCCTCTTTGCCGGCACACCTTAATATGCCGACACATAACCTTTTTCCGTCACTCCGCAGCTGGTGCCGAAGCCCAAGTCACCGAGCTTGTCAAGAGAGTGAAGGAGCTGACAGGTATGCCGGATCCTCTTAATCTTCAACTAATCCTTCTGTACTTCAAATCCTTTAATCTTTTCACTGTTTTCTTTCTTCAAATTCTTGTTTTGACTTCAAATCTTTTCAGACGAGAAAGCTGCACTGGAGGCACGCCACCAGGACTGTGTGTCCTCAGTGGATGTAGCCAAGCAACTGGACGCCCAGGATGCCGGTCACAAGGCCGAGGTTGAGCAGCTGAAGGGCCGGATCACCGAGCTTCTGGACGAAAAGGAACAGAGGGAGGGCCTACTGAAGAAAACCCAGTCCCTGCTTGTCATCTCCGAGACTGATGCCTCCAACGCCCACGCTGAACTGGATAGCCTGAAGGAGCAGGCCACCAAATGGGAGGTTACAGTTTCACAGCTGAATGCCGACCTTGCCAGTAAGCTTCAAATCCTTTCCCTTTATCCTTCCCGACATAGTGTAATTCTCTCCGGCATAGCATCTATGCCGACATATTATCCTTTTGCTAACATTGTTTCTATTCCTCAGACATGTTTCCCGCTTCCGTCGCAGACGTTGAGAGGGCTTTGCAGTTGGATCGAGAAAACCGGGGTGTTCCGGTTGACTCGCCCAACTGGGACATGTCGGAGCAGCTGTTGGCTCTGCAGTCCCGAAAGAACGCCATGACGCTCTACACTGAAGAACTCTTCTATGGCGCCCAGGAGGCATTCTCTGCCCTCTGGCCGGGACAAAGGACTCCCACTGACCCCGTCGACCTCGGCAACGATCTGCAGCTGGCCAAGGTTCGCCTCCGGGAGTGGCGAGATTCCGGCGCGAGGGTTGGAGCTGACGAAGCTCTCAGCTACTTCTTGTCCTGGTATGAAAAGGCTGACTTGGAGACTTTGCGCACTGTGCGCGAAGGATCCATCTGGACCACGGATCCGGAACACATCCGGCGCCGGCGAGAGTTGGCCCACAGCTATGTGGACTATGCCGACACCGACGCCTTCGTTCGGGATATCCGTGAGCCGGAGAAGAAGGACGATGCCGGGACATCCGCCGCTGCTGAGGGCTCCGACTCCAGCCAGGATGAAGATGAAGCTGAAGAGGCCGACACTGATGTCCCGGAACAGGCATCTGCCCCGGGCGGAGGTGATGGCTCCATTCCATCTGCTGGGTCCGGCACTCCTGAAGCCGACATCTCTACCGCCACTGCTCCACCAGCCGGCGCCTCTGCTTCTGCCCCTGGTCCTTGACTTTGCAGCACAAACACTTTAAGTTTTATCAGATCCCCGGTATGCCGGGTGCAGATGTAATATACACGTTTAATTTCCTTTGGTTTGCTTCCTGAACAAGTTTTATCTTGGTTTGCTTGTTACTAATGCCGGATCATCTTTTGGCTAAGTCACCGAGTTGTTTTCCTGTTTCCTCAATTTCACAACCTTGGCTGCTTGTCTACCTCAATTGGCTTTCGACGTATGAGTCTCAAGGTTGCTTCCTCGAACATACAGTACTTTAACTTTGAGACTTAGACTTCAAATCATCCGACACTTTAAATTTTAACTTTAGCTTTAACGAAAATGTCGGTTCGCTTGCTTTGTATTTCCTTAGCCGTTTTCCATGTGTAGACAATCTCCGGCATCTACTCTTGCTAGCCATGAAGCCGGGTTTCGGACAGCAGCTGAGTCAAAGAGTGGCCTTTGGTGCCGACACATTACTAGGCCGACATAGGAAACATTCAAATAAAGCCAGCCGGCATATAACAAAAAACTGTAAATAAACAACAAATATACCTCGGAGCTAGTTACCCGGCTTCTTCGGGATGCCGGTATTTCATTCATTAGTCTTGTGCCGGCACAACACGCCGGCATACAAAGGAAAATATGGAAATACATACATTGTGTTGCTCAGGAGTAAAAGGGGCGCAGTAGAGCTATGTTCCATGGCCTCTTGGTTTCTTCTCCGGACCTGTCCGCCTTATTCTTCTTGGGGTCCTGCGCATCTATAAGATAATAGGCATCATTGTGCAGAGCTCTGCTCACAATGAATGGCCCCTCCCATGGAGGAGTTAACTTATGCCGGCCTTCTGTTCCTTGCTTTAGCCGGAGTACTAGATCTCCCTCTTGAAATCTCCTTGGATTTACCTTCTGCGCATGATAGCGTCTGAGGTTCTGCTGATATACTGCTGTTCTTGACAGAGTTATTTCCCTTGCTTCCTCTAGCAGATCAACATCATTTTCTCTGGCTTCTTTAGCCTCTTCCTCAGTATATAGCACTATTCTTGGTGCATCATGTATTACATCTGTTGGAAGCACAGCTTCTGCTCCATACACCAGGAAAAATGGTGTGTAGCCTGTTGATCTATTCGGAGTTGTTCTTAAACTCCACAGCACTGCTGGCAGCTCATCTAGCCAACATCCCGGAGTTTTCTCCAGGGGCTCTATCAGCCGGGGTTTTATGCCGGATAATACTAGCCCATTCGATCTCTCTACTTGGCCATTGGCACAAGGGTGGGCAACCGACGCAACGTCCAGCCGAATTCCCACTTCCTCACAAAATCTGGCAAATGGCCCTTGGGCAAAGTTTGACCCGTTGTCAGTGATGATGCTATGAGGAACACCATATCTCAAGATTATATCCTTTAAGAATTTCACTGCTGTGTGACCATCACACTTGCTTATGGGCTTCACTTCAATCCACTTGGTGAACTTGTCCACCATGACCAGGATATGGGTCATTTTCCCTCTGGCCGGCTTAAAAGCCCCGACCATATCCAGGCCCCAAACAGCAAAGGGCCAGGTTATTGGGATAGTTTTCAGGGCAGATGCCGGCTGATGAATCTGGTGGGCATATCTTTGACACCCATTACATTTCCGGACCAAGTTTTCTGCCTCTTGCAGTGCCGTTGGCCAATAGAAGCCATGCCGGAATACCTTTGCCACCAATGCCCTGGACGAAGCATGGTGACCACACTCCCCCTGGTGAATTTCCCGGAGCATCTCCAGACCCTCTGCAGATTCGACACATCTCTGCAATACTCCGGTGGTACTTCTCTTGTATATTTCTTTGTTGATGATGGTATACGCTTTGGATCTCCTTATAACCCGGCGGGCCTCGGTTTCATCCGCCGGCACTTGACCATCCACCATGAAGTTCATGATAGGACGTGCCCATGAGGGCACTTCCCTGACAGTGAACACTGCCTGATCTATTTCCATCATTTCGACCGACACATAATCGATCTCCATGGGCTGCGAAGTCCCCAGGACTGAAGAATCAGTCCCCGGGTATGCCGGAGCAGTCCCCGGGTATACCGGCACAACCTCTTGGCACATTTTACCCTTGCCTTTAGTTTTGCTCCGGAATACTGTACTAACAGCATATGCCGGCCCAGTCCCCGGGACTGAGGAAACAGTCCCCGGGTTATCCGTCCTGGCTCCGGCATCTATCTCCATTGGAACTGCTTCGTCTGGACCTGGCGGGACATAAATGGAGGATGACTCCGGCGAGGGTTTGATCGATGGCTTCCTCAGATGCTCCAGCGAAATGCCGGGCGGGATTGAATCTCGGGAAGACCCCAGCTTGGATAATGCATCGGCTGCATCGTTCTGAGCCCGGAGAACGTGCCGGAACTCACAACCTTCAAAGTAACCACTTAACTGCTGCACTAGGAAACGGTATGATGCCATGTTAGCATCATGCGCGTCCCATATGCCGGAACACTGCTGAATCACTAAGTCAGAATCCCCGAAGCACATAATCCGGCGAATTCCTATGTCCTTAGACACCTTCAGGCCATGCACCAGTGCCTCATATTCCGCCACATTATTTGATGCTGCAAAGTGAATCTGCAGGACGTATCTCAGCTGGTCATTCTTTGGTGAACTGAGGACTATGCCGGCACCCAAGCCATGGATTGTCTTGGACCCATCGAAATGCATCCTCCAATAATTGGCATCTGGCAATGGTGGCTCATACTGTATCTCGGCCCAGTCAATAAAGAAATCAGCCAAGACCTGGGACTTGATTGTATCCCTCTTATCGTACTGCGGTGTATATGGTGAAAGCTCTATTGCCCACTTTGCTATCCGGCCGCTGGCATCTTTGTTGCCTATAATTTCCGAGATAGGGGCCTCGGCCACTACCCGGATTGGATGCTCTTGGAAGTAATGCTTGAGCTTCTTGGCCGCCATATAGACACCATAGGTCATCTTCTGATAGTGGGGGTAATTTTGCTTTGAGGTGGAGAGGACTTCACTCAGATAATATACCGGCCGCTGCACGGTTTTGCCTCCTTCCTCTCGCTCTACTACCACCACAGCACTGACAACTCGGTTGGTTGCCGCTATATAGAGCAACATTGGCTCCCGGGGCATCGGAGACGCTAATACCGGAGCTGTTGACAACAACTGTTTCAATTCTTTGAAAGCTGCATCTGCTTGCGCTGTCCAGACAAATGTGTCGGACTTTTTCATCAACTGATATAACGGCAGAGCTTTCTCTCCCAGCCGGCTTATGAAGCGGCTCAGGGATGCGAGGCACCCAGTGAACTTCTGTACTTCCCTCAAATCTGCCGGCGGCTTCATCCTTTCTATGGCACGAATCTTGCCGGGATTCACCTCAATACCCCGGCTGGAAACAAGGAAACCGAGCAACTTGCCCGCCGGCACACCAAAGGTGCACTTAGCCGGATTCAACTTCATCCGGAATCTCCTCAGGTTCCCAAAGGTTTCCCGGAGATCATCTATGAGAGTCTTGCTCTCCTTGGTTTTTATGACGATATCATCGACATATACCTGCACATTTTTATCTATCTGATCGTGCAAACACTTTTGCATACACCTTTGGTAAGTTGCGCCGGCATTTCTTAAACCGAACGGCATAGTGAGATAGCAATAAGCCCCGTACGGGGTAATAAAGGATGTCTTTATTTGATCTGGCTCATATAAGGGGATCTGGTGGAAACCAGAATAAGCATCTACGAAAGATAACAGTTCACATCCGGCTGTGGAATCAATCACTTGATCGATCCGAGGGAGCGGGAATGGATCTTTAGGACATGCCTTATTCAAGTTGGTGTAATCAACACACATCCGCCATACTTTCACTATGGCGGGCTCGTCTTTCTTCTTTTCCACCAAAACCGGATTAGACACCCAATCCGGATGAAGTACTTCCTTTATAAAGCCAGAGGCTAAGAGCCTGGCCACTTCCTCCCATATGGCTTTCCTTCTATCGCCGGCATTCCGCCGGAGCGGCTGCTTCACTGGCTTAGCATCGGGTCTCACGTGCAATGCGTGCTCAGCCAGCTCCCTCGGCACACCTTGCAGGTCCGAAGTAGACCATGCAAAGATATCCCGATTCTCACGGAGGAAGCTGATGAGCTCGCTTTCCTATTTGGGATCCAAACTTGCCCCAACCAGGGCATGGCGCTCCGGGAAAGCTTCATCCAGAGGCACCTTTTTGACTTCCTTACTCACTTGAAAAGAAACGCTGCCACCGGGATTTGTCATGCCCGGCATAGATTTGCCGGCCACGACCGTCTCAGCAATCTCCACTGCTCGCTTGAGCCTCTTTCTCTCCTCTGCAATGATCAGAGTCTCGGCCAGATTGGATCCGGCGGTGGCACATGCCATCGAACGCTTGTAATCACCAATGATGGTGATCACTCCTTTGGGTCCCGGCATCTTCATCTTCAGATACGCCACATGCGTAGAGGCCATGAATTTTGCCAGTGCCGGTCTACCCAGCAAAGCATGGTAGGGGCTCTCCAGATCAACCACCTCGAACATGAGGTTTTCCACCCTGCAGTTATCCCGGCTGCCAAACATCACATCCATCCGGATCTTGCCCATCGGCGCACACGAAAGTCCCGGCACAATGCCGTGGAACGTGGTCTTGCTCGGTTCCAGCATATTTTCCTTGATTAGCAGCTTCTCCATCGTATCCCGATACATGATGTTGATGCTGCTTCCATTATCAATGAGGACCTTGCTGAATCTTACGTTATTAGCCGGCCCGACGAATGTCGGATCCATCACCAGAGCATATCCGCCGGGATTTGGCATGATCCGGGGATGATCTGCCCTGTCCCAACCAACAGCCTGGTCAGACCAGTACATCAGCTTTGGCACAGCCGACATAACAGCATTCACCTCCAGACACCGCCGGTACAAGCTCTGCTTGTCTGTTCTCTCGGTCTCAAAGACCATATAGCTCTGATCATACTCCTTGTACTCATTCCGGCCCACTCCTGGGCCTCCGGCGTTATATTCCGGATTATAGCTCTGGTCAACTTGATTTACGCCGGCATTTCCGGCGTTGCTCTGATTCCCAGGATTAACCGGCCTAGGTGGGACTGCAATCGTATTGGCACCTGTCAACGGCGATGGAGCTGCCGGGACAGAGGGTCTAGCCGGTCCCCAGGGACCTGCACGACCTGCTAATATGTCGTCCAGCCACGAACAGTTCCTTGTCAAATGGTTTGCCGGCTTTCCCGGCTGGAATGTGTGGAACACACAAGGCTTGTCCATGGCAAGACCCACAGTATACTTCGGCCACTGCTTCTTCTGGCCGGCGGCTCCGCCGGCACTCTTGTTGGTCCAGACATTCTTCTTCTGGAACGGCTGTGCTTGCTGCTGCGGCTGCTGCTGAGGCTGCTGATAGTCCTCATATCTCGGACGCTGGCTACTGCCGGCGCCCCCTTGCTCTTCCTCCACAGCTGCAACTTGTGCTGCCCCATACCGGTGATCCGGCCTTTCCTCTCTTCTCTTGTTCCGGTTATCAGTGCGATAATATTGCCCTGATCTCTCGGCATTGCTGGTGTTCCCCTGGGTTTGCCCCTGTCCTTGTGAATCGAGACTGGGCTGCATGGGATCTCCCAGAGCATAACTATCAGCGATCTTGATTGTTTCGGCCAGCGTGGCCGGCATTTGCCTCTGAAGCTTTTGCCACAGCATGGTGCCATGCCGGCACCCATGAGCGAACCACATGATGGCCTGCTGCTCATTGATTCCTTCGCAGGAATTGCGCAACGTGCACCACCTGGTCAGATAGTCATGGTCAGTCTCATTCACTCCTTGCCGGCAGTTAGCCAGCTGCTGCGGACGGTTGGGCCTCTTGTATGTACTTGTAAAGTTCGACACAAACTGCTCTTCGAAATCAATCCAGCCGTTGATACTCCCGGCCGGCAAATTATTCAGCCATATCCTGGCTGGACCTTCCAACATCTGCGGCACATATCGTACCGCCCATCTGAGGTTTCCTCCGGCGATGTTCACCGCTGTGGAGTAATCCTCCAACCAATCTTCCGGCTTCGTACTGCCATTATATGTCCTCGCGCCACGCGCGAGCTGGAAGAAGTAAGGCACCGGCTCCCCCATAATCCGGGGTCCGAAACACATAGGGCCCGGAGCTCCTTGTCTCTCCACCAACTCTGATTGGTGGATCTTGTCCAGCTTGAAACGTGCATCATTGGCTTCCAAGGACCGAGGTCCAAGCCGGGATGCTATTGGGCCTGCGATCATCTGCTGCTGCTGCTCCGGCTGATGCTGCTCACTAGGGCGGAATTGCCGTCATCCTCTCGATGTCCCGGATGGCCTGCACCCTGCTGCTGCGCTGCACCTCCGGCGCCCTGTTGCTGACGCCGGGCTGCACTGTTACTCCGGCCGCCACCAGCCGCGCCTGCTTCATGCCCGGCCGGCACACTCTGGCCAGGTTTCTTGCTGCCGACATACTTGTCAGCTTGGCCGACATTCTTCTGCACCATCGCCTGCTTTCCGGCGACAGCCGGTTCGTACACCTGGATCTGCTTGTCCCGGCGGCCAGAGGTCACACTTCCGGCACACCGGGCGCTAGGATGCGGGGACGAGGCTTGGCCCCTCGACCTCGCGCCGGCACCTCCCGCCGACACAATGTACTGAGACGCCCCGGCACCCGGGTTTGCCTTCTTAAAGGCCTCCTGCTGCTTTGTAGCTTCAGACAAAAGTTGGTTAAGCCGGGCTTGCTGCTCACGCAGTGCTTCGCCGGATAAACAAGATAAATCCTTAGCTACCTCGGCCGCCGCTCTAAGGTTCTTTACTGGCGAACTATAGACTACCTTAGGCACAGTACTAGTTGCGGTATGACTCTTATCTCTAGCATCTTTTCCTATCTCAGCATTAAGATTTCTGCCTCTAGTTCTAACCTCTTCTATCCGGCTAGGCCGGATTACTACAGGAGTAAAACCATGGGCTGCCTCATACTCACGGAGTTGCCGGTTAAACCGTTCGCGCTCCTGGTTCATGGCCAGGGCCTCGTCGACGAGGGCCTGACGAGATCCCTCCAGGACCTCCCTTGTCTGCTCCGGATCAATGCCGGATCGCACCGGCTCGAGAAGCCGGTCGATGATGGGAAGAAGAACCTCGCCCCTAGCCGGCACACCGGAAGTGCCGGCCAGGTTCTCCGCACGCTCCAACGGAGGACGCGCCGACCTCTTGACCTTCGGCGGCTCTGGAGGAGAAGCTCCGGCCGCTGCTGCTTTGCCGGCATCTCCCGCCGGCGGCACGGATGTGCCGGCCATCATCACCTCAGTCGGCTCTACTGAGCGAGCGCTACGCCCAGCGTGAGCCAGCTGATGTGACGGAGGATCCGACGCCACCAGCACCTCTTTCCTGCAAACTCTCTCAGTCCCCACGTACACCTCGTGGGAACCGAAAGACATAATCCGGCCATCCCTGGGGAACGGCCGGCCACCGAGACAACCGGCGTTGTCACTGACGAAACTGAGCGAGCCTAGCCTCTGGACGAGGCCAGAGACCACGCGCACTCCCGAAGCTGCTATCACAGACCCCGTCCGAATGAACACTCCGCCCAGCATATCGATCTGCCCCACGGTGGGCGCCAAATGTCGTCGTGGTGAAACAACATATGCCATAGGATGGCTTAAATGGGGGCCGAACTAGATGCTGGAGGATTCGGGAGAGGGGAACGAGCTAAAAAGCACGACAGAAAGAGGCACTGATCTACCCAGGTTCGGGGCTCTCGTAAGGAGATAACACCCCTACTCCTGCTCTACTGATTGTATATTTGGGTCGATGTAGTACACAACAATGGTGCTTCCAAGCTCTCTGCTAGAGAAGGAAGATGAACTGCTAAGTGTAGGAACACAGAGTGACCAACCAACCTTCAACCTTCCAACCCTTTGCTAGGACTCCCTGTGCCACCTTATATAGTGGTGGCCAGGGTTACAACGGTCATACAAGACCACAAGACACGGGCTACACTCCAAACAGGAGCTGGTGACGATGGTAGAGACCCTTGACTTCGCCCCTGATTGCTCTCGATGGGACGCCACATCCCTGTACCTTGTACCTCTTGAACTGTGGCCTTACCTCTGTGCGGTAAGCTCGTACTTGTGCACAGTGAGGGTAGGTAACCTCCACTGTGCACCCTGCCATCTTACTCTGCTACCATGCTTGGATGTTTTCTTCCTTGATTGTAGGGATGTGACACCTTGGTTGACTTAAGTATCCCGGATATGACCGTTGGCCATACCCAGGACATATATGCCGGACCAACGACCTACGAGGGTCGGGTAATCCGGCCTCCCCTGCTCCTGCACAACACACCAAATGGTTAGGCCGGCATATCTAAGTATATGCCGGCACACTTTTATAAGTATTCCGGCTATGCTGGCATATCCAAGTATCAGCCGGGATACACATTATATGCCGGCCTGGCCGATGCTCTTATATTCCGGCCAGGCCCTTCCTTGATAACCCGGCATAAAGTCAATCATAGACCTTGTGTCTTTCTACTCTCTTGACCCTACCGGGGGTCATCCCCCCGACAGGTCGACGGCGGCGGCGGATCGCGATGTGTTCTGGAAAAGTGATCGGGTACTTAGGTTTTTTCCGTCGAGGGGTTTTTATAGGCGAAGGGGCGATGTCGGAGGTGGAGCCAGGTGGCCTCACGCCTAGCTGGCGCGGCCCAGGCCCTGGCCGCGCCGGCCTAGCGTGTGGGGCCCCTGTGGCTCCCCTCCTACTCTCCTTCGGATCTCTGGAAGCTCCCGGACAAAATAAGACTTCAGGAACTTGTTTCGTCCAATTCTGAGAATATTTCCTGTGTATCACTTCTGAAACACAAAAACAGCAGAAAACAGGGAACTGGCACTGTGGCAACTTGTTAATAGGTTAGTTCCGGAAAACGTATAAAAGTGCCACGAAGTGTAACGAAACATTAGGCAAATGGTATAAAAACAAGCATGGAGCATCAAAAATTATAGATACGTTGGAGACGTATCACCACGCACCGCTGGAGAAGAGGAGGACCGCGCGTCCACAGATGCACCGTCCGCCACGGGAGCTGCCACAGCTCCCGGCACGACCGAGCCCCCTAGCGCAGGGGGCACACCAGAGATCACGGGGGCAGCGCCTGCTGCCCCCACGACAGCCAGCACCACCAGCCCCCCGGAGGCGCCTCCAACCGCACCGACCGCTCTGACCGGCACGAGGGCAGCCCCCTTGCCGGAGAGGGCTGCCTCCGAGCCAAGTGGCGAAAGGAGGACGACCTCCACTGAGCCGGGGCCCTCTAGAGCCTCGTCGCCTCCCCTACCAGAGATCTTGGGGAGGCCCGCGAGGATCGCTGCAGAGCCCCACGCCGATGCATGGTCGGGGGTGCTGGCGGCCATGACCGGCGCCCTCCGAAGCGGGGTCGCCAAGGCGCGCGCCGCCGACGAGGCATGCCTCAACGAGGGCTGGGTCCTCCTGCTCCAGGCCACGGAGAGATGCCGCCTTCTAGACCAACGCGCAGCCAAACGCCGCGAGTAGGCGAGGAAGGAGGCGGAGGAGATCCGCGCAAGCGCGGCCGAGGAGGCCGAAGAAGTCCTGGCGAACGCGAGGGAGTCAGCGAGGGGAATCCTGGCCAGGGCGCATTATGAGTCCATGGAGATTGTCTCTGAGGCACGCCAGAGGATCCCCTTCAATGTTGGGCCTCCCAACCCAGCCTTGGCTGGAGAGGAGGTGAAGCGGGCGGCTCAGCACCTCCTGGACCAGGCCAGGACCAATGCCGACGGCCTCTTGGCAAATGCCTAGCAGAGGCTAGAGGAAGTTGAGGACCGCGAGGCCCTCCTTCACGCCTGCGAGGAGAGCCCTGATTCCCACGCTGAGGGCCTGAGCCTGCAGGAGGCTGGGATCGCCGTTCGAGAAGCAGAGGCTCGCGAACACGAGCGGGAGCTGCGCCTCCGAGAGGAGCAGCTCCATGCCCTCAAAGACCAGCTCAACAGGGAGCGGGAGGCCCTCGAGAGTAGGGAGGAGATGGTCAACCAGGCCAAGTCCGACCTGGCCCACCACCAGGAGACGCTGAACCAGCGCGAGGTTTCCCTCCAGGAGAGGACGGACCGCATGCTGAACCAGTGATGGGTCAGCATGGAGCAGGAGTTCGAGCGGAGGCGCGCTGAGAACCTTGAGGCGTGCTGCGCGGACTTCCGCTCCAAAACCGACGCCACCCTGGTGAGGTACAAGCAGAGGCGTGAAGCCCTGGAGCGCCAGGTCCGAGACCTGGAGGCTGATCTGAAGGGGGCGCACGAGGTGCGCCGAGGCGCAGAACGCACCTTGGCAGAAGCCGACACCGCAATCAACTCGCTCCGGCACGACGCACAGAGTGTGACGACCTCAAATTTGATAACAAATTCGAAGTGCCCGTTATGTAATCCATCACAATCCCAGAATCAGTGTTGTGATTTACATAACGTAGTTTATACCACAGTCATAGCCATTAATAGTAAATAAAGGGGATTACATAGGTGGTCACACAGACCAAACCTTATAATACATCAACATGCAGCGGAATAACACTTTGGGTCCATATTGTCAAGCTTCAACCGCACAGGCAAAGCAGACAGTAGGAAACGAGCCTAATTCGCAAAGTCGTCAATGAGTCCTTCCTTCTTGATCTTGCTCCTTCAAGTCTGGCCAAGTTAATAGCCAGGGACACAACCATGAGTACATTGGATGCACTCGCAAACCATCTTACAAAGGAAATGATGAAGTAGATATGCAAGGTTGATATGGTGGACTAAGCACTAAGTTTAGTTTGCACAAAGCTAGTTTTGTTTTCCCAAGAATGTTCATTGGTAGAAAAGAGGTTTAGTTCTCTAAGTTTAATCTAAAGAGGACTTCAAGTGTGTCAACATCATTGTCAAGTCAAATCATTTAGCAAGTTCACCATTGGATTTTTTTTTATTCTTGACAAAAGTCAAGTACAGCTTGCCAACTGTCCATAACCGCGGACTCGGCTATTCGAATAGTTTGAAAACCTCTGCAGAGGGGTACACTTTACCCACAAGAATCGATACATCTGCCGGGAGAAATCCATGGATCGTCATACACAAGGTATGCGGGGTTTAGATAATGAAACAAACTCTTTCACTTGTCTACTCTAGTATGGGATCCTTCCCTAGAGCCCGAGACACGGATTTCCCCGTTCCGGCGCCTCTAGTTTTGCCCACTCCGGGATGCCGGACGGATGGAAATCTTCAGGAAGGAAAATTTCCAATGACCACTTGGTTCGGAAGCAACCACGTATGGAATACTTCTATAAAGGATGAAACAAGACCTCCCATACTAGAATACACAAGCTAGGAATAAGCCCCTTCCCATTCAGGGGTAATGTGGTCGTACGGTATGGTTGGCTCCCATAGTACATCACTCGTTGTCATTGAGAAATACATTTCATAGTTCTTAGTCAAGATTAATTTCTTTCATAAAGCCATTATGTAGGAGCAATTCTCCACTTCAGGTTTCAAGTTCAAGTCACCAATTTCAACTAGGGTTCCCCTTATAGAGGGCTTCAATATTATTAGCGACTAAGCAACTACATTGAGTGATGACCACTAAATAGAGTTGGATAAACTCAGCTTGATGCTCTTGCTAAACAAGATATCACTACACTTCTATCATTCTGCTCTAGCAATTCAATCATGCCATTTACTTAAAACAAGTAGCATGCAATAGTAAAACTAGGCATTGGAAGTATGAATCAAAAGATGGCTTGCCTGGCTTGGCAAAGTCAAAATAGTCTTCATCTTCATCTTTGATTGATTGATCTCCATCTCCATTTCTTGGTTGACTTCGGGATCCATTCTCCTTACTCTCGTTGTCGTCTAATCGTTGGAAAGCAAATAAGCATACAATCACCACACAATTCACAAACAACACCTATTTACTCAAATACACATACTTGGGTAAGGGAAGTGATCTAGGAAGTCTATGGAGAGTGGTTTCGATTTAATTGAATCCATAACGATGAGATTCACACTTTCTTGACTTAAGGGAGGGTTTAGTTTACTTTGAATTGTGAAATATCTCTTGCAAGTCCTTATTGACCATGGTCATAGACCACAAGTAGATATTCAAGATTATGGTTCAACCAAGGAGGCTTCATAGAATGTGGAGTATTTTTCTTTTATTGAAGCCATTTCTAGTTTGCAACTATTTAGTAATCAAATTTGAATCTACAAGTACAATCTATTAATCCAAGTTGAATTGGATCAAGGGTTATAGATCAATATTTAGAAATGTGGTTGATTCGAATTGGTTTCATATCATTTCCATTTATTTTGAAATAGGTGTGCAAGTTTGAGTTTCTAATTGCTACCATGTAGGATTAAATTTTCAAATACTTCGTACAAGTACACATGGACTAAGATCAATACCTATAGATAGGTATTTGGAAATATGGTTCAACAATAAGAGTTCCATAAAAATTTCGATTATAGATTTGAGTTTAATAAAATCCTATATGGCAAATGCCTATTTAACATATAGGTAAATAGAATTTACTTTAAAAGGTTCAAAAATGAGATCTAATGGTATAGGCAGATGGGTATCACTAATTGTGAATTTCTGAAGTTGGGTTTATATTTTTAGGAATTTTATTTGAATTGCTATGGATTTTCTAAGTTGGAAAAGCTCCTGTTTTGTTATTTTTACTGCGACCATTATATAAATCTAATTGTGTTGAAACCACTTCTAATGGATAGCTTATGTTCTAAGGTTTCCAAAACATTTTCATTTGTTAGATTTGAATTGGTAGATCTCCGGGAAAATTAAATATACTAAAGCATCTGAATGCGTTTTTCAAAAATCGGAAATCGAATATCCCCTTTTTTTTTTAATCCGGGCCGGACACACAAACTGAGCTTGGCCGGCCCACTAGGCTGCAGGCTGGCGGGTGGCAAGGAAAAAAAACAAACCGGTCCGGCCTGCCAAGGGGCCCCACCGGTCAGATTAAGTGAACCGAATCGGTACGGGCTTCTTCTTCCTGGCACGCGACTGGGATGGAACGGGAGAGAGGTCTGGGAGGAGGCGGCGCATGGGGAGCTCACCGGCGGCGACGGGGAGCGGCGGCGAGGGCGCAGGGTGGTGGAGGAAGGTCGTCTCGGCCACCTCCAGCAGGCGGCGCGTTGGGGGGAGCTTCAGTGCGCCGGGAACGGGCGGTGCCCTGCGAGGACGACGTCGACGGGGGGCTCGAACGAGAGGGAGAGGGAGCTTGGGACCTTGTCTGGGAGGTTACTGGTGATGGCGCGAACCTTTTCAGGGAAGAATGGCGGCTTTATATAGGCGGGAGAGGGAGCACGGTGCGAGGGGATCTGCGGAGAGAGCGTGGCCGGTGTCGGCTAACGGAGGAGAGGGGCGGTCGGGGCTTTCGGCGGGGTGCTGTGGACGGTTGCAGGAACTTGCTGGCGCGTTTGCAGGCGGCGGGGTGGTCTGGTGCAGAGGGGGCAAGTGAGGGGTCCGGGCGGTGGTTCTTCTCTGATCTTCCCTGTCTCACGGCCGTGGTCGGGGCAGGAGAGGCTGGGGCTCGACCAAGAGATGTTCCCTAGCATTGCTACAGGGTTTGGGCCGGGGTGAACAGCGTTGGCCACAGTAGCTGGGATTTTTCCTGGATTTCGCCCACCAAGTGTTTGTTGAAATGCCCGAAAGAATTCAAATTTTGAATTTTTGAAATCTGCCACCGTGGGTTGTCAAGATATTGGATAAGGACTCTTAACATATTTTTGTTATGAAGAAATATTAGGTTTTGCAAAAATCTTAATTCAATTTTGAAGGATGGTCTCTGTTTCAGATTCAAACTTTGGACAGATTTTGAAGGATGTTAGGGTTTGAGTTTTTGCTGGAAACTTCTTGGTTGAGTTAGTATGTGATCTGGTCAAGCTCAACTAACTGATCACACCCTTAGTTGAGTTACAGATTTCTTATTCTAAGGGTTCAAAGTAGGGTAGTGGTTAACTTTTTCTAGATCATCTTTTCTTCTCTTTTTCTTTATTTCTCTTGCTTCTGGTTCTTTTGATCTTTGTGGTTCTTCTCTAATGCTTCTATTGGTTAAGTTTGAATTAACTAAACATTGCACAACAAATTAAAACACACATGAAATCATAAAAGACATATATTAACATTCTATGCATACATGCAATATGAGTGAAAAAGATTTGATTGGTCCAAAAGTGTTGGTTTTCTTGGAGATAACATGGAGTTGGGAATGTGTTTGTTTGGTCTAGAGGTGAGTTTTGGTGTCATTTAAATTTTGAATTTCAAATGGTATGTGTAACCGATTCAAACTTTGGCAGAATAATAAATAGAGTTCCAAGTTGATTTTTGTTTCTAACTTTACTGTATTTGATTCTTGGTAACTTGTTCTTAGTGGTGGTGGAGAGATGCATGAGGGTATAGTTT
>QXEO01000964.1:3321388-3520513 GCA_007115705.1 Dactylis glomerata | reverse complement strand
TACACTAATGTTGCTAATAGAATTGTGTTTAGTTTTGTATGAAGGAAGTTTTCAAGTGTAGGGATTGGAGAATGATGAGATGAGTTGAAGAATGGACAAAAGCTCAAGCTTGGGGATGCCCATGCATCACCCCAAGAAATATCCAAGAAGTACAAGCGTCAAAGCTTGGGGATGCCCCCGAGGCACCCCTTCTTCATCGGCAAAAATCAGGTCACCTTTCAAGACACTATATTTTTATTGCTTCATGCACTGTGCGTTTTTCTTGGAGCGTCAGTTGTTTTAGTTTTTAGTTTTATTTTATTTTGCTTGCTGCAATAAATGGTTGGATCACATCATGTTGGTTTGGAGAGAGACATACTTCACTTTTCATTTGCCAAGAACACTCCGTTTTTCACTCTTATCGTTCAATGAGTGTTCTCTCTTTCTAGAACTGCGTTTGGCTTTCGATTTTCGCCTTGATATGTGTTCAGATCTTGTTATATCTTTTCATCAAGGTGTATTTTTTCCTCTGATCTTTATTGGTTTTCATCAAAAGAGGTGTTTATAAATTTTTTGAATGGTGTTGGAAAAGAGAAAAAGCTTTATGCAAAAAAGTGGTACAAGTAGGAGCTTGTGTAGACTGCGGCCTAGGCTTTTGCATGTCATGCTTGATGTCTTTTTGATAGTATGCTTAGTGGTTTTTCTGTAGCATGACTTGTCTCAAATAACTGAGATTGTTTAATGAGCCTTTGAAAAAATCATGCGTTGTTTTTATCGTTTGGAAGCATTATTTTGGTTTTCTCCTTGATGCTTTATTTGGGTTGACTTGGCGCATGCTCACACATGTTAGACTCTTACAAAGTCGCCAATAGCCTCTATGATCATTTAGTTTTTGACTTTTGATGCCATCTTATGCTTCTTTTAATGTCGCTTTGCATGATTATGGCCATTATTGCTCTCTTAGTTGGTCGCTCCTAGTCTTTTGCTAGCCCTCATTTTGTACTGAGTATGAGCTCTACTCGTGCATCCAACTCCTAAAAACCAAGTTTGCCATTGTGTCCACTATAAATTCCTATGCATGGTATTTGTAAGCCATTCCAAAGTAAATTTTCATGTGCTACCTTTGAAAAAACCTTCAAAATACTTCTCGTTTTGTGACACTGTTTTCAGCTCTTGGGGACGTAGTGGTCGGATTTGCTATCTTCCATATTGCTTATTCCAAAAAGAAAAAAGAAAAGAAAAAAGGCACTCCTCCATGGAATGTGAATGTTGGTGGGCACCCGATGGAATCGGTTAGCCATGGTTTGTGAAAGGAAAAAAGGTGGGGAGGAGTGCCAAGCTTTATAAAAGAGCACAAAAGTGACAATCTCTCTCTCAAAAACTTGCTTCATTTTTGTATGGAAGATAGTAAGAACCCCATTGCCAGTCATTGACAAAGACAACCACCTCTCAAAACCCAAGTTTTATCTCTATGTTTTACAAATGAAAAGCTCTAGCACATGTTTAATCACTGCTTCCCTCTGCGAAGGGCCCTTCTTTTACTTTTATGTTGAGTCACCACCTTCTATCTTTATGCACCATTAAGAGAGCATAGTTGTCATTCTGAGTATAATGTGCATTGTCCCAAAGTTTTCATTGATTGATTCATATTGTTGGTTTCACTTGTTCTTAAATTATTTGTATCTAGTCGCCCTCTTAAACTTGAAGGTGTCCTATACATTTATGTTTTGCTCTCTATGAAGGATAAGCTAAAAACCATTTGTATGTTTTTCCTTATGATTTGAACACACGTTTGACTTTCATTGTTTCATTTTCATGATCTTTTGTTTGTGTTCATTTGCATGTTTACAACGTCGTTGCTAAGTTTCTATTGTCAAGATTATTTCTTTCATGCCCATGTTTTAAGTTCTTATGATCCCAGCTCACAATGCTTACATACATGATCAAGATTGTGATGGTGCATGTCACCTCAAAAATTATTTCTTTTGTTATCACTTACCTACTCGAGGACGAGCAGGAGTTAAGCTTGGGGATGCTGATACGTCTCAAAGGTATCTATAATTTTTGATGCTCCATACTTGTTTTTACACCATTTGCCTTGAGTTTTGTTACACTTCATGGCGTTTTTATGCGATTTCTAGAACTAACCTATTGACAAGATGCCACAGTGCCAATTCCCTATTTTCTGCTGCTTTTGTGTTTCAGAAGTGATACACAGGAAATATTCTCGGAATTGGACGAAACAAGTTCCTGAAGTCTTATTTTGCCTGGAAGCTTCCAGAGATCCGAAGAGGCGAAGGAGAGGGGCCACAGGCCAGCCTCACACTAGGCCGGCGCGGCCCAGGCCCTGGCCGCGCCGCCTAGGTGTGAGGAGGGCTGGGGCCACCCCTGATGACGCCCCTTCGCCTATAAGAAGCCTCAGGACGGAAAACCCTTAGGGAGTCGGCGAAATTTCCAGAACAGTTCCGCAGCGCCGCCGCCGTCGAAGCCAAATTTCGGGGGACAGAAGTCTCTGTTCCGGCACCCTGTCGGGACGGGGAAGTGCCCCCGGAGCCATCTCCATCGGTCTCCATCGCCGTCTCCTCCGTCTCCATCGACCTCACCGTCATCTCCATCAACCTTGCTGTCTCCTATGATGAGGAGGGAGTAGTTCATCCCCGGGGCTGAGGGCTCTACCGGTAGCTATGTGGTTCACCTCTCTCTCCCATGATGTGATCTTTATGTGATCGTGAGCTTTGTATCATGTTGAATAAGTCGATGTTACTCTTCTTCATTATGTGTACTCTAGTGTGTTATTAAAGTAATCTATTCCTCCTGCCATGGTGTAACGGTGACAGTGCGTGCATCATGGTGGTACTTGGTCTAGGCTACGATTGTGATCTTTTATGGATTATGAGAATAATTATCACTATGATAGTATTGAAGTGATCTATTCCTCCTTTCATGGTGTAATGTTGACAGTGTGTGCACCGTGTTAGTACTTGGTCTAAGTTGCAATAATATCTATCTTGAGTTGTGATTTGCTTTGGATATCTCTATGAGTGGTGTTTGTCAAGTACTTGATGAACTTTGAGGAGTGCTTCGTAGCCCTACGCAATGATTAGTATTATTCAATAGGAGAGTAATTCAGAGTACCATAGTGAAGAGAAGTTATCTATTTGTTCAATTATGTTATATTTGTTGGGAGTGTGTCCACTAGTGAAAGTATGATCCCTAGGCCTTGTTTCCAAGCTTTGCACACCGTTTACTCGCTGTTTTGCTACTTGTTTGCTTGCTGCCATTTTTATTCCAGATTGTATTTACTACTTATAATCATCCATACCACTTGTATTTCACTATCTCTTCGCCGAACTAGTGCACCTATATATCTGACAAGTGTATTGGGTGTGTTGGGGACACAAGAGACTTTCTGTATCGTAATTGCAGGGTTGCTTGAGAGGGATAGCTTTGACCTCTTCCTCCCTGAGTTTGATAAACCTTGGGTGATCCACTTAAGGGAAACTTGCTGCTGTTCTACAAACCTCTGCACTTGGAGGCCCAACACTGTCTACAAGAACAGACGCGTGCGTAGACATCACACTCCAAGAAAAACACATAGTGCATGAAGCAATAAAAATATAGTGTTTTGAAAGGTGACCTGATTTTTGCCGATGAAGAAGGGGTGCCTCGGGGGCATCCCCAAGCTTTGACGCTTGTACTTCTTGGATATTTCTTGGGGTTATGCATGGGCATCCCGAAGCTTGAGCTTTTGTCCATTCTTCAACTCATCTCAGCATTCTCCAATCCCTACACTTGAAAACTTTCTTCATACAAAACTAAACACAATTCTATTAGCAACATTAGTGCAACCATAACATATAATCAACCTCTTTTTGCTTCAGGTTTCAACCCAAAACCACCACATATAAAGTATATACTACTGTAGCAACTTCCCCAAAAGTTCCATGATCAAAAGAACTCAAAAAGAAAGCGATAAAGCGGCAAAAACGAATAGTGGCAGAAATCTGTCAAAACAGAACAGCTGACAAAGGTCGAATTTTTGAGGGGTTTTCTGTTGCTCAAATCAAAAAGTGTTCAACTAACGAAAGTTTGGATATAACCTGGGGCATATGCACAAGAAATCGTAGGTCCAAAAGATATACAGAGAATTTATACGAATTTTTACGGTGCAGCACCGAAAACAGTTTCAGGACAGCAACATCCCCAAATCTTTACCTCACTCGAATTAGAGGCTTCTCTTGGCACAACAATAAAATAAAAAGGATAAGGAGCGGTCATTACAGTAGTAATGACTTCCAAGAGTCAAATAAAAGAAAAAGTACTGGAAATAAAACATTGGGTTATCTCCCAAGAGTGCTTTTCTTAAACGCCTTTGAGCTAGGCGCACAAAATTGCGAATCAAGTAACATCAAGTGATGAAGCATCAATTACCTCAGTAGGCTCTTTGGAAGTTCCCGCAAATGATTCAACCTGCGAGTCACTCTTAGTGGAACTAAAAGTCTTACCAATTTTAAGGACATGTTGAGGTTTAAGCGCAGAAACCTTGGGAACATACATAATTTTTTGCTCTTTTCCAACAAACACTTTCTCTTTCTTAAATTTAAGAGAAGAGAAGATTAAACTAAGAGTTTCCATAGACTCCTCTAGTTTACCAATCCTTAAATTTTGATTATCAAGAGTAGTGCTAGCCTCTAAAATGGTGATTCTCTGACCAATATTTTCTATTAATTCACTAACTCGGCTAGCATTTTCTAGGATACTTGGCAAACTTTTCTCTAAAGAGCTGAGCCTTTCTACCACCTCCTCCAAGGTGGTCTCAGTTTTAGCAACATGAATAGGTGGTATTCCCACTAAACTTTCAATTATAGTGCATGCTTCTCCAGCGGGAGTACCCAGAAAATTACCTCCTGTAAGAGTATCGAGAACATACCTATTCCAACTAGATATACCAACATAAAAATTTCTAAGGAGGATCGTGGTAGAGTGCTTTTTGGTACACCTATGATGAGCATTGTTAATACGATACCAAGCATCTTTTAAACTTTCTCCCCCTTGTTGCTTAAAACTACGAACTTCTACTTCAGGATTACTCATTTAGCAAAGACTAAGAGCAAGAAAATAAAAGCAACTATCAAGGATTCTAATTTTTTGGGTTTTTGATATAAAACGATGCAAGTAAAAATAAAGTAAAGCAAAACTTAAAACAAAGTAAAGGATGTGCATGTGAAAAACTCCCCTTGCAGAGGTCTTCCACTCTTCCCCGGCAACGGTGCCAGAAAAGAGGCTTGATTCTACCGAGTTGATGAAGTAAATAACCGGCCAGTTGGAAAACCCCAAGAGAAGGTTTGATGAAGATAGCAGCAAGTTTTCCCTCAGTTAAGAAACCAAGGTATGTCGATCAGGAGAAGAGCAGACAATACAACTGAAGGTGATGCGGACTAGCTTAGCGACAGCTTCAGACAATTTATATATGGTGCCTCGTCCAAGCTTTGCTTTGCTAGCTACAACGTGGAACCTGCACACACACAACCAAGTACTTTGTTCCCAACTTGCGATGAGGTTGTTAATCTCACTGGTTTGCTTGAAACAAAGGTTATGAGCGTATCGAGTGGAAAATAGTAGAACTATGCGAGTAAAGTAAACAGTGCGAGTAAAGTAAACAGGTGATAGCAATATGATGGAAATAGGACCGGGGTCCACAGTTCACTAGTGGTGTCTCTCCATAAGATAAATAACACATGCTGGGTAAACAAATTACAGTTGGGCAATTGATAGAATAAAGATAAACGTGATATGTCAAGAAGATCACTATGCGATTTACTATGGGCATTACAACAAAATACATAGACCGCCATCCAACTGCATCTATGACTAATAATCCACCCACGAGGATATCATCCGAACACCCCATGAGTATTAAGTTGCGAACAACAGATAATTGCATTAAGCAAAGTGTGTAATGTAAACAAAGCATGTGCCCTTGAGCATATGAATGTTGTTTTCTCCCTAGTAGCAACAGTGCATCTACAACCTTAGAGGTTTCTGTCACTCCCCCAGATTAAATAGAGGCATGAACCCACTATCGAGCATAAATACCCCCTCTTGGAGTCACTAGCAACTACTCGGCCAAGATAGCTACTAACAACGGAGAGCATGCAAGATCATAAACAACATAGAGATAACAAAAGATATATTTCAGTATAGCAACTCAATCATAACACCAATATTCATCGGATCCCAACAAACCAAACATGTAGAATTACATAACGGTGATCTCAATCATGTAGGGCAGCTCATGAGATCTAAACATGAAGCACATGGTGGAGGAGACAACCATCTAGCTACTGCTATGGACCCATAGTCTAAAGTAGACTACTCACTCATCGCTCCGGAGGCAAGCATGGCGATGAAGAAGACCTTCGGTGGTGATTCCCCTCTCCGGCAGGGTGCCGGGAAGAGCTTCTGGACCCTCCCGATCTTTGGGTCAATGGCGGCGGCGGATCGCGATGTGTTCTAGAAAAGTGATCGGGTCCTTAGGTTTTTTCTGTCGGGGGGTCTTTATAGGCGAAGGGGCATCGTCAGAAGTGGACCGAGGCGGTCTCACACGTAGGGGGCGCGGCCAGGGCCTGGGCCGCGCCGCCCTGCTGTGTGGCCACCTCGTGGCCCCACTCCGTCTCCTCTTCGGATCTCTGGAAGCTTCCGGGAAAAATAAGACTTCAGGAACTTGTTTCGTCCAATTCCGAGAATATTTCCTGTGTATCACTTCTGAAACACAAAAACAGCAGAAAATAGGGAACTGGCACTGTGACGACTTGTTAATAGGTTAGTTCCGGAAAATGCATAAAAGTGCCACGAAGTGTAACGAAACAGTAGGCAAATGGTGTAAAAACAATCATGGAGCATCAAAAATTATAGATACGTTGGAGACGTATCACTGCTGTGCTCATCATACCTTCTCTTGGGGTTCCCAACTGGTCAGTCATTTACATCAACACCGCACCGCAATCACTCCCCTCTCGGGGAAGGAATTTCCCTGGCAGATTTCTGCCTACCGGAGAGCTTTTCTCTCTTGGTGTTTTCCGCCCCGCAGAGGCGGCGGAGTCTATATCTGATCCCCCCTTTCGGCTTAGGTTTTTGGGGATGACAATATACGCGAGGGGGCGATGGTAGAAGTGGGCCAGGGTGGCCTCACCCCAGGGTGGCGCGGCCAGGGGCTCGCCCATGCCACCTGGTGGTGTGGGCCCCCTGCTGCTCCTTTCGCTCTCCCCTTCTGGCTACTTTCATCTTCTGGTAATATATGAATTTCTTGGTATTTTCTTGGAATTGTTGATCTTCAGAAATATGGTGTCTTGACGGTCCTTTTTTCACCAGAATCCTGACTCCGGCAGCAAGTTCTCCAATAAGCATCAAACATGTAAAAACAGAGGAAACAACATAAGTATCATCTCTAAATATGAAATATATCAATGAATAACAGTGAATTATGATATAAAATAGTGATGCAAAATGGACGTATCAATGGCGTGGTGATGATGGCGATGAAGGTGCTGGTGATGATGGTGATGATGATGATCCCGATGAATCCTAGCTCGATGGCGATGATGATGGCGATGATCTCCCCTCTCTGGGAAGGAATTTCCCTGGCAGATTTCTGCCTGCGGGAGAGCTTTCTCTCTGTGTGTTTTCTGCCCCGTAGAGGCGGCGGAGTCTATCTCTGATCCCCACCGAGTCTTAGGTTTTCGGGGAGACGATATACGTGATGGGGCGATGGCAAAGGTGGGCGAGGGCAGCCACACCATAGGATGGCGCGGCCTAGGGCTGCTCCATGCCACTAGGTGGTGTGGGCCCCTGATGGCTTACCTCGCCCTCTCCTTCTGGCTACTTCCGTCTTTCGGTGAAATATGAATTTCTGGGTATTTTCCTGGAATTGCTGGTCTTCAGAAATATGGTGCCTTGACGGTCCTATTTTTAGCAGAATCCTGACTCTGACATCAAGCTCTTCAATAATCATCAAACATGTGAAAACAGAGGAAACAACATAAGTATTATCTCTAAATATGAAATATATCAATGAATAACACCAAATTATGATATAAAATAGTGATGCAAAATGGACGTATCAACCCCCCCCCCCCAAGCTTAGACCTCACTTGTCCCCGAGCAAAAACTGAACTCGGTAAACATGACCACATGTTTATGGAGTGAAGTGTCGATAAACAAAATACGGACAAGAAGCATCACACTTACCAAAGCCCAAGTCATAATAGAGAGCAACTTCCCTTCATATAATTTAACTTGCAGTGAGCAAAGGGAATCACAATAAAGGTGCACAAGGTAAATCATGATTGGTGATGACAAACCTTTGTTCTTGGTCAGAGAACAATGAACAAATTGTACTTATATTTTGATCGGAGCCTTTTGAATCAGAGCTTATAAAGCAAAAATAACATGCTCAATCATAACAATCTCTTTAAAGTCATTGATAGCTTTCAAATATATATTCTTTCAGATAAAAGCATCATACTAAACAAAGGAAGATAGGAAACATAATTGAACAAATCAACATATGGATGATCGAAACACAACAACTCAAATGCTTGCTTGAGGTAGAGGGGAATAGGTTGACTCAACATAAAAGTAAGAGATAGGCCCTTCGCAGAGGGAAGCAGGGATTAAACATGTGCAAGAGCTTTTCATTTGTAAAAAAGAGATAAAATTTGTTTTGAGAGGTG
Source organism: Dactylis glomerata (assembly GCA_007115705.1). NCBI lineage: Eukaryota > Viridiplantae > Streptophyta > Magnoliopsida > Poales > Poaceae > Dactylis > Dactylis glomerata. The sequence continues at coordinate 3,511,802 of QXEO01000964.1, read as the reverse complement.
GATGTTTCTATCAATGACTAGTAACGGAGTTCTTGCCATCTTCCATACTAAACAAGTGAGAGCGGTTCCGAATTGTTGTAAGAGGCATTTATATGCTCTTTTATAGTTTGGCACTCCTCCCCACTTTTCCTTTCACAAACCATGGCTAACTGATTCCATCGGGTGCCCACCAACTTTCACATACCGTGGAGGAGTGCCTTTTTATTTTTTTTATTTGTTATAATGGTCTGACCAGCTCCCTTGCAAAATTAGTGACGAGCAGATGAAGCATGCAAGTCAAGGGGTACTTAATTTAGTATGGAAGATAACAAACTCAACCACTACGTCCTCATGAGCTAAAAACAGTGGCACAAAATGAGAAGTATTTGAAGGTTTTTGGAAGGTAGCACATGAAAATTTACTTGGAATGGCTTGAAATACCATGCATAGGAATTTATAGTGGACTCTTTGGAAGTAACTTGGTTTTTAGGGATTGGATGCACGAGAAGTATTCCCTCTCAGTACAGGTTTTTGGCTAGCAAGGCTAGGGTAGCAAGTATAAGAGTTGCATGAAACAAACAAACATACATGTGATAGAAAACAATCATGCAAACTTCCTTGAAAGTACAAACGATCTTAACTTGATAATACTAATGCTTATGAGCCAATCATGAAGGAAAGGTGAAATGATGTATCTACATGTATTTCCCTCTTTTCTACTCAAGCCTCAAAGTATTGCTGCTACTAACCATTGCTAAGTTTGCCAAAACCAACTAGATTTACTCATGCTCCCAAAGTTATGCCAATACTAATCAACAAGACTAATCATATAAGAAAAATTGCAAACTAACATAAAGTCTGTAGAAAGTAAATGATAAGACTTCTCATTAATATTTCATAACCGCAACTCACACCAAGGGATACATAGATAACCAACTAAAGGGAAGATACTTCCACACTGCAAACTATCCTATAAGATAACTTCTCTATTCATGATATGACTCTACTTGAAAAGTAAATGGGTAAAAGGTAATGATGTGATACCGTGGCACTCCCCCAAGCTTGGAACAAGCCAAGGGGATGCCAATACCAATGACGAATTACTCCTTTGGTGGTGGTGCATCTTTATCATCTTCAGACTTCCAAGGCAGAGGTTCCCCATCAAGAAAGGATGACTTGGTCTCCAATATCCTGAAACTGGCAGCAGCACTCATTTGTTTAAACCTAGCCTCATACTCACAGTTTTGATTTTGCAAGTCGTAGAGTTGTGCTTGTAATTTGTTGGTGGTCTCATGGAGTGACAAGATGTCATCCCAGAGCTCGGCAGTCTCCTTCTTGTGCTTGGCAATGAGTTCTTGATTTATTCTATAGATAATGTCCACTTCACGTTCCGCCATCTTCTTGTATCTGAAGACTTCTTGCTCCAGCTCTTCCATCCTAGCTTCAAGACTGCCTTCTCCTTTAGGACCCCGAACATCTTCTATCTGCAACTTCCCATCCTTGAGCGAAAACTCCTTGGGATGCATCTTCAGCTCCCTCATGTACGGATTAATGATATCCGCAAGGGAGTTCTCCTCGGACGAACCTGAAGAATACATGGTGGCTCCAAAACTGAGATCGGCCCCTGACAGAAATAGATCAAAACAAAAACACAATGAGAACACGATATATAGACCTCGGGCAATCCGGGGGGTTATATAGGTGAAAATTAAACATCGTAACGAAGACACAGGAGGAAAACAGGATGGAAACGAGCTCCGAGGCGAACACACCACAGGGTGGCGCGGCCAGCAGGGGGCCCGTGCCACAATGTGGTGTGGGGCCTCCGAGCTCCGTTTCCAACTCATTTTCGTCTCGTGATTTTTCATATTTAATAAAAACAACAAAAGTATAAGCAGAAAAGTTTAACACAAACCTTTTCTGACTAGAACTGTTACCTATTCAAAAACGGACTCTGCAGTTTCCTGCATATGTTCTTTGATTAATTCTTTTGGAGTCACCACTTGAATAATATTGATATCTTCATTATAAGAATCTCCAAAAATATAATGCTTGAGTCTTTGCCCATTCACCACTTGCGTAGTGTTATCTTTAAGCGAAGCAATCTTTATCGCACCTGAACGATACACCTCTTCAATAATAATAGGGTCCTTCCCACTTTGAGAGTAATTTTCTTGCAAAAAATCTAAGACGAGACCTATACAATAGAACTTTCTCACCAACATGAAATTCTCTTTTAAGAATTCTCCTATCATGCCACTGCTTGACTTTCTCTTTAAAAAGTCTGGCATTCTCATAAGCTTCACTTCTCCACTCATCTAAGGAACTCAGATAAAGCAACCTTTTCTTACCGGCAAGTTTAAAATCCCTATTAAGCTCTTTCACTGCCCAAAAAGCTTTGTGTTCTAATTCTAGGGGCAAGTGACACGCTTTTCTATAAACCATTTTGTAAGGAGACATGCCCATGGGGTTCTTATAAGCAGTTCTATAAGCCCATAAAGCATTGTTCAACTTGCTAGCCCAGTTTTTCCTAGATCTATTAACAGTCTTCTGCAAGATAGACTTGATCTGTCTATTTGATAGCTCTACTTGCCCACTAGTTTGTGGATGATAAGCAGAAGCAATTCTATGATTAACGTCATATCTAGCAAGAGTCTTCCTAAAACCGCCATGAATAAAATGAGAACCTCCATCAGTCATAAGATATCTAGGCACACCAAACCTAGGAAAAATAACATCCTTAAGCATCTTTAATGAGGTCTCACCATCAGCACTCTTCATAGGTATAGCTTCTACCCACTTAGTAACATAATCAATAGCAACAAGTATATGAGTATAACCTTCTGAAGGAGGAAAAGGACCCATAAAGTCAAATCCCCAATAGTCAAATGGTTCAATAACAAGAGTATAATTCATAGGCATTTCATTGCGTCTAGAAATATTACCAACTCTTTGGCATTCATCACAAGATAAAATAAATTTTCTTGCATCTTTAAAAAGGGTAGGCCAATAAAAACCTGATTGTAGAACCTTCTGTGCAGTTCTATCTCCAGCATGATGTCCTCCATAAGCACTACCATGACATTTCCTCAATATCTCTTGTTGTTCATATTCTGGAACACATCTTCGCATAATACCATCCACTCCTTCTTTATATAAGTGTGGGTCATCCCAAAAATAATGCCTCAAGTCATAAAAGAATTTCCTTCTTTGCTGAGCTGTAAAGGTTGGAGGCAAATACTTGGAAACAATAAAGTTAGCATAATCGGCATACCAAAAACTCTCTCGCGAAGTTAACTTTATTGCAGCCAACTGGTCATTTGGAAAACTATCATTAACAGGAATATGATCAAAAGAAATGTTTTCCAATCTAGACAAATTATCAGCAACAGGATTTTCAGAACCTTTCCTATCTACAATATGCAAATTAAACTCTTGTAAAAGCAACACCCATCTAATAAGCCTAGGTTTAGCATCCTTCTTTGCCATAAGATACCTAATAGCAGCGTGATCAGTATGAATAGTAACCTTCGAATCAACAATATAAGGTCTAAACTTATCATAAGCAAAAACAACAGCAAGGAACTCTTTCTCAGTAGTAGCATAATTCTTTTGAGGAGCATCAAGAGTCTTACTAGCATAATGAATAACATTCAACTTCTTATCTACACGTTGTCCAAGAATAGCACCTACAGCAAAATCACTAGCATCACACATAATTTCAAAGGGTAAATTCCAGTCAGGTGGTTGGCAATAGGCGCAATAGTTAAAGCCTTCTTAAGAGTTTTGAAAGCTTCCTTACAATCATCATCAAAACCAAAAGGTACATCTTTTTGAAGAAGATTAGTAAGAGGCTTTGAAATCTTAGAGAAATCTTTAATAAACCTCCTATAAAAACTAGCATGACCAAGAATACTATGAATACCTTTAACATCCCTAGGGCAAGGCATTTTCTCAAGGGATTTCTATTTTCGTGCCCTCGGGTCCTTAGTTGTGCTCAGTTTTCCCCAGCCGCTTAGTTTTTCCTCAGTTTTGCCCAAGCGCTTGTCTGAAACCCTCACAAGGAGCTCGGACGGGAGGAATCCCATTTAGTTGACCGTTTGTTGGTGCTGGCAAGTGGGGCCGCTGTTGGTGCCCCGCAGTGGACACGTCTCCACTTATCCAGATCATCGTGGGACCCACAACTTGTCGACGTTAGCGCGCTGGACCCACATCTTACCTAGGTGACCATTGCAAAATGGGAGCCCGAGCCAGCCCCGCGCCTGTGCCCGTGCCATTGCTTCCCCTTTCTTTCCCCATTGTTCTTCTTCTCCGCCAGTGGTAGCCCTTCTCCGGCAGGCGGGTGATGTCTAGTTTCTCTTCGACCTCCCGTTCTTCATGGCCGCAGTATGGACCCGTGCCTTTGACAAAATGCCCTGACTGCCCACGCCAGGAGCCTCTGAAGAGGTCGATCTGTAAGACGGACGACAATGGCATGCGAGAGCTTGCCATATAGAGAGGGGGATAAGGTTAGATCTCGCTCCAATTGCTCTGTTTTCTCTCGATTTTCTTGTTATTCCCTCGAATTTGGGATTTAGGGTTCACGTTGTTGTTTTCAGATCCTCAAGAAATGCAGGTATTTCGAGTGGATCGATGTGTACGTTCAGAGGCTTAAATTGCAGTAATCAATTGCCGCTATTGGGGAGCGCAATTTGGGAGGGGGGACTTGCTGTAGAGAAAGCGGCAGAGAGAGGAGCCGTTCCGATTATGCCTAATGCTCCCAATGCAGAACTGGTGGAAGTGAAGGAAGAACTGAAGAAAATGAACAAGCAGTTAAACCAGCTGATCGAGTTGAAGAAGCAAGCTAATCTGATGGCTGGTTGTTTTTTTTGTTGCATAATTGCGATCGGATTCTTATCATTGCTCATCAAGCGCTAGAAGTTGTTATAAGGGATCCCTTGTTACAAATCCATTAGTCAGTTACATGTACTTGTAGTTGTTTTCAAAGTTAGTGTGTGCATTCACCTAAATTACCAAAAAAAATAAGTGTTAGGGAATATAGGAATGCTAAAGATAGTTGACAATTGTTAGAGGGGTGACAAATAATGCATTCACCGAAATCCCACAAATATGTATGTCTCATGTTTATACCAAAATTATACCACTTTTGGGATGTTTCAAATAACCAAAACTATATCCCAAACTATATTCCCTAAAAGAAAAGGAATGCTAAAGAAAGTTGATAATTGTTAGAGGGCTGATAAATAATCCATTCACCGAAATCCCCCAAATATGCCAAATATGTATGTCTCATGTTTCTACCAAAATTATACCACTTTTGGGCCGTTTCAAATTGCCAAAACTATATTCCCTAAAAAAAGGAATGCTAAAGATAGTTGATAATTGTTAGAGGGGTGATAAATAATCCATTCACCGAAATCCCCCAAATATGCCAAATATGTATGTCTCATGTTTCTACCAAAATTATACCATCTTTTGGGCCATTTCAAATTGCCAAAACTATATTCCCTAAAAGAAAAGGAATGCTAAAGATAGTTGATAATCGTTAGAGGGGTGATAAATAATCCATTCACCGAAATCCCCCAAATATGCCAAATATGTATGTCTTATGTTTCTACCAAAATTATACCATTTTTTGGCCGTTTCAAATTACCAAAACTATATTCCCTAAAAGAAAAGGAATGCTAAAGATAGTTGATAATTGTTAGAGGGGTGATAAATAATCCATTCACCGAAATCCCCCAAATATGCCAAATATGTATGTCTCATGTTTCTACCAAAATTATACCACTTTTGGGCCGTTTCAAATTACCAAAACTATATTCCCTAAAAGAAAAGGAATGCTAAAGATAGTTGATAATTGTTAGAGGGGTGATAAATAATCCATTCACCAAAATCCGCAAATATGTATGTCTCTTGTTTACACCAATATTATACCACTTTTTAGTTTAACATTTTTAAATCATGTAAAATAATGCATAAATAGAGGGAATATAGTTACGTGGCAAAATAATCTATAAATGCATGTCTCTTGTCACACGGATCGACTCCACCAACCGTTGATCCACCGACAGAGAGAGAGAGGGGTTGCCACGAAGAGAGAGAGAGAGGGGTGGCCACGAAGAGACGGATAGGGGTATACGGCCCGTTAGATCAGTGGATCAACGGTTGGTGGAGTCGATCCATGTGACAATGGCTCAACCAATCAGGATAAGTTTGGGCTTCTGTGAGCATTTGTGACAGTACTTGAGGGCAAAACTGAGTAGTACTAAGAAACCAAGGGCACGTAAATTGTAAATAGACTAAGGGATTCAAACAAAAGAATTACAAAATGAAAAATGCATGTTTTGTACAATATAATTCATATTGGGCTACATCAAATTATTTGCAATTCAAATATACATGAGTGTGACAATTATGGCCTCATTTAGACAAACTATGTTTTGGGGAAGATGTTTTGCAAAGGGGTTTGAGTGGAAAACCATGCATCTTCATAGCTACTAGTGATTCTCACAAGTGGCAATTTGTGGTAAAACATGATTTATCTATGTTTGTTCAAGGTGGCAGGTTGCGTAGGAAGACTCCATGAGTAGGTACCACTATGTTTTTAATTTTTTGGATTTTTTTGCGCATGAAATGACTCAATTAGCTATGTTAATCTCATTTGTTGACTCTCTGTTGACTAGCTACTTGAGGGTAGAACTGAGTATATTGCACTTGCCAGTCTAAGTACTCGAGGGGAAAACTGAGTACAGATAAAATTTCTGTATAAGGCCCGAGGTTAAAACTGAGTACACCAAACGTCGAAGGGTTAGCCTCGTGTCGTGGTGCACGCTGCAGTCGTGCATAGCGGACGCGTATTGCGGTACACCAAACGCCACCTTCGTCTTTATAGAGCCCCTCTTTCTCTCCCTCGATGCTCGCCCACTCTCTCATTCTCACTGCAGCCGCCTCTCCTGTCCCATCATCTTCTCCACTTCGCGTCGAAAAAACCCCAAAGAAAAAACCCCGGGGATGGAGAAGAATGAGATGCCCATTGTCGGCGCTTCCGACGTAGCCGCCGGCGCATCAGCCGCCGGCACATCGGCCGCCGGCGCATCGGCCGCCGCCCCCGTCTAGGATCCCGTCGCTGCTTCAAATGTAGCCGCCGGCGCATCAGCCGCCGGCGCATCGGCCGCCGCCCCCGTCCAGGCCCCCGTCGCTGCTTCCGATGTAGCCGCCGGCGCATCAGCCGCCGGCGCATCGGCCGCCGCCCCCGTCCAGGCCCCCATCCAGGCCCCCGTCCAGTTCCCCGTCGATTGGGACCCGTACGAAGAAGAGCCGTACGTTGCCCCGGAGAACCCCTACGACACCAGCATCATCGACGACGAGGAGGTAACCCTTTGTTCCCTTGTTCTTATTCCATTTCAATCCTTTTTGTGTTAGATCTTGCGTTATTAGGGTTCGTCTGTTCCTAGTTCTATCATTTTGTGTTAGATCTTGCGTTAATAGGGTTCGTCTGTTCCTATTTCAATCCTTTTGTGTTAGATCTTGCGTCATTAGGGTTCGTCTGTTCCTAGTTCTAGATCTTGCGTGTTAGATCTTGCGTTATTAGGGTTCCTCTGTTCCTAGTTCTAGATCTTGCGTTATTAGTGTTTGTGATTTGCTTTTGTTTAAGATTCGGTTAACTTATGTGAGTAATCAATCCCATCCGGTTAATTTGTGCCGATGATGATGAATATTTGGGCACAAATTGATTCAGGGTTTGGTCAGTGAACAATTGGTGTGTACAAATTTGTTGTGCATGATCTTTGGTTCACTGACCCAAATCCTGGATATAAGTGTGTCCAATGTAACTGAGGCTACCTCTTTTTTTCGTGCCCATATTATCATGCATGATCTTTTGTTCACTCTCTGTTCCATCATCGCAGCAATTGACTCCGTGTTTTTTGATCTTTGGTGCTACGTGACAGGTGCAGAGCAGCGACAGCGACGATGAGTCCTTCCACACCAAGACTCGTCACGTCCTCAGGAGGCTACAGTCCGGCCATTACGATCGCCACTTTGCTCGAGGCGTTTACAGGTGCCCCTTCTGCACCAGGAGGCTCCACGCCACCGACTTCAACTGCCTAGTGAACCATGCCGAATCCATTGGCAGAGCCATTGGCGGCGCTAGAGTTGGAACGACCGTGAACGTGCATGCGTTCATGGCCAAACACAAAGCACTTGGGATTCACCTGCGCAGCCTCCAAGCTTAATCCCATTCATGTAAATTGTAGCTTATGTTGGATCTCGGTCGGTAGCTACTGTTATCTATGCTATGTTGGCTGCTGTATGCAACTTATCATATATTTTCTCTGGATTTGTGCCCTAGATTTCCTACTCCCTCCGATCCATATTACTCTTCGCTAATGTGGTTGTATCTAAACACATTTTAGTGGTTGATACATCCGTATTAGTGAAGAGTAATATGGATCGGAGGGAGTACCTGATTGGGTAAAAACGAAGGCATAAAGAAATGAATGGCGTTTAGAAACAGAAGGAGAAGCTGCTCTAGATTTGCTACCAATTTGGGCAATCAAGAATGAATGAGATCGAGCGAGAGTGAGGAAAAAGGTGCATTGAAAACTGCTAATCTGGGCGAAAGAGACAGAAACCACTCATGCCCACATCCCGGACCCACACGGCTCCACACGCTACGGCCCCACACGCTACGGCCCCAGCTCCACTCGTCTGACCAAACACGGTCTCATCCTGTCCCACGCGGTCCCTTTCTACCAGCCCCACACGATGCGGCCGCACACGACGCGGCCCCATTAGTCAGCACGGAACGGTCAACTGAACGGGATTCCTTCCGTCCGACCTCCTTGTGAGGGTTTCAGACAAGGGCTTGGGCAAAACTGAGGAAAAACTAAGGAGCTGGGGAAAACTGAGTACAACTAAGGACCCGAGGGCACGAAAATAGAAATCCCTTTTCTCAATTGCTTCAACTTTTGCTCTATCAACTTCAATACCTCTTTCAAAAAATTTATGTCCAAGAACAATTCCTTCATTCACCATAAAGTGGTATTTCTCCCAATTAAGAACAAGATTAGTTTCTTCACATCTCTGCAAAACTTTATCAAGATTGTGCCAACAATTATCAAAAGAAGTTCCATAGACGGAGAAATCGTCCATGAATACCTCCACAATTTCTTCACAAGATCCATGAAAAATAGCAGACATGCATCTTTGAAACGTAGCAGGAGCATTGCACAAACCAAAAGGCATACAATTTCTTGATCTTGCTTTTTGACAACAATTTGAGAGAAACCAGAATAACCATCAAGAAAACAAAAATGAGTTTTCTTAGATAACCACTCTAACATTTGATCTATAAACGGTAAAGGATAATGATCTTTCTTAGTAACTTTGTTGACCTTTCGAAAATCGATGCACATCCTATAACCAACTACTACCCTTTGAGGAATAAGCTCGTTATTCTCATTAGGCACAATAGTAATTCCTCCTTTCTTAGGAACATAATGCACAGGACTAACCCATATACTATCAGCAATAGGATAAATAATACCAGCATCAAGGAGTTTCAATACCTCATTTCTTACCACTTCCTTCATCTTAGGAATTAAACGGCGTTGATGTTCAACAACTGGCTTTGCATCTGGCTCCATATTAATAGCATGCTAACATATTGTGGGGGAAATCCCTTTTAAATCATCAAGAGTATATCCCATAGCTCTTCGTTGTTTCCTCAATATTTCCAATAACCTTTCTTCTTCCTTTCCTGAAAGTTTAGAACTAATAATAATAGGATACATTTTCTTATCATCAATATAAGCATATTTAAGATCATCAGGTAAAGGTTTTAAATCAAAAATAGGATCTTCCTTAGGTGGCAAAGTGGTACTGATGGCGAGTTGTCGAGGAAGATTATTCTTCTTCGATCCCCGGCAACGGCGCCAGAAAAGAAGCTGCTACTCGTGTGATGGCGCCAGTAAAGACTGTGGCGTTTAGTTGACGTGGGAGCAGTATGTCCTTGTGCGTGGTGATTGACCAGCCCGTTGGGAACCCCAAGAGGAAGGTATGATGAGTGTAGCGGCTAGTTTTCCCTCAGTTAAGAAACCAAGGTATATCGAACAGGAGAAGAGAGACGATGACGACTGAAGGTGTTTGTGGAACCTGCACACACACAAACAAATACTTTGTCCCCAACTTGCGATGAGGTTGTCAATCTCACCGGTTTGCTTGAAACAAAGGTTATGAGTGTATCGAGTGGAAAACAGTAGTAATATGCTAGTAAAGTAAACAATGCGGGAAAAGTAAACAGGTGATTGCAATATGATTAAAATAGGACCGGGGTCCACAGTTCACTAGTGGTGTCTCTCCATAGATAAAATAACATGCTGGGTAAACAAATTACAGTTGGGCAATTGATAGAATAAAGATAACATGATATGTCAAGAAGATCACTATGAGATTTACTCTGGGTATTACAACAAAATACATAGACCGCCATCCAACTGCATCTATGACTAATAATCCACCCTCGGGGATATCATCCGAACACCCCAAAAGTATTAAGTTGCGAACAACAGATAATTGCATTAAGCAAAGTGTGTAATGTAAACAAAGCATATGCCCTTGAGCATATGAATGTTGTTTTCTCCCTAGTAGCAACAGCACATCTACCACCTTAGAGGTTTCTGTCACTCCCCCAGGTGAAATAGAGGCATGAACCCACTATCGAGCATAAATACCCCCTCTTGGAGTCACTAGCAACTACTCGGCCAAGATAGCTACTAACAACGGAGAGCATGCAAGATCATAAACAACATAGAGATAACAAAAGATATAATTCAGTACAGCAACTTAATCATAAACACCAATATTCATCGGATCCCAACAAACCAACATCATAGAATTACATAACGGTGATCTCAATCATGTAGGGCAGCTCATGAGATCTAAACATGAAGCACATAGTGGAGAAGACAACCATCTAACTACTGCTATGGACCCATAGTCCAAGGTAGACTACTCACTCATCGCTCCGGAGGCAAGCATGGCGATGAAGAAGACCTCCGGTGGCGATTCCCCTCTCCGGCAGGGTGCCGGGAAGAGCTTCTGGACCCTCCCGATCTTCGGGTCGACGGCGGCGGCGGATCGCGATGTATTCTGGAAAACTGATCGGGCCCTTAGGTTTTTCTCGTCAGGGGGTATATATAGGCGAAAGGACGATGTCAGAGGAGGGACCACGGCCCCTCACGTGGGCCCGGCACGGCCAGGGGGGTGGCCGCGCCGCCCCTGTGTGTGGGGGCCACATGGCCCCCCTCCGTCAGGTCTTCGGATGTTTGGGAGCTTCCCCGTAAAATATGACTTCAGGAACTTGTTTCGTCCAATTCCGAGAATATTTCCTGTGTATCACTTCTGAAACACAAAAACAGCAGAAAACAGGAAACTGGCACTGTGGCACTTCGTTAATAGGTTAGTTCCGGAAAATGTATAAAAGTACCACTAAGTGTAACGAAACAATAGGCAAATGGTGTAAAAACAAGCATGGAGCATCAAAAATTATAGATACGTTTGAGACGTATCAGGTACCCAAATCCTCCACGGGTAAATTGTGTTTAAGCATCTCTGGTTGACGAAGAAGAATCTCATCAATCTCATTTCTTTCTTCCCTGAAGATCTCACTTTCGTAGTCCTCCATATATTGCTGCAAAGCATCGTTAGGAGCAAGAGCAATAGAGGCAAGCTGTTCAACTCTAAAATCCGCATTAGGCAATTCAATTTCATAAGGAGCTTTGGTAAACTTAGAAAATTTAAACTCATAAGATTCTCCATCGAACTTAGTCAAAATTTTCTCCTTCTTACAATCTATAACCGCCCCACAAGTATTCAAAAAGGGTCTACCAAAAATAATAGGACAAGTTTTACTAGCAGCAGAACCGAGTACTAGACAATCAGCAGGATATTTAGTCTTACCGCATAAAACTTCCACATCTCTAACAATACCAATTAGAGAGGTATTTTCTCTGTTAGCGAGCTGAATAACCACATCAATATCTTCCAGTTCACAAGAACCAATTTCATGCATGATTTCTCTGTAAAGCTCATAAGGAATAGCACTTGAACTTGCACCAATGTCGCATAAACCATAATAGCAATGATCACCAATCCTGACAGAAAGCACAGGAACACTTGTTTTCCTAGATCTACTAGGATGTGAAACAATATTAGAAGCATCTTCACAAAAAACAATATGTCCATCTTCTACATTTTTAGTAACAAGATCCTTCACTATAGCTACAGGAGGCTTAATAGTTATTTGCTCATCAAGTTCTAAAGCTTTCTTTGCACTTTTATTAAGCACACTAGTTAACATAGAATGCTCCTTTACCTTAGTGATGACCCACAAGTATAGGGGATCGCAACAGTCTTCGAGGGAAGTATTACCCAAATTTATTGATTCGACACAAGGGGAGCCAAAGAATATATGTAAGCCTTAACAGATGAGTTGTCAATTCAGCTGCACCTGGAAACAGTCTTGCTCGCAGTGGTTTATCAGTAGCAACAGTTTTATAGTGGTGACAGTAGTGAAACAGTAACAGCAGTAGTAAAATAGCAGCGGTAATAGTAACAGTTGTAATCAGTAGGAACAAATACTGTAGGCATAGGGATGGATTACGGGCGTTGCATGGATAAGATAATTCATGAAATCAATGAGACAAAGGCATTGCAGATAAATAATGATAAAGCATCCTAGTACAAACAATCATAGGCATGTGTTCCGTATATAGTCGTATGTGCTCGCAAGGAGAAACTTGCACGACATCTTTTGTCCTACCAGCCTGTTGCAGCAGGGCCTCAAGGGAAACTACTGGTAATTAAGGTACTCCTTTTAATAGAGTACCGAAGCAAAGCATTAGCACTCGGTGAACACATGTGATCCTCACATCATAGCCATCCCCTCCGGTTATCCCAATTTCTGTCACTTTGGGGCCTCGGGTTCCGGACAACAATATGTGTATACAACTTGTAGGTAAGACCATAAACAACAAGTATCATCATAGAAATAATAACATGTTCAGATCTGAAATCATGGCACTCGGGCCCAAAGTGACAAGCATTAAGCACAACAAGTTGCAACAATGTCATAGGCACTAAATAAAGATACTAGGCACTATGCCATATCAAACTCATATCAAATTACATGAACAATCTCATCCAATCCCTACCACCCCCTCACCTACAGCGGGGGAATTACTCACACATGGATGGGGGAGTCATGGATGGTCGATGGACGAGCGTCGGTGGTGATGGTGATGAAGATCTCCTCCGAATCCCCGTCCCGGCAGGGTGCCAGAACGGAGTTTCTGGTTCCGAATCGCGGTTTCTGATGGCGGCGGCACAGCGGAAGTCTATCTGGGAAAAACGCCGTCTCCCTGATATTATGTCGTCAGGGGGTATATGTAGGCGAGAGGGGAGGCCGAGAGGGGTGCGGGGGCCCCCTCACGCCAGGGTGGCGCGGCCAGGGCTGGGCCGCGCCACCTATGCGTGACGACCCCTCGAGCCTCTTCTCCCTCCTGTCTTCTGGCTCCGTGGGTCTTCTGGTGAAATAGGATTTTTCATGATTTTTCCCGAATTTTTACTGAAAGTTGGATTTCTGCACAAAAACGAGACACCAGAGCAATTCTGCTGAAAACAGCGTCAGTCCGTGTTAGTTGTATTCAAAACTCACAAATTAGAGGAGAAACAATAGCAAAAGTGTTCGGGAAAGTAGATACGTTTTGGACGTATCAACTCCCCCCAAGCTTAGCTATTTGCTTGTCCTCAAGCAATTCAGTTAACAACTGAGAGCGATAAAAGAAACTTTCACGAACACATTTGTTCATATGATGTATCTTATATTTACTAATTGAAGGCACCGTAGGAGCCTCCACATTAATTCTGGAGAAAACAGTAGAAATAACCGTACGATGCAAAATTTGTGGTTAAGATCTAAAAAGCGTGTCGGCTAGATTTATTTGTCGTACAAAGACTGGACACAACGTTTATTGCAATCGTCTTCCGTTCAAAAATAAAAAACATTTATTGCATATTTCAAAAAAAAAACGTTTATTGCAATCATGGTTCTGCATGCATCCTCAAAAAGAAAGTCTTACACGCATCCATCACCTCTTGGCAAAACTGCAATCGGATCCAGCGACCGCAGCTATGGTCGCCATCGTCCTCATCTCCCCTCAGGATGGCATGGCGCCTCTATGCGCAGCAAACGATGGGTGGGTTACAAACGAAATTATTGACCCCAAATCGACACATCTGAGGCACGAAGGCCTCATCCACAAGGTAACCAACAGTGCCAAACTTACCTCATCTACTGAACAGCAGCAAGGGCGGGGAGCACGCGACCGTGTAATGGCATGGCGCGCGTACTTAAGCGCGGCAATGACGGCAGCCGATGCGACCTCTTTCTGCCGAGCACAAGAATTGCAACTTACCCGCTCTGCCCAAGCTCTTCGGCATCTTGCGGCGCATTCAACATCAAGCATGTGCAGAGCTGAGCGGCTCAGAGTGCGCGCGTGTGCGTGCGGAAGAGATCGCGATGCCGCGGCAGCCAAGTGGAGGCGTGGATGTCGACGACATGTAGCTCCCCACCTCGATTTCCTTCAGCTAGGACGTTAAGGGAAGTTAGGCGGAGGTACAGTATGGTCGCTCGCCGCGGCGGACAAAGACGACACTGGCGTCGGCATGAACCGAATGCCGACCGTGTTCTCAAAGGCACGTCCTATATATTGGCCTGGCTCGACGGCAAAATCATCTTCGACAGATGGTAGAATGTTCCGGCGTCGGAGAGAAACTGGAGAAATTCAGGTCTAGCAGTGGCACCGCAGCCGAGTGTGTCCACGGCGGAGAGTTGCGAAGCTACCGGTTCCAGACATTGGACGGCTATCACCGCACTCATGTGGACCTGCCACTCACGTTAATAGCCTACATTTAATTGATGCTTTAACATTGATCTTGCAGGCTGAAGGCGCCCTGGCGTGTTGGGTGATCAGATTAATCTCTTTTTTCTGTTCTCTATCCTCAATATTTGATTTTCCTTGATTACTGCGCTATCATCCCATTTTTTAACTGCACTTCTCATCCTATATTTGATTTATCTCCATCTGGTTGCAGACAACGAAGAGACTAGACTGGGGTTCTTCAAAAACGCTAATAGTCGGGCTCTACTTTCATTCTTGCATCGCTACTCATAGTAAATCATAGTACAACACATTTTTTCTCGAAGTCTCTTAGACATATATACTTAGATAACAAAGTTTTTTTAGTAGTTAAGAGAGGTAAAGAAGGAAAAGTCACCACAATGAAATGATTTTGCATGTTGTTGTCCGTCGTTTGTTCTTTTAACAAATGATCAATTCCTATGATGCTCGGAGCATGTAGTAATAAGTCTATCCATTATCATGATCCTAACTAACCAATTTTTTAACTAAATGTGACTGTGATGTATAAATACTTGCTGAATGTTTCTGCAGAAATCAATGAAAACTTTAGGAATCCCTCATGTTAATGAGATGGATTAAACACAATACTGTGTACATGTATTATCTATGTCTTGCATCTCTATGCAACATTAGCTCAAGCTAGAAATTTTCTAGCGAAAGGACATGGATACATAGGTACATATTATTGTACTCCCTCTGACCCATATTACTCATTGCTGATACGAATGTATCTATCACTAAAATGTGTCTCGATACATCTATATTAGCGAAGAATAATATGGGTCGGAGGGAGTAACAAAATTCACCTATATCGTAGGATATTTGTGGCTCGGGGGCACAATTGTAGCAAACTAGCATTAATCTGTAACTAATTAAAGAAATGTATGTTTTGCAAGGGAATTAAGAGTTGACATAACTATACATATTTATGTGTCAAAAAGATGTATATGTGTTTAGTCTCAGAATTATTGGAGATAAAATTTAAAAAGATCCTCCACAATATTTTCCTATTCTGAACTTACTAGCCTGTGCAGTCGTACAACTGCACGGGTTGATGACTAGTATATACTAACTATGTGATCAAGTACTCAGGCAATTCATAATAAGAAATATGCAACTAATGTCACCTCATAGTCAAGCAAGCTATGAAAGAGTGCTCAATGCACTAATAACAAGTAACATGTACATGAGAAGCTACAAGATTGTAATATGCATAAATGATATGAAAGAGTAGTATCCAGCTTGCCTTTATTTGTGGAGCAAAACATAAATGCTGAGGCACCTCTGAAGTCCAAGGGAAGACTAGAAGTAGAAATATCAAAGATACAAGCATCAAAGTTATACCACAATTAACCGTGTTCTGGGACAAGCACATTACACTAAGAATAACAGCTATGCTCTCAAGAAGTGCTTAAAAGTTAGAAGATGAAGACTCAACACAAAAGTAAACGAATGGCCCTTCGCAGAGGGAAGCAGTGATTTAACATGTGCTAGAGCTTTTCATTTGTAAAACTGAGATAAAAATTTATTTTGAGAGGTGGTTGTTTCATGTCAACGACTAGCAACGGGGACTTACTATCTTCCATAATAAACAAGTGAGAGCGGTTCCGAGTTCTTTGAAATTTGGCACATTGGTGCTCTTTTATAAAGCTTTGGCACTCCTCCCCACCTTTTTCCTTTCTCAAACCATGGCTAACCGATTCCATCGGGTGCCCACCAACTTTCACATTCCTTTGGAGGAGTGCCTTTTTTCTTTCTTTAGAATTAAGATTATAATGGTCTGACCAGCTCCCTTGCAAAATTAATGACGAGCAGATGAAGCTGCCTAGTCGAGGGGTACTTAATTTAATATGGAAGATAGCAATTCCGACCACTACGTCCCCATGAGCTAAAAATAGTGGCACAAAATGAGAAGTAGTTGAAAGTTTTGAAAGGTAGCACATGAAAATTTACTTGGAATGGCTTACAAATACCATGCATAGGAATTTATAGTAGACTCTTTGGAAGACTTGGTTTTTGGTAATTGGATGCACGAGTAGAGATCATACTCAGTACAAGTGAAGGCTAGCAAAAGACTGGGAAGCGACAATCGAGAGAGCAATAACTGTCATAATCATGCTTGCGACAAAACAAAATTAATATAGGCATAAAAATGATACAAGAACTCTAAGGCAATTTAGATCATCGAGGCTTAATTGACTTTTTGTTCAGTCATATGCATGCTTGAGCATGTGCCAAGTCGATTCAAATAAAGCTTTTAGAGGAGGATACCACAATAACGTACCATAATATGAATAAAACAAAGCATGTAAGCGTCTACATGACATGCTACAGGCTAATAGTAAATTGAAACTAATCATATGAAAGCAAGAACTACAAAGCATCCATTAGATGACATATACCTTACATGAACCGACTAAGCATGTCCACATAGATGAGTATATGTACAAAAATGAAAACAAATAGAGTTCATACCAGCCTCTTACCACATCTCGGATTGTCATATATCGTCATTATTGCTCTTCACTTGTGTGGCTTGAATAATATAAAGTGAATACCAAGCTCCAATGGAGTAACGGAAGACTGAACTCTGCACCAAACTTTACAAAGCCGAAGAAGAACAACAAATATTTTTGTGTTTTCGATTTTTGAAACAAAAGCAGAAGAAAATAGCAAACAAAGCAAAATATTTTTGGATTTTTCAAATAGCAAACCGAAAATAGCAAGTAAAGCAAACCAAAGGTAGCAAACTTAAAAAGACAAACAAAGAGAAACAACGGAAATATTTTTGGTCTTTTTGTGTTTTGGAAAGCAGAAGTAAGAACTTAGAACAATAAAGAAAGTGAAACATGGATATACAAAGGTCCGACAAAATATGATATATAGATGAGTGAATCATCGGCGTACCTCCCCCCAAGCTTAGGCTTTTGGCCTAAGTGGAGATCAATTTCGATTCTGATAGCTGCCCCAGGCAGGTGGGTCATCATAGATGTAATCATACCCCGGCTCTCGTGAAGATGAAGCTGATGGCGCATAATCATAATAAGGTTGCTCATATGGGAAACTCGTAATGTTGGAGGGCTGACCCGACTCCTCGGCGCCCTCCTCATCATGCACAGGTGGAGCGTGCTCCTCTATGTACGCATCGAGCTCATCTTCCGTAAGCGACCATCCATTCCTGCAATCAAGGTTAAACAAAAGAGGTGCAGGCAAACGGCTGATTGATCAGTCTTTACTACTCTCCAGGTAGTCTTCTTGAAAAAGGTTAGCTAAAATGTTAAATTAATCAAACTAGCAGGAGGAGAAATAAACTTATGTTGAATCATAGAATCAAGACCAAGTTTCTCCTCGGGGAACTGCAGATCCCGAAAATGAGGCACAACGCCATGCAAAGCTAACAGGCGTGAAGCTATAAGTCCCCCACAGATTCCCCCTTTCTCACGATTAATATCAAGACGGAAAGCTATTAAGGCACCCAAATGGTAAGTCCTATCACGCCTCAAAGCAGCAGCAATAAAAGCTAGATCATGGAGAGACAATTTACTTGCAGATTTCCTAGCAAGAACACATTTGGTAATAAAGAAGGCAAAATATCGAATGGATGGGAAATGAATATTTCGAGTTTTACCACCCTCTCCTGTGAAGCTTCTTCCTTGACAAATCTCCTCGTATAGTTCCAACAATTTCCTAGGTTGTCCCCTTATCTTCTCGAGTGATCCCCACTGTGGTACTCTAATAGCTGTATAGAAAACATCAAGAGGCAAATCCACAGATTTGTTATAAATTTTATAATGAACCATGGGGTTAGAAGTGGACCAACTAAATCTGAAATCCTGCACCACAGACATTGTTAGTTTAACGTATTGGGGAGGTTCTCTTCACGGTGAACTTTCATAACATCATGCACCTCTAGTTCATGTTGAGAGAGTTGATATGCATTCTCCTCCATTTCTGAAATTTTTGACAAACCTCATAAAAATGATTTAAAGACAAGCAAGTGTAGGAAACTACTATGGTGAGTTACTAGAGAGCTATCATGCATCAAAATATCAATTCTAAGCAAGAGAACAAGCATGCATACTCATTTATACTGTCACCTACAATGCTAAAATACTCAAGGAATACTTTACCAAAAGAAATTCTACTTGGACAAGTGGAGGAGTCACATACCGGAGAACAAATGCTCCAAATTTCAGCAGAAATGTTGGGCTGAACAAGGAGATCGAAAAATTGAGGTGAAGAACAGCAAGAACTCGGGTTTCAGCTGAATGTGTCGTTGTTTTCGGGAGAGAGAAAGAGCTGGGGAAGAAGAGATAAGTGAGGGGCCAGGTGGGGCTCCCTCACACCTGGGTGGCGCGGCCAGGGCTGGGTCGCGCCACCTGTGTGTGAGGTGGCGTGGCTGCCCCACCTGGTGCCTCTCAGGTGTCTCTCTACCCCATTTTTAACATAAAAATTTATAAAGAATTTTCTGGAATTTTTCGAGAAACTTTATTTTCGAGGATTTTTCAGAAATTGGCACATCGATAAAAACTCAGAAAAACGACGATAAAATGATTTCAAGCAAATCAAAACTAAGCAAGCAGCAGCTCTGAGATACTCTTAATCAAGCAACTAAACTGAAGGAATAAAATTTGATGAAAGTAAATACAAGTGAGGTGTAGTGGATGCGGTGAAAACGAAGTTTCGTTCATACAAAATCACTTTGTTAACAAGGTTGATCAAGTCTTGTTCGCAAACTAACTTTATATGAGGCAAAACTTTGCACTTCACTTAATGCTTATGTTACCTCAACTTTGATAGGTATAGCCCCAACCATAACAATTTGATATTCTTCCTTGGGCTTTCGCTCTGAACAAATAATTTGACCAACTTTGATGGTCTCAACATGCTTCATTGAATTTAGAGCATTCTTCCTATCAATCTTCTTGGGAAAATAAACCGTATACTCTTTGTCATTAACATTAAAAGTGACTTTTCCTTGATTGCAATTAATAACAGCACCTACGGTGTTTAGAAAAGGTCTCCCAAGAATAATAGACATGTTATCATCTTCAGGCATTTCCAACACAACAAAATCAGTTAATATTAAACAACTGTTAGCAACTTGAACAGGAACATTTTCACATATACCAATAGGAATAGTAGTAGACTTATCAGCCATCTGCAAAGATATATCAGTTGATACCAATTTTTCTAAATCAAGTCTCTTATAGAGGGAAAAAGGCATGACACTAACTCCAGCTCCCAAATCACATAAAGCAGTTCTAACATAGTTATTTTTAATGGAGCAAGGAATAGTAGGTATACCTGGATCTCCAAGCTTCTCTGGAACTTTACCATCAAAAGAATAGTTAGCAAGTAAAGTGGAAATTTCCTCACTAGGAATTTTCCTTTTGTTAGTGACAATATCTTTCATGTACTTTGCATAAGGAGGCATTCTAATAGCATCAGTCAAAGGAATTTGCAAAAATAAAGGTCTCATACATTCACAAAACCTGTTGTAGTGTTCTTCTTCCTTGGACTTGTGTTTCTTACTGGGAAAAGGCATTGGCTTCTGTACCCAAGGTTCCCTCTCTTTACCATGCTTGTTGGCAATGAAGTCTTCTTTGGTGTACTTTGCATTCTTATCAATCTTTTCTGGTTCTTCTTCAACTTCTTCTTTATCTTCTTCTTTATCGGAAGCATCTACTGGTTCAGTTTCAGCATCAGAAATAGAAACATTGTTAGGATCTTTACCTGCATCAGAGGATTTTGCAGTTGTTTTATGCTTCTTCTTCTTCTTAGAAGGAATATCATCACTTGCGGTTCGTTGAGAATCTTGCTCGACCCTCTTAGGATGTCCTTCAGGATATAATGGGTCTTGAGTAGCAGCACCACTTCTTGTGCGTATTTCACATGCTTGCTTCTCTCTTGCGGCATTAACTAGCAAGTCTTTTTGCACCTTGGTAAGCTGATCAATTTGTGTTTGAACCATTTGAAAATGTTTAGCAAGTATCTTCACATCATTGGCAGTTCTCTCCACAATATCCTGCAACTTGTTAATAGCTCTAGAATTTTCCAACAAATGGTTATGCACCATTCTATTAAAATTTTCTTGCTTAACAATAAAATTATCGAACTCATCTAAGCATTGATCGGGAGGTTTAGTATAAGGAATATCTCTTTCATCAAAGCGTTGGAGAGAGTGTACCTCAATAGTAGATGAGCGAGGGATTGGCTTACATAATTCTTCAATAGGAGGTAAATTCTTCACATCTTCGGCCTTAATACCTTTCTCCTTAAGAGATTTCTTAGCCTCCTTCATAACTTCATCATTTAATTCAATCATCCCTCTCTTCTTTGATGTAGGCTCTATAGATGGCGCAGGGGTGGGTGCTGGTGTTGGCTCAACTAAAGTCCAATCATCATGATTCCGGCTTAGTTTAGCCATTAATTCTTCAGCATCAGCCGAAGTTCTTTCCCTGAAAACACAACCAGCACAACTATCCAAATATGACTTAGATTCATCCGTTAGTCCATTATAAAATATATCAAGGAGTTCATTTTTAGGCAATGGTTCTTTAGGCAAAGCTCTAATTAAAGAACAAAACCTTGTCCAAGATTCAGGCAATATCTCTCCTTTTCCCTGTTCAAAATCAAAGATTTTCTGCACAACAGCATGTTGAGCACTAGCAGGAAAATATTTCTGAAAGAAAGCATTAACCAAAGCAATAGGACTAGTAAGAGATCCAGGAGACAAGCTATTAAACCAAGTTTTAGCAGCATCTTTCAATGAGAAAGGAAAAAATCTTAGCAACAAAGTAAGTGCGGAGCTTAATATCATCAGAAAACAAATTACTCAAAGTAGAAAGCTCATTCATGTGCTCCATAGCACTCTCATCTTTAGTACCACAAAAAGGAGTTTTCTCAACAATAGATATGTAAGATAAATCCAAAGAGAAATCATAATCCTTGTCTCTAATATTTATAGGAGAAGCAGCAAACTTAGGATCAGGAGACAAATTATATCTAACAGAACGTCTGGCAAGAAGTTCTTTAACATTACCTGCATTACGAGCAGCACGTGCTTCTGCAATAAAATCATCATTAAGCTCAATGTAAGCATCATCATCATAATCATCACTAGGACATTCCCTAGACTCAGGTGAACTAACAGGTGTAACAGTGGTGTTTCCCAACTTAGCTCTAGCAATAGTAGCATCTAAAAAGGAACCTAGTGAACCACTCTCATCAAGCACAGTAGAAGCATCATCTAAATTATCAGTGGCATTTTCAATCTCAGCAGAAGTAGTAGCAGTAGCGTGTGGATGTGGTGGTGTAAGCAACTTACTCATAACAGATGGTGAATCAAGAGCAACAGAGGTGTTGAGAGTCGTACCTCTTCTTGTAGTGGATGGCAATATAGGAACTTTTCCATCACGAGGCTTACCCATGATGAAAGGATTGTAGCGAACAATATGAATACCAAGTGAACTTACAAATAAAGCTATGCTCCCTGGCAACGGCGCCAGAAAATAGTCTTGATGACCCACAAGTATAGGGGATCGCAACAGTCTTCGAGGGAAGTATTACCCAAATTTATTGATTCGACACAAGGGGAGCCAAAGAATATATGTAAGCCTTAACAGATGAGTTGTCAATTCAGCTGCACCTGGAAACAGTCTTGCTCGCAGTGGTTTATCAGTAGCAACAGTTTTATAGTGGTGACAGTAGTGAAACAGTAACAGCAGTAGTAAAATAGCAGCGGTAATAGTAACAGTTGTAATCAGTAGGAACAAATACTGTAGGCATAGGGATGGATTACGGGCGTTGCATGGATAAGATAATTCATGAAATCAATGAGACAAAGGCATTGCAGATAAATAATGATAAAGCATCCTAGTACAAACAATCATAGGCATGTGTTCCGTATATAGTCGTATGTGCTCGCAAGGAGAAACTTGCACGACATCTTTTGTCCTACCAGCCTGTTGCAGCAGGGCCTCAAGGGAAACTACTGGTAATTAAGGTACTCCTTTTAATAGAGTACCGAAGCAAAGCATTAGCACTCGGTGAACACATGTGATCCTCACATCATAGCCATCCCCTCCGGTTATCCCAATTTCTGTCATTTTGGGGCCTCGGGTTCCGGACAACAATATGTGTATACAACTTGTAGGTAAGACCATAAACAACAAGTATCATCATAGAAATAATAACATGTTCAGATCTGAAATCATGGCACTCGGGCCCAAAGTGACAAGCATTAAGCACAACAAGTTGCAACAATGTCATAGGCACTAAATAAAGATACTAGGCACTATGCCATATCAAACTCATATCAAATTACATGAACAATCTCATCCAATCCCTACCACCCCCTCACCTACAGCGGGGGAATTACTCACACATGGATGGGGGAGTCATGGATGGTCGATGGAGGAGCGTCGGTGGTGATGGTGATGAAGATCTCCTCTGAATCCCCATCCCGGCAGGGTGCCAGAACGGAGTTTCTGGTTCCGAATCGCGGTTTCTGATGGCGGCGGCGTAGCGGAAGTCTATCTGGGAAAAACGCCGTCTCCCTGATATTATGTCGTCAGGGGGTATATGTAGGCGAGAGGGGAGGCCGAGAGGGGTGCGGGGGCCCCCTCACGCCAGGGTGGCGCGGCCAGGGCTGGGCCGCGCCACCTATGCGTGATGGCCCCTCGAGCCTCTTCTCCCTCCTGTCTTCTGGCTCCGTGGGTCTTCTGGTGAAATAGGATTTTTCATGATTTTTCCCGAATTTTTACTGAAAGTTGGATTTCTGCACAAAAACGAGACACCAGAGCAATTCTGCTGAAAACAGCGTCAGTCCGTGTTAGTTGTATTCAAAACTCACAAATTAGAGGAGAAACAATAGCAAAAGTGTTCGGGAAAGTAGATACGTTTTGGACGTATCACTTAGCAGGGAAAGGCGTTTTCTCAAAATAAGGCTCAGGCAAAATGCGATCAACAGTACAAACTTCAGTAATTCTAGCAGGAACACAACTAATAATATCTTTATAAGGCGCATGGTACTTGTTCCAATCCTTCTTTAGAACATCAAGATAAGAGGCAAAGGCCTTAAAACAGTTGGTAAGTATTTGAGAATCAAGACCATAAACAGCACTAATATTATGAAAGTCATCGGTTCCCATAAAATATTTAATGCATTCATAATCATAATTTATACCTGACTTTCTACCTTTGTCGTTCTCCCATCCTTTAGTATTTTCCTGAATACGGTCAAGAAGATCCCATTTAGCTTCTTCTTTCATACGTGTAAATGATCCAGAGCAAGAAGCATCCAATAAATCCTTGTCCTGAAGAGAAAGCCTTGCACAGAAGTTATTAATAGCAATATTACTAGGGAGCTCATGAATGGGATATTTGAGCATTAGTGACTTCAATCTCCCCCACGCTTGGGCAATACTCTCTCCATCATGAGGCCAAAAATTATATATTTGGTTCCAATCTTTATGAATCTCACATGGAGGATAGAATTTGGAATAAAAGAGAGGTATAATTTCCTCCCAGCCAATAGATCGGCCATCCTTCAGCTGCCTATACCATTCCGCAGCTCTGCCCTTCAGTGATAAAGAGAATAACTTTCTCTTAACCTGGCTTGATGAAATACCTGCACACTTGAACAACTTGCATAATTCATGTATAAAGAGTAAATGATCACCCGGATGGACAGTTCCATCTCCTGAATAGCAGTTATTCATAACACATTCAAAAAAAATCATAGGTATTTTAAAAGGATCCAATTGAGCAGGCGATGGTTCATCTAATACCATAATAGTGGCAGTAGTATTCTCAAATTGGGAACGAGATGGAGACTTCTCCATAATAAAATAAAATAAAAGACAGAAATAAAAATAATACTCACAGCGAAAGTTACCTTTACCAATTCCACTCTTCAATAGCGCTTCACTCCCCGGCAACGGCGCCAGAAAATAGTCTTGATGACCCACAAGTATAGGGGGTGTATCATAGTACTTTTGATAAATAAGAGTGTCAAACCCAATGAGGAGCAGAAGGTGTTGACAAGCAGTTTTGATCAAGGATTCACTATAAATACTAGCAAACAGGTTTTCAGGGGTATTTGGTAAAAAAATTGAAAAGGGGAAGTCCCAGCCTCTGCATCAATCGATGCATATACGGCCTTTATTTAGATTTTATTCAACAAAGATCTGTCAAGAACATACATCATAAAACCCAAAGCCACCACTCAACACGTAGAAACCCGACAACGGGTGAAGAAAACATGTCCTTAGGGCCTCATGCCCTAAAAACACGAACACCGCCATCACTGAGTCACCCTATGGTGAAGCAGGAGCACACATCCGGTCTAGCAGACCTCGGTGAGTGCCTCATGCTCTCGCTTTTGAAGCCATCACCGCCATCAACCGCTGGTCCATCTTCAGGGTAAAGATCCGCATAGTCCTTGCTAGGTCTGTCGTCGACACCACCATGGCGACATCGCCACCACCCTGCGCGCGTCCATCATCACGCATCCGCCAACGACACCCCGCCATGCCATGCTGCCAGGACCCGTCATTGTCGTCGCAGTAGATGCCATGCCGCTCCACCTTCAAACCATTCTAGCCAACACCTGTTCCAAAACGATGCCCTCAAGAGGGAGAGCGGCGCCAAGCGTCGCCATCGCCTGATTCGAAAGTCCCAGACCTTGGATTTCCCCAGGAATAGCCCGAGCTAGGGGACGAAACCTGCAACAACGATGCCTTAGACAAGGTAACGATGAAGGACGCTGCCATCATCCGCCAAGACCGAAGTCGACATGATTTTTACCGGTAGATCAGCCACCCTGGGCTCGTTACTGACTGGATCCAAGTAGAGTTGCGCTGTGAGGCGCACAAAAACTGCCTGGAACTCCAACAGCCCCTCGCCGCGCCCACACGCGCCGCCGGCCGGCCAGCACCAAACCAACGACGGACCTAGGTGGGTAGCAGATCCACGGCCCACCGTCGCCATCCATCACCGGCGCAGGTGGTGGAGACTATGGCCACCGCCGCACCTCCAGAGGGCTCCGCCCTGGAGGCTCGCGCTTGATCTCCCCGCTTGGCACCGCCCCAGCCACTCCAAGAGTAACCGCCGTGACCACCCGCCCAGGCACCTTCGGCGCCGGGCCCGCCACCACCGTGGCCGACGCCAATGGTAGCGGTGGCTGGAGAAGGGTCTGGATCGGGCTGGCGGCACTAGGGTTGGGGCCCCTGATGTCGCCCTGGGTATTTGGTAATGCAAGTAAATAAAGTACAAGTAAATAAAAGACAATAATAATAATTGCTGCGAGCGGCTGATGCGGTACGGTGTTGATAGCTTTTCACCATCCAGTTGGGAACCCCAAGAGGAAGGTATGATGAATATAGCAGCAAGGTTTTTCCTCAGTTCAGAAACCAAGGTATGTCGATCAAGAGAGGAAGCAGCCAATATGACTGAAGGTAATGCCCGCTTGCTTGCGACAGCTCCGGACAATTTATAGGGCGCCTCGTCCGAGCTTTGCTTTGCGAGTGGCAACATGGAACCTGCACACAACACAACCAAATACTTTGTTCCCAACTTACGATGAGGTTGTCAATCTCACCGGTTTGCGGTAAACAAAGGAATGAGCGTATCAAGTGGAAAATAGAAATAGTATGCGAGTAAAGTAAACAGGTGATAGCAATATAAAGGAAATAGGACTGGGGTCCACAGTTCACTAGTGGTGTCTCTCCATAAGATAAAATAATACATGCTGGGTAAACAAATTACAGTTGGGCAATTGATAGAATAAAGACAATGTGCATATGTCGAGAGGATCACTATGAGATTTACTCTGGGCATTACAATAAAATACATAGACCGCCATCCAACTGCATCTATGACTAATAATCCACTTGTGGCGAATCAATCCGAGAACTCCACAAGTACTAAGTTGCAAACAATAGATAATTGCATTAAGCAAAGTGTGTAATGTAAACAAAGCATATGCCCTCGAGCATATGAATGTTGTTTTCTCCCTAGTGGCAATAGCACATCTACAACCTTAGAGGACCCGTCACTCCCCCAGATTCAATAGAGGCATGAACCCAACTATCGAGCATAAATACCCCCTCTTGGAGTTACTAGCAACTACTCGGCCAAGATAGCTACTAACAACGGAGAGCATGCAAGATCATAAACAACATAGAGATAACATAAGATAAAATTCAGTACTTCAACTCAATCATAACACCAATATTCATCGGATCCCAACAAACACAACATGTAGAATTACATAACGGTGATCTCAATCATGTAAGGCAGCTCATGAGATCTAAACATGAAGCACATGGTGGAGAACACAACCAACTAGCTACTGCTATGGACCCATAGTCCAAGGTAGACTACTCACTCATCGCGCCGGAGGCAAGCATGGCGATGAAGAAGACCTCCGGTGGCGATTCCCCTCTCCGGCAGGGTGCCGGGAAGAGCTTCTGGACCCTCCCAATCTTCGGGTCAACGGTGGCGGTGGATCGCGATGTGTTCTGGAAAAGTGATCGGGTACTTAGGTTTTTCCCGTCGAGGGGTTTTTATAGGCGAAGGGGCAACGTCAGGAGTGGACCGAGGCGTCGTCACACATAGGGGGCGCGGCCAGGGTCCAGGCCATGCCACCCTATTGTGTGGGGCCCTCGTGGCCCCACTCCGTCTCCTCTTCGGTTCTCAAGCTTCGGTGAATTTCTGGACGTTTGGCTTTTGTTTCGTCCAATTTTGAGAATATTTCCTGTGTAACTTTTCTGAAACACAAAAACAGCAGAAAATAGAGAACTGGCACTGTGGCGACTTGTTAATAGGTTAGTTCCGGAAAATGCATAAAAGTGCCACAAAGTGTAACGAAACACTAAGCAAATGGTGTAAAATCAAGCATGGAGCATCAAAAATTATAGATACGTTTTGGACGTATCAAGCATCCCCAAGCTTAACTCCTGCTCATCCTCGAGTAGGTAAGTGATAACAAAAGAAATAATTTTTTAGGTGACATGCACCTACACAATCTTGATCATCTATGTAAGCATTGAGTGCTGGGATCAAAAGAACTTAAAACATGGGCATGAAAGATATAATCTTGATAGAAGAAACTTAGCAACCATGTTATAACATGAAAATAAACACAAACAAAAGATCATGAAAGTGAAACAATGAAAGTCAAACATGTGTTCAAATCATAAGGAAAAACATACAAATGGTTTTCAGCTTGTCCCTCATGGAGAGCAAAACATAAATGCATAGGACACCTTCAAGTTTAAGAGGGCGACTAGATACAAATAATTTAAGAACAAGTAAAACCATGATCATGAATCAATCAATGAAAACTTTGGGACAATGCACATTATACTCAGAATGACAACTATGCTCTCTTAGACGGTGCATAAAGGTAGAAGGTGGTGACTCAACATAAAAGTAAAAAAGGAAGGCCCTTCGCAGAGGGAAGCAGTGATTGCAAGTTTTATAAACCTTCAAAAATTATGGTACTTACCGGCTTTGAGCTCTCATTGCCCCCATCATAAGCATCTTGAATGGTTAAAGTTAATGCGAATACAATTATGCTGCATATGCTTGACAAATCATAAGTTGAAAACCTCGTGTCCCATGAATACGAGTACCCAAACCTCATGCTACTTTACTTAGAGTCCCAAGCAAGCTCTTGTCATTGTAAGTATACACGTATCATCGAGAACCGCCAACGGGGTACCTCTTTGCCCGATGACATGGAACAACCCACATCAAAATGACAGGACAAGCAGACAATGAACACCTCAACATCTCTTTTATTTACCATTTGTATAGCTTTTTATTTTGAGATGCGTTGTCGAATGTCCACTATGGGCATGCTGCAAATTTCAACCATGAATTATGCATGGCTTAGATTGGCGGCCCAGGCGTTTCTCTAATACATATACAAACTCCATGATCCCACAAGATTCCCAATTCATTTCACACCGCGAGTATCCATCAACAAAAGATCACGATATCAACTCAAATAAGAAGTGCAATGTTGAAAGCTTGCCCCATGACGGCATGGCTGGGCTAATTCCCAACTTACAACTTGCAAGCATAACAACTCAACATAAGAGACCACAATGTCAAATTTTTAGGAACGAGAAAAATAAAGTGTGCCATCCGGTTCGTGAGAGCTTTACTGACCAATTTTCGCATAACACTGGTAAGAGTTTAATTTGAAGAGTAGATAAAAGCAAGTCAAATGTACTTTGGAATAGCAAATTGTTAATAGGTATGTATGGTAGACACTTTGGAACAACTTGGTTTTTAGGAGTTGGATGCACGAGTAGAGCTCATACTCAGTACAAAATGAGGGCTAGCAAAAGACTGGGAGCGACCAACTAAGAGAGCAATAACGGCCATAATCATGCAAAGCGACAAAGCGACATTAAAAGAAGCATAAGATGGCATAAAAAGTCAAAAACTAAATGATCATAGAGGCAATGACGACTTTGTATGAGTCTAACATGTGTGAGCATGCACCAAGTCAACCCAAATAAAGCATCAAGGAGAAAACCAAAATAATGCTTCCAAACGATAAAAACAACGCATGATTTTTTCAAAGGCTCATTAGGCAGTCTCAGTTATTTGAGACAAGTCATGCTACAGCAAAACCACTAAGCATACTATCAAAAATACATCAAGCATGACATGCAAAAGCCTAGGCCGCAGTCTACACAAGCTCCTTCTTGCACCACTTTTTTGCATAAAGCTTTTTCTCTTTTCCAACACCATTCAAACTTTTTATAGCCAACTCTTTTGATGAAAACCAATATGAACCAAAGGCAAAAATACACCTTGATGAAAAGATATAACAAGATCTGAATGCAAATCAAGGCAAAAACGAAAACCAAAAGCAGTAGCAGAAAAAGAAGAACACTCGGTTTTTGATAAGAGTGAAAACTAGAGAGTTCTTGGCAAATGAAAAGCAATGCAACTTATCCAAAAGAAATTTGTTGGGGTCCAACCATTTATTGCAGAAAACAAAACTAAACTAATACTGAAAACTAAAACAACTGACTCTCCAAGAAAAATGCATAGTGCATGAAGCAATAAAAATATAGTGTCTTGAAAGGTGACCTAATTTTTGCCGATGAAGAAGGGGTGCCTCGGGGGCATCCCCAAGCTTTGATGCTTGTAATTCTTGGATATTTCTTGGGGTGATGCATGGGCATCCCCAAGCTTGAGCTTTTGTCCATTCTTCAACTCATCTCATCATTCTCCAATCCCTACACTTGAAAACTTCCTTCATACAAAACTAAACACAATTCTATTAGCAACATTAGTGTAAGCATAACATTGAATCAACCTCTTTTGCTTCAGGTTTCAACCCAAAACCACCACATATAAAGTATATACTACTGTAGCAACTTCCCCAAAAGTTCCGCGATCAAAAGAACTAAAAAAGCAAGCGATAAAGCGGCAAACACAAATATTGGCAGAAATCTGTCAAAACAGAACAGCTGACAAAGGTCGAATTTTTAGAGGGTTTTCTGTTACTCAAATCAAAACGTGTTCAACTAATGAAAGTTTGGATATAAGCTGGGGAAAATTCACAAGAAATATCAGGTCTAAAAGATATACAGAGAATTTTCACGAATTTTTACGGTGCAGCACCAAAAACTGTTTCAGGACAGCAACATCCCCAAATCTTACCTCGCTCAAATTAGAGGCTTCCCTTGGCACAAAAACGAAATAAAAATGATAACGAGAGGTTATTAAAGTAGTAATGACTTCCAAGACTCAAATAAAAGAAAAATTACTGAAAAGAAAATATTGGGTTATCTCCCAAGAGTGCTTTTCTTTCAGCTAGGCGCAGAAAATTCCGAATCAAGTAATATCAAGTGATGAAGCATCAAGCTCATAATTTGCTCTAAGAATAGAGTCAAAAAGTAATTTATTTCTCTTTCTAGGGAAGTGTTCCATACCTTTCTTGAGTGGGAATTGATATTTGATAGTGCCTTCCCTCATATCAATGATGGCAGCTACAGTTCGAAGAAAGGGTCTTCCCAAAATAATAGGACATGAAGCATTGCATTCAACATCCATAACAAGAAAATCAACGGGAACAAGGTTATTGTTAACCATAATAAGAACATCATTAATCCTTCTCAAAGGTTTCTTCTTCTTAGCAACATCAGCAATAGGAACATCATAATAACATTTTTCAAGCGGTCGAAAATCAAGCATGTCATAAATTTTTCTAGGCATAATAGAAATACTAGCACCTAGATCACATAAAGCATGGCAATCAAAACCATTAATATGCATATCAATGATGGGTTCCCAACCATCTTCTAATTTCTGCTTCAACTTTTCATCCCTAATTTTTATGAGAGTATTGGTAATATGCTTAGCAAAAGCAACATTTAAAGAACTAGCACTGGGAATCAAAACAAGCTTTTGCAAGAACAAAATGACTTCAGATATATTGCAACTATTAAAATCAATATCATTAAAGGAAATAGAGCTATCATCTCCTACACTCCGAAAAATTTCAGCACTCTTTTGAGAAAAAGTTTTAGTAGTTTTAGGCTTTTTAACACAAGGAGTGGGAGTTTTCTCTACACCAATCAAAGTAAGAGGATTGCTAGCATTAGGAGCAACATCATTAGAGGTAGTAATGGTACATACCTTCATCTTTCTAGCCATCTCATCTTCTCTTTCCCACCTGGCATGCAATTCTGCTAGCATCCTAACATTTTCATCAATTCTAGATTTGGATAGCATTAGCAGTAGCAAAAACATTGTTCTCTTTCACATCATTAGGCAACACTTTTAATTTCAGAAGTTCAACATCATGACCAAGGCTATCAACTTTAGAAGCAAGAATATCAATTTTGCCTATCTTTTCCTCAACGGACTTGTTAAAAGCATTTTGCTTACCGATGAAGTCCTTGAGCATTACCTCAAGCCCGGAGGGCGCGGCCCTAGTGTTGTTGGAGGAATTACCATAAGAGTTACCATAACCATTACCATTGATAGAAGGATACGGCCTATAATTGTTACTAGCAAAATTGTTCCTATAAGCATTGTTGTTGAAATTATTATTTCTAATGAAGTTTACATCAACATGCTCTTCTTGAGCAACCAAAGAGGCCAAAGGATCATTATTAGGATCTACATGAGTCCTACCATTAGAAAGCATAAGCATAATAGCATCAATCTTATCACTCAAGGAAGAGGTTTCCTCAACAGAATTTACCTTCTTACCTTGTGGAGCTCTCTCGGTGTGCCATTCAGAGTAATTTACCATCATATTATCGAGAAGCTTAGTTGCGGCGCCCAAGGTAAGGGACATAAAAGTGCCTCCAGCAGCTGAATCAAGTAGGTTCCTTGAAGAAAAATTCAGTCCTGCATAAAAAGTTTGGACAATCATCCAAGTAGTCAGTCCATGAGTGGGACAATTCTTTATCATAGATTTTATTCTTTCCCAAGCTTGAGTAACATGTTCATTATCAAATTGGCTAAACTTCATAATATTGCTACACAAAGATATAATTTTAGCAGGAGGATAATATCTACCAATGAAAGCATCCTTACACTTAGTCCATGAATCAATACTATTCTTAGTCAAAGATAGCAACCAATCTTTAGCTTTTCCTCTCAAAGAAAAAGGAAACAACTTAAGCTTAATAATATCACTTTCTACATCCTTATATTTCTGCATCTCACATAGCTCAACAAAATTGTTGAGATGAGCTGCAGCATCTTCAGTACTAGCACCAGAAAATTGCTCTTTCATAACAAGGTTCAACAAAGCAGGCTTAATCTCATAAAAGTTTGCAGCAGGAGCAGGTGGCGCAATAGGAGTGCAGATAAAATCACTATTGTTCGTGCTAGTAAAGTCACACAACTTGGTGTTTTCAGGAGTAGCCATTCTAGCAAACTAAAAGCAGACAAGTAAAAACAACTACCAAGGATTCTAATTTTTTGGGTTTTTGATAAAACGATGCAAGTAAAAATAAAATAATGGCAAAACTTAAAACAAAGTAAAGGATGTGCGTGCAAAAACTCCCCTTGCAGAAGTCTTCTTCTTCCTCCCCGGCAACGGCGCCAGAAAAGAGCTTGATGCGGTATGGTGTTGATAGCTTTTCACCGTCCAGTTGGGAACCCCAAGAGGAAGGTATGATGAATATAGCAGCAAGGTTTTCCCTCAGTTAAGAAACCAAGGTATGTCGATCAGGAGAGAAAGGAGCCAATACGACTGAAGGTGATGCCCGCTTGCTTGCGACAGCTCCGGACAATTTATAGGGCGCCTCGTCCGAGCTTTGCTTTATGAGCGGCAACGTGGAACCTGCACACAACACAACCAAATACTTTGTTCCCAACTTACGATAAGGTTGTCAATCTCACCGGTTTGCTGTAAACAAAGGAATGAGCGTATCGAGTGGAAAATAGTAATAGTATGCGAGTAAAGTAAACAGGTGATAGCAATATAAAGGAAATAGGACCGGGATCCACAGTTCACTAGTGGTGTCTCTCCATAAGATAAAATAATACATGCTGGGTAAACAAATTGCAGTTGGGCAATTGATAGAATAAAGACAACGTGCATATGTGGAGAGGATCACTATGAGATTTACTCTGGGCATTACAACAAAATACATAGACTGCCATCTAACTGTATCTATGACTAATAATCCACTTGTGGCGAATCAATCCGAGAACTCCACAAGTATTAAGTTGCAAACAACAGATAATTGCATTAAGCAAAGTGTGTAATGTAAACAAAGCATATGCCCTCGAGCATATGAATGTTGTTTTCTCCCTAGTGGCAACAACACATCTACAACCTTAGAGGTTTCTGTCACTCCCCCAGATTCAATAGAGGCATGAACCCAACTATCGAGCATAAATACCCCCTCTTGGAGTTACTAGCAACTACTCGGCCAAGATAGCTACTAACAACGGAGAGCATGCAAGATCATAAACAACATAGAGATAACATAAGATAAAATTCAGTACTTCAACTCAATCATAACACCAATATTCATCGGATCCCAACAAACACAACATGTAGAATTACATAACGGTGATCTCAATCATGTAAGGTAGCTCATGAGATCTAAACATGAAGCACATGGTGGAGAAGACAACCAACTAGCTACTGCTATGGACCCATAGTCCAAGGTAGACTACTCACTCATCACGCCGGAGGCAAGCATGGCGATGAAGAAGATCTCCGGTGGCGATTCCCCTCTCCGGCAGGGTGCCGGGAAGAGCTTCTGGACCCTCCCGATCTTCGGGTCGACGGCGGCGGCGGATCTTGATGTGTTCTGGAAAAGTGATCGGGTACTTAGGTTTTTCCCGTCGAGGGGTCTTTATAGGCAAAGGGGCAACGTCAGGAGTGGGCTGAGGCGCCGTCACACATAGGGGGCGTGGCCAGGGGCCAGGCCGCGCCGCCCTATTGTGTGGGGCCCTCGTGGCCCCACTCCGTCTCCTCTTCGGTTCTCTGGAAGCTTCGGTGAATTTCTGTACGTTCGGCTTTTGTTTCATCCAATTCCGAGAATATTTCCTGTGTAACTTTTCTGAAACACAAAAACAGCAGAAAACAGGGAACTGGCACTGTGGCGACTTGTTAATAGGTTAGTTCCAGAAAATGCATAAAAGTGCCACGAAGTGTAACGAAACACTAAGCAAATGGTGTAAAAACAAGCATGGAGCATAAAAAATTATAGATACATTTTGGACGTATTAGCGGCCTAATCCTTTCTAGAGCAAAGGACAAGCCTGTTGTGTTACTTATGACTGCCAAACATTCCTGAGGACACACGGGAGTTTCTGTCAAGCGCTTTTGCTTCATATAGCTAAGTGATCTTCATTGGTTTAATAAGTGTTATGGGGGTGAACCTATGCTAATGCACTAATACAACTCGGACTAATACACACTTCTGATTATACCCCTTGCAAGCATCCGCAACTACAAGAAAGTAATTAAGATAAATCTAACCACAGCCTTAAACTCTGAGATCCTACACTCCCTGGTGCACTGGTTTCCTAACGGGGATTTAGGTTTCTATCACGCCAGCAACCCCACAATTAGTAGCCAAATACACAATGCATTCTACTAGGCCCATAAAGGTGAAGTATCATGTAGTCGATGTTCACATGACACCACTAGTAAAATAGCACCACAACATATAAATATCAAACCATTAAATATTACTCAACATAGTTCCACTACTAACATCTTGACTTCTCCCATATCCTCAAGAACTAAACGAACTACTCACAAGACATCATATGGATCATGATCAGAGGTGAAATAATGATAAATAACAATCTGAACATAAACCTTAATCCAACGGTTTCGCTCAATAGCATCAACTACAAGAGTAATCAACACCGGGAAAGTTTTCCCTAGGAATTGGACAAGATTCACACCAAGATGTTACAGCTGGATGGCGTGGTGATGATGGTGATGAAGGTGCTGGTGATGATGATGATGATCCCTATGAAGCCCAGCTCGATGGCGATGATGATGGCGATGATCTCCCCTCTCTGAGAAGGAATTTCCCCGACAGATTTTTGCCTGCCGGAAAGCTTTCTCTCTCTGTGTGTTTTCCGCCCCGCAGAGGCGGCGGAGTCTATCTCTGATCCCCTCGAGTGTTAGGTTTTCGGGGAGACGATATACGCAAGGGGGCAATGGCAGAGGTGGGCCAGGGCGGCCACACCATAGGGTGGCGTGGCCTAGGGCTGGCCTGCGCCACCAGGTGGTGTGGGCCCCTGGTGGCTCACCTCACCCTCTCCTTCTGGCTACTTCCGTCTTCCGGTGAAATATGAATTTCTGGGTATTTTCCTGGAATTGCTAGTCTTCAGAAATATGGTGCCTTGACGGTCCTTTTTCTAGCAGAATCCTGACTCCGACAACAAGCTCTTCAATAATCATCAAACATGTGAAAACAGAGGAAACAACATAAGTATCATCTCTAAATATGAAATATATCAATGAATAACAGCAAATTATGATATAAAATAGTGATGCAAAATGGACGTATCAATAGGCAGCAGGCAGTGCCGATGGGTGTCCAACGGCTACAAATCTGAAGATTCAGCTGAACCTCCAACGGCTATGTGCCCAACGGCTTTGTAGTCATTATATTGATATTTTATTCATTCTGTGTACTGTAGCTATAAAGTAATATTATTTTAATCCTTATGGGTTGTCCACAAGCTTGTGGGTTGGCTGTAAGCTGTAGCGCTTGTGGACTTCTTGTTGATAGCCTCCACTATGTATGTGTATGATGGTGCGTAGTAGGCACCCAGTTGGCAACCCCAAGAGAAGGTATGATGAGCACAGCAGCAAGTTTCCCTCAGTTGTGAAACCAAGGTTTATCGAACCAGTAGGAGAAAGAACCACACTTCCGAAGGTTGATGCCCGCTAGCTTTGCGACACTCCAGACAATGGCGCCAGATAAATGCTTGTCGACGTGTAGCTTTTCACCAGCAGCAACGTGGAACCTGCATACAACACAACAAAGTACTTTGCCCCAACTTACGATGAGGTTGTCAATCTCACCGGTTTTCTGTAAACAAAGGATTAAGCGTATCGAGTGGTAAAAGGTAATAGTATGCAAGAATGTAAATAATGCGAGTAAAAGTAAAACGGTAATAGCAATGTAAAAGGAATGAACCGGGGTCCACAGTTCACTAGTGGTGTCTCTCCATAAGATAAATAACAACATGCTGGGTAAACAAATTACAGTTGGGCAATTGATAATATAAAGATAGCGTACATATGTCATGAGGATCACTATGAGATTCACTCTGGGCATTACGACAAAATACATAGACCGTAATCCAACTGCATCTATGACTAATAATCCACTCTCAAGGTGTCATCCGAGCACCCATTGAGTATTAAGTTGCGAACAACGGATAACTGCATTAAGCAAAGTGCGTAATGTAAACAATACAAATGTCCTTGAACACAAGAATGTTGTTTTCTCCCTAGTGGCAACAGCACATCTACAACCTTAGAGGTTTATGTCACTCCCGCAGATTACAAGAGGCATGAACCCAACTATCGAGCATAAATACTCCCTCTTGGAGTCACTAGCATCTACTCGGCCAAGATATCTACTAGCAATGGAGAGCATGCAAGATCATAAACAACATAGAGATAACATAAAGATAATAATTCAGCACATCAACTTGACATAGTTCCAATACTCATCGGATCCCAACAAACACAACATGTAGAATTACACAAAGATGATCTTGATCATGTTAGGCAGCTCACAAGATCTAAACATGAAGACATGGTGGAGGAGATGACCATCTAGCTACTGCTATGGACCCATAGTCCAAGGTAGACTACTCACACATCACTTCGGAGGCGACCATTATGATGAAGAAGGCCTCCGGCAGGGTGCAGGGAAGAGCTTCTAGACCCTCCCGATCTCGCGTCAACGATGGCGGCGGCTTGCAGTAGGTTTCGTGGAAAATTCATCGGGCCTTTAGGTTTTTCCCGTCAAGGGGAATATGTAGGTGGAAGGGCAGCATCAGGAGGTGGACCAGGCGTCATCACCCCCTGGTGGCGCGGCTAGGGCCTGGGCCGCGCTGCCCTAGGGTGTGGCCAGTGATGGCTTGTAAGTACAGCCCGTTGGGAACCCCAAGAGGAAGGTATGATGAGCACAGTAGCAGGTCTTCCCTCAGTTATGAAAATAAGGTTAATCGAACCAGTAGGAGAAAGCCAAACTTCAGAAGGTGATGCTTGCTAGCTCCTTGACACTCCGGACAAGGGCGCCAGATACAACTGCTTGTCGGCGTGTCTTCCCCCAGCAGCAACGTGAAACCTGCACAACACAAACAAGTACTTTGCTCCCAACTTACGATGAGGTTGTCAATCTCACCGGTTTGCTGTAAACAAAGGAATGAGCGTATCGAGTGGTAATTGGATAATAGTATGCAAGAAAGTAAACAGAGCGAGTAATAGTAAAAACAGTAAAGCAATATAAAGGAAATTGGACCGGGGTCCACAGTTCACTAGTGGTGTCTCTCCATAAGATAAATAAAGCATGCTGGGTAAACAAATTACAGTTGGGCAATTGATAGAGTAAAGATAACATACATACATCACGAGGATCACTATGAGGCTTACTCTGGGCATTATGACAAAATACATATACCACCATCCAACTGCATCTATGACTAATAATCCACTCACGGGGAATCGTCCGAGGACCCCTTGAGTATTAAGTTGCGAACAACAGATAATTGCATTAAGCAAAGTGCGTAATGTAAACAAAGCAAATGTCCTTAGACACAAGAATGTTGTTTTCTCCCTAGTGGAAACAGCACATGTACAACCTTAGAGGTTTCTATCACTCCCCCAGATTAAATAGAGGCATGAACCCAACTATCGAGCATAAATACTCCCTCTTGGAGTTACTAGCATCTACTCGGCCAAGATAGCTACTAGCAATGGAAAGCATGCAAGATCATAAACAACATAGAGATAACATAAGATAAATAATTCAGCACATCAACTTGACATAGTACCAATACTCATCGGATCCCAACAAACACAACATGTATGATTACATAAAGATGATCTTGATCATGTAGGGCACCTCACAAGATCTAAACATGAATCACATGGTGGAGAAGACAACCATCTAGCTACTGCTATGGACCTATAGTCCAAGGTAGACTACTCACACATCACTCCGGAGGCGACCATGGTGGTAGAGAAGGCCTCCGGCAGGGATTCCCCTCTTCGGCAGGGTGCCGGGAAGAGCTCATGGATCCTCCTGATCTCGATTTGACGGCAGCGGCTTGCAGTATGTTTCTGAGAAAAGCGATCCATCCCTTAGGTTTTTCCTGTCGAGGGGACTTTATAGGCGAAGGGGCATCGTCAGGAGTGGGGCCAGGCGGGCTCACCATGGGTGGGCGTGGCCAAGGGCTGGGCCGCGCCCCCTATGGTGTGGCCAGCCTCTGGCCCCCCTCCGTCTCATCTTCGGTCTTCGCGAAGCTTGGGTAAAAATAGGAGGTTTGGCTTTTGTTTCGTCCAATTCGGAGAATACTTCCTGTGTAACTTTTCTAAAACACAAAAAACAGTAGAAAACAGGGAACTGGCACTGTGGCATCTTGTTAATAGGTTAGTTCCGGAAAATGCATAAAAACGCCATGAAGTGTAACAAAACACTAAGCAAATGGTGTAAGAACAAGCATGGAGCATCAAAAATTATAGATACGTTTGAGACGTATCAAGCATCCCCAAGCTTAACTCCTACTCGTCCTCGAGTTGGTAAGTGATAACAAAAGAATATTTTTTGAGGTGACATGCACCATCACAATCTTGATCATCAAAGAGTGCTGGGATCAAAAGAACTTAAAACATGGGCATAAAAGACATAATCTTGACAATAAGAACTTAGCAACCATGTTATAACATGAAAAGAAACACAAATGAAAGATCATGAATAATGAAACAATGAAAGTCAAACGTGTGTTCAAATCATATAGAAAAACATAGCAAATGGTTTTCAGCTTGTCCTTCATGGAATAGCAAAACATAAATGCATAGGACACAAGTTTAAGAGGGCGACTAGATACAAATAATTTAAGAACAAGTGAAACCATAATCATGAATCAATCAATGATAACTTTGGGACAATGCACATTAAACTCAGAATGGCAACTATGCTCTCTTAGACGGTGCATAAAGGTAGAAGGTGGAGACTCAAAATAAAAGTAAAAGAAAGGCCCTTTGGAGAGGGAAGCAGTGATTGCGAGTTTTATAAACCTTCAAAAATTATGGTACTTACTAGCTTTGAGCTCTCATTGCCCCCATCATAGGCATCTTGAATGGTTAAAGTAAATGCAAGAACGTTTATGAGCATATGCTTGACAAATCATAAGTTGAAAACCTCGTGTCCCATGAAGTACGAATACCCAAACCTCATGCTACTCGACTTAGAGTCCCAAGCAAGCTCTTGTCATTGTAAGTATATGTGTATCATCGAGAACCGCCAACGGGGTACCTCCTTGCCCGATGATATGGAACGAGCCCACATCAAAATGACAGTACAAACAGACAATGAACACCTCGGCATCTCTTTTATTTACCATTGGTATAGCTTTTTATTTTGAGATGCGTCGTCGAATGTCCACTATGGGCATGCTATAAATTTCCACCATGAATTATGCATGGCTTAGATTAGTGGCCCAGGCGTTTCTCTAACACATATACAAACTCCATGATCCCACAAGATTCCCAACTTATTTCACATCGCGAGTATCCATAAACAAAAGATCATGATATCAACTCAAATAAGAAGTGCAATGTTGAAAGCTTACGCCATGACGGCATGGTTTGGCTAATTTCCAACTTACAACTTGCAAGGATAACGTCAACATAAAAGAGCCACAGTGTCAAAATTATTATAAACGAGAAAAGTAAGGTGTGTCATCAGGTTCGTGAGAGCTTTACTGACTAATTTTCACATAACACCAAAAGAGTTTAATTTGAAGGATAGATAAAAGCAAGTCAAATTAACTTTGGAATAGCAAATTGCTAATAGGTATGTATGGTGGACACATTGGAATAACTTGGTTTTTGGGAGTTGGATGCACGAGTAGAGCTCATACTCAGTACAAAATGAGGGCTAGCAAAACACTGGGAGCGACCAACTAAGAGAGCAATAACGGCCATAATCATGCATAGCGACAAATCATCATTAAGAGAAGCATAAAATGGCATCAAAAGTCAAAAACTAAATGATCATAGAGGCTTATGGCGAATTTGTATGAATCAAACATGTTGTAAGCATGCGCCAAGTCAACCCAAATAAAGCATCAAGGAGAAAACCCAATTAATGCTTCCAAATAATAAAAATAACGCATGATTTTTTCAAAGGCTCATTAAATAATCTCAGTCATTTGAGACAAGTCATGCTACAGCAAAAATCACTAAGCATACTATCAAAATGGCATCAAGCATGGCATGAAAAAGTCTAAGCCGTAGTCTGAACAAGCTCTGTTTTGTACCACTTTTTTGCATGAAACTTTTTCTCTTTTCCAACACCATTGAAACCGTTTTGAAACAACTCTTTTGATGAATACCAACATAGACCAGAGGTCCAAATACACCTTGATACAAAGATAAAACAAGATCTGAACAAAAATCAAGGCGAAAAATGAAAGCTAAACCCAGTTCTAGAAAAAGAGAACACTCGTTGAACAATAAGAGTGAAAAACGGAGTGTTCTTGGCAAATGAAAAGCAAGTAAATCTCCTCCAAAAGAAATTTGTTGGGGTCCAACCATTTATTGCAGCAAACAAAAGAAAAGAAAACTAAAAACAAAAGTAAAGTCGCTCCAAGAAAAACGCATAGTACATGAAGCAATAAAAATATAGTGTGTTGAAAGGTGACCTGATTTTTGCCGATGAAGAAGGGGTGCCTCGGGGGCATCCCCAAGCTTTGACGCTTGTACCTCTTGAATATTTCTTGGGGTGCATGGGTATCCCCAAGCTTGAGCTTTTGTCCATTCTTCAATTCATCTCATCATTCTCCAATCCCTACACTTGAAAACTTCCTTCATACAAAACTTCACACAATTTTATTAGTAACGTTAGCATAAACATAATAATGAATCATCCCTTTTTAGTGCAGGTTTCAACTCAAAACACCACATATAAATTATATACTACTGTAGCAACTTCCCCAAAAGTTCTGTGATCAAAAGAACTCAAAAAGAAAGCGATCGAGAGGCAAACACAAATAGTGGCAGAAACCTGTCAAAATAGAACAGCTGACAAAGGTTGATTTTTTCGAGGACCTTCTGTTGCTCAAATCAAAAAGTGTAAAACTAATGAAAGTTTGGATATAACCTGGGGCATATGCACAAGTAATCACAAGTCAAAAAGATATTCTGAGAATTTTCACGAATGTTTACGGTGCAGCACCAAAATTTGTTTCAGGACAACAACTTCCCCAAATCTTACCTCCCTCAAATTAGAGGTTCTTCTTGGCACAACAACAAAATAAAAAGGATAAGGAGCGGTTATTATAGTAGTAATAACTTTCAAGACTCAAATAAAAAAAGAACTGAAAAGAAAACAATGGGTTATCTCCCAAGAGTGCTTTTCTTTAACGCCTTTGAGCTAGGCGCAGAAAGGTGGAAATCAAGTATTTTTGAAAGAGGCATTAAGATCAACTGTTTCCTCAAGATCACCACTTACCACACTAGGCACTTTAGAAGTTCCCGAAGATGATTCAACCTGCAAGCCACTCTTAGTTGAACTAAAAGTCTTACCAATCTTAAAAACATGCCGCGGTTTAGGCACAGACACCTTGGGAACATACATAAATTTTTGCTCTTTTCCAACAAAAGCTTTCTCCTTCTTAAATTTAAGAGAAGAGAAAATTGAACTTAAAGTTTCCATAGATTCCTCTAGTTTACCAATCCTAAGGTTTTGACTATCAAGAGTAGTACTAGCCTCTAAAGCGGTGATTCTCTTACCGATGCTTTCTATCGATTCATTAACCTGGCTAAATATATCAAGGATATTTGGTAAACTTTTTTCTAAAGAGCTAAGTTTTTCTAAAACTTCATCCAAAGTGACCTCAGTTTTAACAACATGGATAGGTGGTACTCCCACTAAACTTTCAATTAAAGTGCATGCTTCAAGAGCGGGAGTACCCAGAAAATTACCTCCTGCAAGAGTATCAAGAACGTACCTATTCCAACTAGATATACCAACATAAAAATTTCTAAGGAGGATCATGGTAGAATGCTTCTTCGTACACCTATGATGAGAATTGCTAATACGGTACCAAGCATCTTTCAAGCTCTCTCCCCCTTGTTGCTTAAAAGTAACTTCAACTTCAGGATTACTCATTCTAACAAGACTAAAAGCAAGTAAATAAAAATAACTATAAAGGAAACTATTTTTTTGTATTTTTGATAAAAAGATGCAAGCAAAAATAAAGTAAAGCAAAATTAAAAACAAAGTAAAATATTATGCGTGCGAGACTCCCCTTGCAGAAGTCTTCTTTCTCCCCGGCAACGGCGCCAGAAAAACTGCTTGATGGCTTGTAAGTACAGCCCGTTGGGAACCCCAAGAGGAAGGTATGATGAGCACAGTAGCAGGTCTTCCCTCAGTTATGAAACCAAGGTTAATCGAACCAGTAGGAGAAAGCCAAACTTCAGAAGGTGATGCTTGCTAGCTTCGTGACACTCCGGACAAGGGCGCCCGATACAACTGCTTGTCGGCATGTCTTCCCCCAGCACCAACGTGAAACCTGCACAACACAAACAAGTACTTTGCTCCCAACTTACGATGAGGTTGTCAATCTCACCGGTTTGTTGTAAACAAAGAAATGAGCGTATCGAGTGGTAATAGGATAATAGTATGCAAGAAAGTAAACAGAGCGAGTAATAGTAAAAACGGTAAAGCAATATAAAAGAAATTGGACCGGGGTCCACGGTTCACTAGTGGTGTCTCTCCATAATAAGATAAATAAAGCATGCTGGGTAAAGAAATTACAGTTGGGCAATTGATAGAGTACAGATAACATACATACATCACGAGGATCACTATGAGGCTTACTCTGGGCATTACGACAAAATACATAGACCGCCATCCAACTGCATCTATGACTAATAATCCACTCGCGAGGAATCGTTCGAGGACCCCTTGAGTATTAAGTTGCGAACAACAGATAATTGCATTAAGAAAAGTGCATAATGTAAACAAAGCAAATGTCCTTAGACACAAGAATGTTGTTTTCTCCCTAGTGGCAACAACACATCTACAACCTTAGAGGTTTCTGTCACTCCCCCAGATTAAATAGAGGCATGAACCCAACTATCGAGCATAAATACTCCCTCTTGGAGTTACTAGCATCTACTCGGCC
The DNA here is from genome assembly GCA_007115705.1 of Dactylis glomerata. Lineage (NCBI taxonomy): Eukaryota > Viridiplantae > Streptophyta > Magnoliopsida > Poales > Poaceae > Dactylis > Dactylis glomerata. The sequence goes on along the minus strand of QXEO01000964.1, from coordinate 3,467,928 downwards.
AAGATAGCTACTAGCAATGGAAAGCATGCAAGATCATAAACAACATAGAGATAACATAAGATATAATTTAGCACATCAACTTGACATAGTACCAATACTCATCGGATCCCAACAAACACAACATGTATGATTACATAAAGATGATCTTGATCATGTAGGGCAGCTCACAAGATCTAAACATGAAGCACATGGTGGATAAGACAACTATCTAGCTACTGCTATGGACCCGTAGTCCAAGGTAGACTACTCACACATCACTCCGAAGGCGACCATGGTGGTGGAGAAGGCCTCCGGCAGGGATTCCCCTCTCCGGCAGGGTGCCAGGAAGAGCTCCTGGATCCTCCCGGTCTCGATTCGTCAACAGCGGCGGCTTGCAGTATGTTTCTGGGAAAAGTGATCTATCCCTTAGGTTTTTCCCGTCAAGGGGACTTTATAGGCGAAGGGGCGTCGTCAGCAGTGGGGCCAGGCGGGCTCACCATGGGTGGGTGCGGCCAAGGGCTGGGCCGCGCCCCCTGTGGTGTGGCTAGCCTCTGGCCCCCCTCCGTCTCATCTTCGGTCTTCGCGAAGCTTCGATAAAAATAGGAGGTTCAGCTTTTTTTTGGTCCAATTCCGATAATATTTCCCGTATAACTTTTCTAAAACACAAAAACAGCAGAAAACAGGGAACTGGCACTGTGGCATCTTGTTAATAGGTTAGTTCCGGAAAATGTATAAAAACACCACAAAGTGTAACAAAACACTAAGCAAATGGTGTAAGAACAAGCATGGAGCATAAAAAATTATAGATACGTTTGAGACGTATCAGCCAGCCCCGGGCCCCCCTCTGTCTCATCTTCGGACTTCGTGATGCTTTGGGAAAAATAGGAGGTTCGACTTTTGTTTCGTCCAATTCTGAGAATATTTCCTGTGTAGCTTTTCTGAAACACAAAAATAGCAGAAAATAGGGAACTGGCACTATGGTGTCTCGTTAGTAGGTTAGTTCCGGAAAATGCATAAAAACGCCACGAAGTGTAACAAAACACAAAGCAAATGGTGTATAAACAAGCATGGAGCATAAAAAATTATAGATACGTTTGAGACGTATCAAGCATCCCCAAGCTTAACTCCTGCTCGTCCTCGAGTAGGTAAGTGATAACAAAATAATAATTTTTGAGGTGACATGCACCATCACAATCTTAATCGACAATGTAAAGCATTGAGTGCTGGGATCAAAGTACTTAAAACATGGGCATAAGATACATAATCTTGACAATAAAACTTAGCAACCATGTTATAACATGAAAAGTAACACAAACGAAAGATCATGAGTAATGAAACATTGAAAGTCAAGTGTGTGTTCAAATCATATAGAAAAACATAGCAAAGTGGTTTTCAGCTTATCCTTCATGGAATAGCAAAACATAAATGCATAGGACACCTTCATGTTTAAGAGGGCGACTAGATACAAATAATTTAAGAACAAGCAAAACCATAATCATGAATCAATCAATGATAAACTTTGGGACTATGCACATTAAACTCAGAATGGCAACTATGCTCTCTTAGACGATGCATAAAGGTAGAAGGTGGAGACTCAACATAAAAGTAAAAGAAAGGCCCTTCGCAGTGGGAAGCAGTGATTGCAAGTTTTATAAACCTCCAAAAATTATGATACTTACTAGCTTTGATCTCTCATTGCCCCATCATAGGCATCTTGAATGGTTAAGGTAAATGCGAGTATAATTATGAAGCATATGCTTAACAAATCATAAGTTGAAAACCTCATGTCCCGTGAAGTACGAATACCCAAACCACATGCTACTCGACTTAGGTCCCAAGCAAGTTCTTGTCATTGTAAGCATACATGTATTATCGAGAACCGCCAACGGGGTACCTCTTGCCCAATGGCATGGAACAAGCCCACATCAAAATGGCAAGACAAACAGACAATGAACATCTCGGCGTCTCTTTTATTTACCATTGGTATAGCTTTTTATTGTGAGATGCGTCGTCGAATGTTCACTATGGGCATGCTGTAAATTTCCACCATGAATGATGAATGGCTTAGATTAGCGGCCCAAGCGTTTCTCTAACACATATACAAACTCCATGAGCTCACAAGATCCCAACTTATTTCACATTGCAAGTATCCATAAATAAAAGATCACGATATCAACATAAATGAAAGAAAGTGCAATGCTGAAAGCTTGCCCCATGACGGCATGGCTGGGCTAATTTCCAACTTACAACTTGCAAGCATAACATCAACATAAGAGAGCCACAATGTCAAAATTATTAAAAATGAGAAAAGTAAAGTGTGCCGTCAGGTTCATGAGAGCTTTACTGACTAATTTTCACATAACACCAAAAAGTTTAATTTGAAGGATAGATAAAAGCAAGTCAAATGTACTTGGAATAGCAAATTGCTAATAGGTATGCATGGTGGACACATTGAAATAACTTGGTTTTTGGAAGTTGGATGCATGAGTAGAGCTCATACTCGGTATAAAATGAAGGCTAGCAAAAGACTGGGAGCGACCAACTAAGAGAGCAATAACGGCCATAATCATGCATAGCGACAAAACATCATTAACCGAAGCATAAAGTGGTATCACAAGTCAAAAACCAAATGATCATTGAGGCTATATGGCGACTTTGTTAGAGTCAAACATGTTGTAAGCATGCGCCAAGTCAACCCAAATAAAGCATCAAAGGAGAAAACCACAATAACATGCTCCCATATAATAAAAACAACGAATGATTTTTTCAAAGGCTCATTAAGCAATCTCAGTCATTTGAGACAAGTCATGCTACAGCAAAAACTACTAAGCATACTATCAAAACGACATCAAGCATGACATGCAAAATTCTAAGCCGCGGTCTAAACAAGCTCCCATTTGTACCACTATAGGCATAAAAACTTTTTCTCTTTTCCAACACCATTCAAACCTTTTTGAAACAACTCTTTTGATGAAAACCAGCATAGACCAGAGGTCTAAATACACCTTTATTTAAAGATATAACAAGATCTGAACAAAAATCAAGGCGAAAAACGAAAGCTAAATGCAGCACTAGAAAAAGAGAACACTCGTTGGACGATAAGAGTGAAAAATAGAGTGTTCTTGGCAATGAAAAATGGAGTGCGTCTTCTCCAAAAGAAATTTGTTGGGGTCCAACCATTTATTGCAGCAAACAAAACAAAATAAAACTGAAAGCTAAAGTAAATATGCTCCAAGAAAAACACATAGAATATAAAGCAATAAAAATATAGTGTGTTGAAAGGTGACCTGATTTTTGCCGATGAAGAAGGGGTGCCTCGGGGGCATCCCCAAGCTTTGACGCTTGTACCTCTTGGATATTTCTTGGGGTGACATGGGCATCCCCAAGCTTGAGATTTTGTCCATATTTCATCTCATCTCATCACTCTCCATTCCCTACACTTGAAAACTTCCTTCATACAAAACTTCACATAATTCTATTAGCAACATTACCATAAACATGATAGTAAATCTCCCCTTTTGGTTCAGTTTCAAACTCAAATATACCAACCATTAAAGCATCAGCTACTGTAGCAACTTCCTCAAAAGTTCCGTGATCAAAAGAACTCAAAAAGAAAGCGATCGAGAGGCAAACACAAATAATGGCAGAATCTGTCAAAACAGAACAGCTGACAAAGATCGATTTTTTCGAGGACCTTCTGTTGCTCAAATCGAAAAGTGCAAAACTAATGAAAATTTGGATATAACCTGGGGCATATGCACAAGAAATTTCAGATCAAAAAGATATTCTGAGAATTTTCACGAATTTTTACGATGCAGCGCAGAAATCTGTTTCGGGACAGCAACTTCCCCAAATCTTACCTCCCTCAAATTAGAGGTTCTTCTTAGCACAAAAACAAAATAAAAATGATAAGGAGAGGTAATTACAGTAGTAATAACTTCCAAGACTCAAATAAAAGAAAAATTACTGAAAAGAAAACATTGGGTTATCTCCCAAGAGTGCTTTTCTTTAACGCCTTTGAGCTAGGTGCAGAAAGTGCAAATCAAGTATTTTCAAATGAAGCATTAAGATCAATTGTTTCCTCAAGAGCACCACTTACCACACTAGGCACTTTAGAAGTTCCCGAAGATGATTCAACCTGCAAGTCACTCTTAGTTGAACTAAAAGTCTTACCAATCTTAAAAACATGCTGCGGTTTTGGCACAGATATCTTGGGAACATACATAAATTTTTGCTCCTTTCTAACAAAAGCTTTCTCGTTCTTAAATTTAAGAGAAGTGAAAATTGAACTTAAAGTTTCCATAGACTCCTCTAGTTTAACAATCCTAAGGTTTTGACTATCATGAGTAGTACTAGCCTCTAAAACGGTGATTCTCTGACCGATACTTTCTATCGATTCATTAACCTGGCTAGCGTTATCAAGGATATTTGGCAAACTTTTTTCTAGAGAGCTATGTTTTTCTAAAACTTCCTCCAAAGTGACCTCAGTTTTAACAACATGAATAGGTGGTACTCCCACTAAACTTTCAATTAAAGTGCATGCTTCCAAAGCAAGAGTACCCAGAAAATTACCTCCTGCAAGAGTATCAAGAACGTACCTATTCCAACTAGATATACCAACATAAAAATTCCTAAGGAGGATCATGGTAGAATGCTTCTTTGTACACCTATGATGAGCATTACTAATACGGTACCAAGCATATTTCAAACTCTCTCCCCCTTGTTGCTTAAAAGTATGAACCTCAACTTCAGGATTACTCATTCTAGCAAGACTAAAAAGCAGTCAAGTAAAAGTAACAACTATAAAGGAACTAATTTTTTGTATTTTTTATAAAAAAAATGCAAGCAAAAATAAAATAAAGCAAAACAATAACAAAGTAAAGGATTGTTAGTGAGAGACTCCCCTTGCAGAATTCGTCTTTCTCCCCGGCAACGGCGCCAGGAAAATGCTTGATGGTGCGTAGTAGGCACCCGGTTGGGAACCCCAAGAGGAAGGTATGATGAGCACAGCAGCAAGTTTCCCTCAGTTGTGAAACCAAGGTTTATCGAACCAGTAGGAGAAAGAACCACACTTCCAAAGGTTGATGCCCACTAGCTTTGCAACACTCCGGACAATGGCGCCAGATAAATGCTTATCGGCGTGTAGCTTTTCACTAGCAACAACGTGGAACCTGCACACAACACAACCAAGTACTTTGCCCCAACTTACGATGAGGTTGTCAATCTCACCAGTTTGCTGTAAACAAAGGATTAAGCGTATCGAGTGGTAAAAGGTAATAGTATGCAAGAATGTAAATAATGCGTGATGAGGGTTAACTCGACAAATGTCCAATGTGAAGGACTTAGGATCGGGGGAATAGGGCGTCGGATGAACTCGAAGGTAAATCAGTCAAACAAGGTGTGTATCAAAAGTTAACGTAAGAGTAAACTTGGCTTGCCTTCAATCTGTCCTTTACCGTCCTCTCCTGGCCCCTACATATAGGTGGCCAGGTCTCAAGGATCGGGAGGGGTCCGATATAGATTACAGTATCGACATACGACATGAACTCGTATATCGACTAGTATTACAATTGGGCCTAGCTTAACGGGCCTCAAGGGTACGTTAACTGACGGGCTCTATTATCTACAACCTTGTCAGTAGCCCCTGAGATTCTGCCTGAATTACAGATTCGGGTTGAATCTCATATCTTCATTTCTTTGACTTGATCAACCTTCAACTTCTTCATATCTTCAAATCTTCGACTTCGAGTATCTTTCATTATACTGTCTTGCAAGGGGTTTTGATGAACAAGCCTGACAACTCTGACGGATCAAGAGGCTAGTTAACTGCCGGAACAGATACTTGTCACCTACTTCAAATTCAATCCCCTTGGACTTGAATTTGGGAAACCGGTCCAACCCATTCTTTTGCCGTATTTAGGACTTACAAAGAATGAATCCCAGTGGTTCTCAAGGTACCCAGTGCGTCCACCAGGATTTTCTTTGCGTCGTTGACACAGATAAGTACTAGCAGAGCGCATTCATGTGCGTAAACCAGGCCACACAAGTCGAATCCTGGGGTCTTACCTTCACGATATATTTCAATCATGGCATTCGAATTTTTCCGCGATGACGCAACTCGAGAATCATATGTCGCAGCCTTGTTTGACTGTTAGAATGCACAAAATATTCAAGTTGCAACTTTTTTTTATTTTCTAGACTTGTCATAAATAACTCCCGATGGGAGTAATCAATCTTTATTTTGTCGACAATGAAGTCAAAGTTCGTTGCCGATGAAAAGTAGTCGATTACGCTTGTATCGGTCAGCAACTAGCTTATCCTTTATATACCAGTGCTCCTGATGTAAGAACTTCCGAAGCTATGGGCAGTTATTTGCAAGCCGATCATAGGCTTCAATCTCTTTGTGGACTTCTTCTTATCGGGTGCACGACCAGCGCTCCCGATGGGAGTAGCCCCCAAGGCTATAGCCAAAAAAAATCAGGTATAGGCTAAAAAATATAAACATGTCTATCTGAAATATTGTCTTCTTGTGATATTTTTTCAGCACGATTTTGTGCTTAATTATTCATCTCTTCTCTCTTTATGATGCAAGCCCCCGAGTCCATGACGAGGTGCATTGTGCTCTTTGATACATACTTTTTCACCTTATACACGCATCTTTGCTTGTGATACGTTGTCGCCTCCTTATCGTCTGCTTTGGGCAGAATATAAAAGCCCATTAGATGTATTTTGGACCGTGTCTCTGCGGAAGCCCATTAAGATATACTTATAAATAAAGCACGGTTGGGTAGGGCAAAAACCCTAATTCTCCCATTATTATCTTCCTCTGCCGCATCATCTTCCTTCTCGTCACCTCATCTAGGGTTTTTCTTCCCCGCACTTGTCTTCATGGCCGATGCAGGTGGATCGCATCTGAACATCGGCGCCCCGGTGGAAAAGCGAGGTCGTGGCCGTCCGCACGGCAGTAAGAACAAGTCCACAGGCCCAGCTGTGGTAGCCTCGTCTTCTGCTCCTCCAAAGTGGCACCCTGGCTGCCATGCGGGGAGTAAGAATAAGCCCAAGATTTCATCTGCTGCGCCAGGTCCGAGCGCCCTTCCTCATAATGCTTCTCCTCCTCCTCCGCCCAAAGTGTATTCCTTCTTCTGCATCGCCAGCGCTCAATGCCGCGAGATTCAGCGGGTGCCGCTGAAGTTTACCAAGTTCATGGACGGGCGAGAGCTGCGGGAAGCAATTCTTCGTGAGCACTCTGGGGGAGGAACTCCCTATGAAGTGGAGGTCTGGTACGACGGGGCCGACGAGATGTTCTTCAAGGGCGGATGGTCGCAATTTGCAGAAGATCACAACCTCCATCAAGGTTTCTTTATGACTTTTGACTACCATATTGGTACGTCAAAATTTGACGTGAGGATCTACGACTGTACTCAATGCCAAAAGGAGTACGAAGCTGAAGTCCATTTTCATTAGTCATCTCCTTATGTAATCTCGTGTTCTGGTTATCTTCTGTAATAAGTAGTCGCGATGAACTTTATCTTGTGTCGTCTTTATTAATAGACCATGGGAACGAATCGTTGTTCCGAGGTGTGCTTTTGATATATTATCGAGTTTACCTTGAACCAAGCTTGTTTTTGTCGAATATCGGGTTGCGAACAACCTAGCAATATGTCTCAAATAATCGCAGATACCAAATTTCAATAACTTTATTTATTTTATTTCATCAACTCGAGGGTCTGAGCCCCTGAGTGGAAGGAAAAATATTCATATATATTGTCGAGTTGACCCAAAGAACCCGACCTGTGGCCTCCTGTTCTGGGTTCCGAGGGTCATATCTCGAAAATTTCTTGTCGCCACTTTTCTTCTATGCGTAGAACCACCGTAATTGCTCTGCATTCCACGGGTTGCTCTCGTCTTTCCCTGTTTTCTTGTCTTGTAGTTGATAAGCTCCTCCTGGTATTACCTCTATCACGATATACGGTCCCATCCATGGGGACTCTAATTTACCATGATCGTCTTGCTTTAAACGTAAGACTAAATCTCCCACCATGAAAGATCGTGGACGAACTTGACTACTATGGTAGTTTCGTAGATTTTGCTGGTACTGCGTTGCTCTGGCAAGTGCTACGTCTCTTGCTTCATCAAGTGTGTTGACATCATCTTGAAGTGCTTCTGTGGCAGCTATCTCGTCGTAAGCCGCTATTCTTGGGGCTTCATGGGTGATCTCGACTGGAAGCACGGCTTCTGCACCGTGGACCAGAAAGAAAGGGGTTTCTTGAGTAGCCGCGTTGGGTGCAGTTCTGAGACTCCACAACACGGAGGGTAGTTCGTCTACCCAAGCGTGTTTGGCTTTTTTGAGAGGTGCTAACAGACTCTTTTTTATCCCGTTGCATATTAAGCCATTAGCTTTTTCGACTTGTCCATTTGTCTTTGGAGGCGCTACGGATGCAAATTTCAGTTTGATTCCCATACTTTCATAGTAGCTCTTGAACTCTTTTGACGTGAAGTTTGTCCCATTGTCCGTGATGATGCTATGCGGTACTCCGAAGCAAAAAAAAATAGACTTGATGAAGTTGATTGCGGCTGTGGAATCTTGGGTTGTTACGGGGGCTGCCTCTACCCACTTGGTAAATTTGTCGACTGCCACCAGCATGTAGACATGCCCTCCTGGCCAAGATTTGTGTAATTTTCCTACCATATCGAGACCCCATTGTGCGAAGGGCCAGGACAGTGGTATTGGTTGCAATTCTGCTGCTGGTGCATGTGGTCGAGATGCGAAATGTTGACAAGCCTCGCACTTCCTTACTATATCCTTCGCGTCTTCAACTGTTGTCAACCAGTAGAATCCTGCGTGAAAAGCTTTTGCAGCAATGGCTCTGCTGCTAGCGTGATGTTCGCATACTCCTGCGTGGATGTCTTTTAATATTTCTTGTGCTTCTTGAGGAGTAATGCATCGTTGCAGGATGCCCGTTATACTTTTATTTTACAACTTCTCTTGTAACACGACAAAAGCCTTGGATCGTCGTATTATCCTTTTTGCTTCTACTGTATCTTTGGGTAGTGTTTTGTTTACCATGTAAGCCAAGTATGGTTGCATCCAGGTTTCTTCGATCATCATAACTTCTTTGGGTTTCGCTGTGCCTCTATTGCCAGCCCCCGAGCCTGTTGCTTGGTGCTGGACTTGTTCTTCTATAGTCAAAGTTTTGTTGTTCTTTATTGATCTCTCAATGATTTCTTCCCAAAAGACTCCTTGCGGTATGGGAAAGCATTGGGACCCGATATTTGCTAGATTGTTGGCTTCCTCATTGCTGGCTCTGCTGACGTGCGAGACTTCGCATCCATCAAATGTTCCCTCTAGATAATAGTATATGTTTCTGTATGCTATCATGTTGACACTGATGGCGTCACACCTGTTCATCACTTGTTGAACGATGAGATTCGAATCCCCAAATATTTTTAGTCAAGTCGCTCCGCATGCTTTGGCCATTTTCATTCCATGGAGCAGAGCCTCGTATTCGGCTTCATTGTTGGAAGCTTGAGGAAAACTCATCCTTAAAACGTACTTTAATTTGTCGCCTTGTGGTGATATCAGGACTACTCCTGCTCCTGCGCCTTGGACCCTTTTTGATCCATCGAAGTACATTGTCCATACGCTTGATAAATCCGGTGGTCCTGTGTTTTGTAGTTCTAGCCATTCTACTGTAAAATCTGGCAGGACTTGTGATTTGACCGCCTTTCGTTTTTCGTATGTGATGTCCAAGGGTGATAATTCTATTCCCCATAAGGAGACACATCCTATCGCTAAAGGGTTGTTCAATATGTTGGATAGTGGTGCTTCGTTAACCACTATAATTGGGAGTACCGTGAAATATTGTTGTAGCTTTCGTGCTGTTATGAATACACTGTATGCAAGTTTCTGGTAATGCGGGTACCTGATACGTTGCAAACGTATCTATAATTTTTGATGCTCCATGCTTGTTTTACACCAATTGCTATATGTTTTGTCTACACTTTGTGATACTTTTATGATTTATTTGGACTAACCTACTAATAGTTGCAAAAGTGCACAATGTTCTTGTTTTACACTTTGATGTGTAGGAATTACCAAGAATACAAGTGGAAACCTTATTGGAGTCAAATTGGGACTTTCCAGAAATCTGTACCAGAACTTTTTTCGAAGATGGTCACGTTACGGGTCGAAGACGGCGTCAAACAGAAAACTCTTCAAATACAAAGTTGTAGGGAATTTCACGGCGAACGTTCTGGACATAAAATTCACCTAATTCCGAGTCCGGACGGCCGAGATAGGCCCGCTCCTTTGCAGACTAGGCCTGGGATGCGCGAGCTATATGGGAGAAGGCCCTGGTCGCCTCCTGACGACGCCCCTTCGCCTATAAGAAGCCTCGGGACGGAAAACCCTAGAGGATTCGGCGAAATTTCCAGAACAGTTCCGTAGCTCCGCCGCCGCCGTCGACAAATTTCGGGGGACAGAAGTCTCTGTTCCGGCACCCTGCCGGGACAGGGAAGTGCCCCCGGAGCCATCTCCATCGGTCTCCATCGCCGTCTCCGCCGTCTCCATCGACCTCACCGCCATCTCCATCAACCTTGCTGTCTCCTATGATGAGAAGGGAGTAGTTCATCCCTGGGGCTGAGGGCTCTACCGGTAGCTATGTGGTTCACCTCTCTCTCCCATGATGTGATCTTTATGTGATCGTGAGCTTTGTATCATGTTGAACAAGTAGATGTTATTATTCAGATGTTATGTGTACTCTAGTAGTGATTGTTAAAGTAATCTATTCCTCCTGCCTTGGTGTAACGGTGACAGTGCGTGCATCATGGTGGTACTTGGTTTAGGCTATGATTGTGATCTCTTGTGGATTATGAGAATAATTATTGCTATGATAGTTTGAGTGATCTATTCCTCCTTTCATGGTGTAATGTTGACAGTGTGTGCACCGTGTTAGTACTTGGTCTAAGTTGCAATGATATCTATCTTGAGTTGTGATCTGATTTGGATATCTCTATGAGTGGTGTTTGTCAAGTACTTGATGAACTTTAAGGGGTGCTTCTGTAGCCACTACACAATGATTAGTGTTATTCAATAGGAGAGTAATTCAGAGTACCATAGGGGAGAGAAGTTATCTATTTGTTCATTCATGTTATATTGTTGGGAGTGTGTCCACTAGTGAAAGTATGATCCCTAGGCCTTGTTTCCAAGCTTTGCATACCGTTTACTTGCTATTTTGTTACTTGTTTGCTCACAGCGATATTTATTTCACATCACGTTTGCTACTTATAATCATCTATACCACTTGTATTTCACTATCTCTTCGCCGAACTAGTGCACCTATACATTTGAAAAGTGTATTGGGTGTGTTGGGGACACAAGAGACTTTCTGTATCGTAATTGCAGGGTTGTTTGAGAGGGATAGCTTTGACCTCTTCCTCCCTGAGTTCGATAAACCTTGGGTGATCCACTTAAGGGAAACTTGCTGCTGTTCTACAAACCTCTGCACTTGGAGGCCCAACAAGTGTCTACAAGAATAGAAGTGCGTAGACATCAAGCTCTTTTCTGGCGCCGTTGCCGGGGAGGTAAGGTAAAAGGTACTCACATCCTTTGGCTACTAAGTCTTTTAGTTGCTAGTGAGTGCTCGAAGTTATTTCCTTTATATTCTGCAATTACATCTTTTTGTTTCTTGTTTTTATTTTCACTAGTTAGGCTTAATGGAAAACAAAGAGTTCTGTAGTCTTTTTCCTAAGTTTAGATATGAAGTGTTTGAAGAGAAAATTGAAAAACCTTTGGAGCTTAATTTGCATGCTAATAGTGAAGTTAGTATGAATGCTTTGAATACCGTTATTGCTAATGCTATAGAAAAGTCTAAGCTTGGGGAAGCTGGTTTTGGTAAGCATGATATTTTTAGTTCCCCAGCTTTAGTGGAGAAAGTTTGTTCTGATAATATTTTATCTCTCATATGTGATGTTCCTTCTTATGATGATATGTTTGAAGAATATGCTTTGCGAAATAGCTGTTCTTTAGCTTGTGATGATACTAAACCTCTAGTTTATGATGGCTATGATGATGAGTATAATATTTTTAGTTCACCTACTATTGATGATAAAATTAGTTATGATTACAATATGCCTCCTATTTATGATGATTATGGTGATGAAAATAATTATTCTATTGAATTTGCTCCTACTACTATTGTTCCTGTGGTGAGTATTAATTCTTTTATGCATGTGGCTCATGATAGGGATGTTTTATGTGATAGTTATATTGTTAGTTCTATTCATGATGCTACAGAAAGTTATTATAAGAGAGGGAAACATGGTTTTATGGATCTCAACAATATTAAGTTTCCCCTCTTTATGTTGGAAATCTTGAAGTGGCACTTGTTTTATCTATCCATGCTTGCTACTATGTGCCTCGTTGATTTATTTTCTTACAAGATTCCTATGCATAGGAAGTGGTTCAGATATAAATGTATTTCACATTTACTTTTTGATGCTCTCTATTTCTTTAAGTTCCTATATGGCGCCTTTGCTTCAAGCTCTTATATGGCGCCCACATGAGCATCTTTGCAAATTACTGCGCCTAGCTCAAAGGCGTTAAAGAAAAGCACTCTTGGGAGATAACCCATTGTTTTATTTTCAGTACTTTTTCTTTTATTTGAGTCTTGGAAGTTATTACTACTGTAATAACCGTTCCTTATCCTTTTTATTTCGTTGTTGTGCCAAGAGAAGCCTCTAATTTGAGTGAGGTAAGATTTGGGGATATTGCTGTCCTGAAACAGTTTTCGGTGTTGCACCGTAAAAATTCGTGAAAATTCTCTGTATATCTTTTGGACCTGCGATTTCTTGTGCATATGCCCCAGGTTATATCCAAAATTTCGTTAGTTGAACACTTTTTGATTTGAGCAACAGAAAACCCCTCAAAAATTCGACCTTTGTCAGTTGTTCAGTTTTGACAGATTTCTGCCAATATTTGTGTTTGCCACTTTATCGCTTTCTTTTGAGTTCTTTTGATCACGGAACTTTTGGAGAAGTTGCTACAGTAGTATTTACTTTATATATGGTGGTTTTAGGTTGAAACCTGAAGCAAAAAGAGGTTGATTATATGTTATGCTTGCACTAATGTTGCTAATAGAATTGTGTTTAGTTTTGTATGAAGGAAGTTTTCAAGTGTAGGGATTGGAGAATGATGAGATGAGTTGAAGAATGGACAAAAGCTCAAGCTTGGGGATGCCCATGCATCACCCCAAGAAATATCCAAGAAGTACAAGCGTCAAAGCTTGGGGATGCCCCCGAGGCACCCCTTCTTCATCGGCAAAAATCAGGTCACCTTTCGAAACACTATATTTTTATTGCTTCATGCACTATGCGTTTTTCTTGGAGCGTCGGTTGTTTTAGTTTTCATTATTAGTTTTGTTTTGTTTGCTGCAATAAATGGTTAGATCACATCATGTTTCTTTTGGAGGAGATGAACTCGCTTTTCATTTGCCAAGAACACTCTAGTTTTCACTCTTATCGTTCAACGAGTGTTCTCTTTTTCGGCTACTGCGTTTAGCTTTCGATTTTCGCCTTGATTTGCATTTAGATCTTGTTATATCTTTTCATCAAGGTGTATTTTTGCCTCTGATCTTTATTGGTTTTCATCAAAAGAGGTGTTTATAAAAAGTTCAAATGGTGTTGGAAAAGAGAAAAAGCTTTGTGCAAAAAAGTGGTACAAGAAGGAGCTTGTGTAGACTGCGGCTTAGGCTTTTTCATGTCATGCTTGATGTCTTTTTGATAGTATGCTTAGTGGTTTTGCTGTAGCATGACTTGTCTCAAATAACTGAGATTGCTTAATGAGCCTTTGAAAAAATCATGCGTTGTTTTTATCGTTTGGAAGCATTATTTTGGTTTTCTCCTTCGATGCTTTATTTGGGTTGACTTGGCACATGCTTACACCATGTTGACTACAAAATAAGTCGCCTATAGCCTCTATGATCATTTAGTTTTTGACTTTTGATGCCATCTTATGCTTCTTTTAATGTTGCTTTGTCGCTATGCATGATTATGGCCGTTATTGCTCTCTTAGTTGGTCGCTCCCAGTCTTTTGCTAGCCCTCATTTTGTACTGAGTATGAGCTCTACTCGTGCATCCAACTCCCAAAAACCAAGTTTGCCATTGTGTCCACTATAAATTCCTATGCATGGTATTTGTAAGCCATTCCAAGTAAATTTGCATGTGCTACCTTTCAAAAACCTTCAAAATACATCTCGTTTTGTGACACTGTTTTCAGCTCATGGGGACGTAGTGGTCGGATTTGCTATCTTCCATATTGCTTATTCCAAAAAGAAAAAAAAAGAGAAAAAAGAAAGAAAAAGGGCACTCCTCCATGGAATGTGAATGTTGGTGGGCACCCGATGGAATCGGTTAGCCATGGTTTGTGAAAGGAAAAAAGGTGGGGAGGAGTGCCAAGCTTTATAAAAGAGCACAAAAGTGCCAATCTCTCTCTCAAAAACTTGCTTCATTTTTGTATGGAAGATAGTAAGAACCCCATTGCCAGTCGTTGACAAAGACAACCACCTCTCAAAACCAATTTTTATCTCTCTGTTTTACAAATGAAAAGCTCTAGCACATGTTTAATCACTGCTTCCCTCTGCGAAGGGCCTTTCTTTTATTTTTATGTTGAGTCACTGCCTTCTATCTTTATGCACTATTAAGAGAGCATAGTTGTCATTCTGAGTATAATGTGCATTGTCCCAAAGTTTTCATTGATTGATTCATGATCATGGTTTCACTTGTTCTCAAATTATTTGTATCTAGTCGCCCTCTTAAACTTGAAGGTGTCCTATGCATTTATGTTTTGCTCTCTTTGAAGGACAAGCTGAAAACCATTTGTATGTTTTTCCTTATGATTTGAACACACGTTTGACTTTCATTGTTTCATTTTCATGATCTTTTGTTTGTGTTCATTTGCATGTTTACAACATGGTTGCTAAGTTCTTATTGTCAAGATTATATCTTTCATGCCCATGTTTTAAGTTCTTATGATCCCAGCTCACAAATGCTTACATACATGATCAAGATTGTGTAGGTGCATGTCACCTCAAAAATTATTTCTTTTGTTATCACTTACCTACTCGATGACGAGCAGGAGTTAAGCTTGGGGATGTTGATACGTTGCAAACGTATCTATAATTTTTGATGCTCCATGCTTGTTTTACACCAATTGCTATATGTTTTGTCTACACTTTGTGATACTTTTATGATTTATTTGGACTAACCTACTAATAGTTGCAAAAGTGCACAATGTTCTTGTTTTACACTTTGATGTGTAGGAATTACCAAGAATACAAGTGGAAACCTTATTGGAGTCAAATTGGGACTTTCCAGAAATCTGTACCAGAACTTTTTTCGAAGATGGTCACGTTACGGGTCGAAGACGGCGTCAAACAGAAAACTCTTCAAATACAAAGTTGTAGGGAATTTCACGGCGAACGTTCTGGACATAAAATTCACCTAATTCCGAGTCCGGACGGCCGAGATAGGCCCGCTCCTTTGCAGACCAGGCCTGGGCTGCGCGAGCTATGTGGGAGAAGGCCCTGGTCGCCTCCTGACGACGCCCCTTCGCCTATAAGAAGCCTCGGGACGGAAAACCCTAGAGGATTCGGCAAAATTTCCAGAACAGTTCCGTAGCTCCGCCGCCGCCGTCGACAAATTTCGGGGGACAAAAGTCTCTGTTCCGGCACCCTGCCGGGACGGGGAAGTGCCCCCGGAGCCATCTCCATCGGTCTCCATCGCCGTCTCCGCCGTCTCCATCGACCTCACCGCCATCTCCATCAACCTTGCTGTCTCCTATGATGAGGAGGGAGTAGCTCATCCCTGGGGCTGAGGGCTCTACCGGTAGCTATGTGGTTCACCTCTCTCTCCCATGATGTGATCTTTATGTGATCGTGAGCTTTGTATCATGTTGAACAAGTAGATGTTATTATTCAGATGTTATGTGTACTCTAGTGGTGATTGTTAAAGTAATCTATTCCTCCTGGCTTGGTGTAACGGTGACAGTGCGTGCATCATGGTGGTACTTGGTTTAGGCTATGATTGTGATCTCTTGTGGATTATGAGAATAATTATTGCTATGATAGTTTGAGTGATCTATTCCTCCTTTCATGGTGTAATGTTGACAGTGTGTGCACCGTGTTAGTACTTGGTCTAAGTTGCAATGATATCTATCTTGAGTTGTGATCTGATTTGGATATCTCTATGAGTGGTGTTTGTCAAGTACTTGATGAACTTTAAGGGGTGCTTCTGTAGCCACTACACAATGATTAGTGTTATTCAATAGGAGAGTAATTCAGAGTACCATAGGGGAGAGAAGTTATCTATTTGTTCATTCATGTTATATTGTTGGGAGTGTGTCCACTAGTGAAAGTATGATCCCTAGGCCTTGTTTCCAAGCTTTGCATACCGTTTACTTGCTATTTTGTTACTTGTTTGCTCGCAGCGATATTTATTTCACATCACGTTTGCTACTTATAATCATCTATACCACTTGTATTTCACTATCTCTTCGCCGAACTAGTGCACCTATACATTTGACAAGTGTATTGGGTGTGTTGGGGACACAAGAGACTTTCTGTATCGTAATTGCAGGGTTGTTTGAGAGGGATAGCTTTGACCTCTTCCTCCCTGAGTTCGATAAACTTTGGGTGATCCACTTAAGGGAAACTTACTGCTGTTCTACAAACCTCTGCACTTGGAGGCCCAACAAGTGTCTACAAGAATAGAAGTGTGTAGACATCAGTACCTTTGCTTTGTTGGAGATAATACTTCACTGACGAAATATACTGGCCTCTGGACTCCATGAGCTTTTCCTTCTTCGCTCCTTTCGACTACTAATACTGTGCTCACCACTTGATGTGCTGCTGCGATATATAGTAGTAGTGGCTCCTTTTTCTTCGGTGCGACCAACACCGGCAGTGTGGAAAGCACTTTTTCATGTGTGCGAAGGCTGTATCCGCTTCTTCTGTCCACTCGAATTTGTCGTCTGATTTTTTCATTAGTGCATAGAAAGGAAGTGCTTTTTCTCCTAACCGTGCAACGAATCGACTCAGTGCCGCGACGCGCCCTGCGAGCTTCTGTACGTCGTGCAGCTTTGTTGGTTTCCCCATCGTTGGTATTGCTTGGATCTTCTCTGGGTTTGCCTCTATTCCTCTTGCTGATACCAGGAATCCCAGGAGTTGCCCTGCGGATACCCCAAAAGAGCATTTTGTCGGGTTAAGCTTGAACTTGTACCTGTTTAAGTTGTCGAAGGTTTCTGCTAGATCACTGATTAGTGACTCTTCTTTTCTTGTGGTGATGACCACATCGTCGATGTAGACTTGAATGTTGCGTCCTATTTGACTTCCGAGGCAATTTTGCATCATCCGCTAGTAGGTTGCTCCTGCGTTTTTTAAAAAGAAAGGCATGACTTGGTAGCAGAACACGCCGTATGGTGTGATAAAAGCTGTTTTTTCCTCATCTTCTTTCTTCAATTTGATCTGGTTGTAGCTAGAATATGTGTCCAGGAAGGAAAGCCTTGCACACCCTGCTGTTGAATCTATTATTTGATCGATGTGAGGTAGGGGAAAGGGATCCTTCGGACAGTGCTTGTTGAGAGACGTGTAGTCGACACATGCTCTTTGCACGTCTGTATTTTTCTTGGGGACGATAACTGGATTAGATACCCAAGTCGACATTTTGATTTCTCGGATGAATCCTACGTTTTCTAGCCTGTGTAGCTCGGACGCTATTGCTTTCCTTTTGGGTTCATCAAATCTTTTCAGTGGCTACTTGACTGGCTTTGCTTTGGGATCCACATTTAGTGCGTGCTCGACGAGTACCTTGGGAACCCCTGGCATGTTTCAAGGACACCAGGCGAAGATTTCTCAGCGCTCATGGAGGAACTCGACGAGCGCGCTTTCCTATGTGGGATCCAAGTTTACTGCTATGGAGGTGGTCTTGTTCGGGTCCGTGGGGTGGACTTGGATTTTCTTCGAGTCCTGAGTTGCATCGAAAGCCTGATCTGGCAGGGATCGTCTAACGTCGGGTAGCACATTATGGTCAGTTTTGCCATTCAACCTTGCGTATTCTGCTGTCATGCCAAAAGTTTGTGCCAACCTGTTAAATTCTTTGTCACAAGTGTTGGATACTTCAAAACTGCCTTGAACTGTAATTGTTCCTTTGGGTCCTGGGATTTTGAGCACGAGGTATGCATAGTGGGGTACTGCCATGAACTTTGCAAATGCTGGGCGCCCCAGGATTGCATGATACTGTGAAGGTCAGTCCATGACTTCAAACTCCAGCTTTTCTCTGCGATAATTGCTGCTGTTGCCGAAGCAAACGTCAAGTTCTATTTTTCTGAGAGGGTAGTTTGCGCCTCCTGGTACTATTCCGTGGAAAGAACAATCTGTTGGCTTTAGACTTTCGAGTGAGATGCACATTGCCTTCACAGTTCTTGCGTATATTAAGTTTATGCCACTTCCTGCGTCCATGAATACTCGCCCGATATCGTATCCCCTATTTGCGCCTTTAGTACCATCGGTGCGTGCCCCAGCCTGGGCACTTTCCTCGGGTGGTCTGCTCTGCTAAATCTGACTGGTTGATCGGACCATTGCAGGTACTCTGTAGTAGCTGGTGGTGATGATATTGCCAGGTTTACCTATCTGGATATGCTCTTCCGCCCTTTCTTGGACTTTGGCACCGGTTGGATCATTGTTGATATATATACTTTTGACTCCAGCTGTTTTGTGAGTTGTTGCATTTGGTATCCCTGACTCATGTTTTTTCCTCCCTGTCGTGCTCCTTGGCTTGAATCCATGGCAATTTGCAACCTTAGGAAGGTTCTGCAATCCTTCATCTGGTGGTTGGAAACTCTCTTTCCATCTAGGTACGCATAATGGATGCGACAAGGTCCATATAGCATGTCTTCTGCCGATGGGCCGGAGTACTTTGGTTTTTCTGTTCCCCGACTATCTCTTGTCTGAAACTCCTTGTTTTCATAGCCTTCCTCGTTCCTTCTGTCATATCCCGCGGCTATCTGATTTCGCCTTCCGTGGCTGTCTCTGTTGCGGTATCTTCGCCTTTGCCTGCTTGTTCTGTCGACTTCTGGTGAACGTCCCCTTTTGTTGTTGTATGCGTCTTCTCCATCGGCAAATCTGTTGGCTACTTCCATTAATTCCGACACTGTCCTTGGCTTTGTTCTCCCTACTTCTTCCACGAGGTCCGAACGACAAAGTCTGGCCGGAAAGGCGTCTATTGCTCTTTCGTCGGAGACGTCTTCTGCAGAATTTTTGATGACACTCTAGCGTTGTATGTAAGAGCATAGAGTTTCATCTTTTCTCTGCACGCACGACTTAACTTCTTCCAATGACGCTGGTCGTTTGTATGTTGAGCAAAAATTTCTTGCGAATTAGTTCTCTAGTTCTCCCCAACTTCCGATGGAATCGTTGGATAGAGTATTCAACCAGGACCGTGCTGCGCCGGTGAGGTGTAACTGCAAACTTTGCATCGCCGTTGCTCTTGTTCCTCCGAGTATTTGTACTGCTTGCAGATAATCTGATAACCATAACGTGGGTTCTTGCGAGCCATCATATTTTTCCTGATCGTGCGGTAACTTAAATCCTTTGGGTACTCGCGTTCTGTGAACCCTGCGGGTAAAACATAGCGCACCCATCTCTTTTTCGTCGTCTTCGTAGTTTTCTTCTTTCCATGCATGGCGCGTCAAGCTGGGAATGGGCCGGCCCGGACCTGGCTTTGGACCTGGCCCCGCGGCCTCGAGGCCAATTTCAGGGGCCATGGGTCGACCCATTTTGAGAAAAACATGCGGCCTCGCTGGCCCATTGGGTACTGATGTGTACGCACGCGTCTGTTCTTGTAGACAGTGTTGGGCCTTCAAGTGCAGAGGTTTGTAGAACAGCAGCAAGTTTCCCTTAAGTGGATCACCCAAGGTTTATCGAACTCAGGGAGGAAGAGGTCAAAGCTATCCCTCTCAAGCAACCCTGCAATTACGATACAGAAAGTCTCTTGTGTCCCCAACACACCCAATACACTTGTCAGATGTATAGGTGCACTAGTTCGGCGAAGAGATAGTGAAATACAAGCGGTAGTGATGATTATAAGTAGTAAATGTAATCTAAAATAAATATCGCTGCGAGCAAACATGTAACAAATCAGGAAGTAAACGGTGTGCAATGCTTGGAAACAAGGCCTAGGGATCATACTTTCACTAGTGGACACACTCCCAACAAATATAACATAATTGAACCAATAGATACTATCATCAATATGCAACTCAAAATAGTTCTCCAATGGAAAATGAACACTAATCATGCGTAGGGCTACGAAGCACTCCTCAAAGTCCGTATATACCCAAACTAGATTGTCCCACACTATCACCGTGAACGCACTAGATGGTTCCAACAAACACCAACATTTCATAGAGACATTAACCAAAAAGATACACATGATGCACACACTAGTCACCTTTACACCATGATACGAGGTATCTCCGGAGAGTACAATAATAAAGCATAGGAGTAGCATAATATCTGAATAATAACATCTACCAATTCAACTAGATACAAAGCTCACGATCACATAAAGATCACATCATGGGAGAGAGAGGTGAACCACATAGCTACCGGTAGAGCCCTCAGCCCCGGGGGAGAACTACTCCCTCCTAATCATAAGAGACATCAAGGTTGATGGAGATGGCGGTGAGGTCGATGGAGACGGCAGAGACGGCAGAGACGGCGATGGAGACCAATGGAGATGGCTCCGGGGCACTTCCCCGTCCCGGCAGGGTGCCGGAACAGAGACTTCTGTCCCCCGAAATTCATCGGCGGTGGCGGCGGAGCTGCGGAACTCTTTCTGGAAAATTGCCGATTCCCCTAGGGTTTTCCGTCCCGAGGCTTTATATAGGCGAAGGGGCGTCGTCAGGGGGCTGCCAGGGCTTCCTCACACATAGGGGGCGCGGCCAGGGGCTGGGCCGCGCCCCCTCATTGTGAGGCTGGCCCCTGGCCCCCCTCCGGCTCTCATTCGGTCCTCGTCCTTCATCCGGGAAAAATAGGAGTTCTGGAACTTGTTTCGTCCAATTCCGAGAATATTTCCTGTGTAGCTTTTCTGAAACACAAAAACAGCAGAAAACAAGGAACTGGCACTGTGGCATCTTGTTAATAGGTTAGTTCGTAAAATGCATAAAAGTGCCACGAAGTGTAACGAAACACTAAGCAAATGGTGTAGAAACAAGCATGGAGCATCAAAAATTATGGATACATTTGAGACATATCAGCATCCCCAAGCTTAACTCCTGCTCGTCATCGAGTAGGTAAGTGATAACAAAAGAAATAATTTTTGAGGTGACATGCACCTACACAATCTTGATCATCTATGTAAGCGTTGTGCGCTGGGATCAAAAGAACTTAAAACATGGGCATGAAAGACATAATCTTGATAGAAGAAACTTAGCAACCATGTTATAACATGAAAATGAACACAAACAAAAGATCATGAAAATGAAACAATAAAAGTCAAACGTGTATTCAAATCATAAGGAAAAACATAAAATGGTTTTCAGCTTGTCCTTCATGGAGAGCAAACCATAAATGCATAGGACACCTTCAAGTTTAAGAGGGTGACTAGATACAAATAATTTGGGAACAAGTGAAACCAACAATATGAATCAATCAATGAAAACTTTGGGACAATGCACATTATACTAAGAATGACAACTATGCTCTCTTAATGGTGCATAAAGATAGAAGGTGGTGACTCAACATAAAAGTAAAAGAAAGGCCCTTCGCGGAGGGAAGCAGTGATTGCAAGTTTTATAAACCTTCAAAAATTATGGTACTTACCGGCTTTGAGCTCTCATTGCCCCCATCATAAGCATCTTGAATGGTTAAATTTAATGCGAGAACACTTATGCTGCATATGCTTGACAAATCATAAGTTGAAAATCTCGTGTCCCGTGAATACGAGTACCCAAACCTCATGCTACTTTACTTAGAGTCCCAAGCAAGCTCTTGTCATTGTAAGTATACACGTATCATCGAGAACCGCCAACGGGGTACCTCCGTGCCCGATGACATGGAACAAGCCCACATCAAAATGACAGGACAAGCAGACAATGAACACCTCGACATCTCTTTTATTTACTATTTGTATAGCTTTTTTATGTTGAGATGCGTCGTCGAATGTCCACTATGGGCATGCTGAAAATTTCCACCATGAATTATGCATGGCTTAGATTGGCGGCCCAGGCATTTCTCTAACACATATACAAACTCCATGATCCCGCAAGATTCCCAATTCATTTCACACCGCGAGTATCCATAAACAAAAGATCACGATATCAACTCAAATGAGAAGTGCAATGTTGAAAGCTTGCCCCATGACGGCATGGCTGGGCTAATTCCGAACTTACAACTTGCAAGCATAACAACTCAACATAAGAGACCACAATGTCAAAATTTTAAAACGAGAAAAGTAAAGTGTGCCATCCGATTCGTGAGAGCTTTACTGACCAATTTTCGCATAACACTAGTAAGAGTTTAATTTGAATAGTAGATAAAAGCAAGTCAAATGTACTTTGGAATAGCAAATTGCTAATAGGTATGTATGGTGGATACTTTGGCAAACTTGGTTTTTAGGAGCTGGATGCACGAGTAGAGCTCATACTCAGTACAAAATGAAGGCTAGCAAAAGACTGGGAGCGACTAACTAAGAGAGCAATAATGGCCATAATCATGCAAAGCGACAAAACATCATTGAAAGAAGCATAAAGTGGTATCACAAGTCAAAAACCAAATGATCATAGAGGCTATAGGTGACTTATTTTGTAGTCAACATGGTGTGAGTATGCGCCAAGTCAACCCAAATAAAGCATCAAGGAGAAAACCAAAATAATGCTTCCAAACGATAAAAACAATGCATGATTTTTTCAAAGGCTCATTAAGCAATCTCAGTTATTTGAGACAAGTCATGCTAGAGCAAACCACTAAGCATGCTATCAAAAAGATATCAAGCACGACATGCAAAAGCCTAGGCCGCAGTCTACACAAGCTCCTTCTTGTACCACTTTTTTGCATAAAGCTTTTTCTCTTTTCCAACACCATTAAAACCTTTTTGAGGAAACTCTTTTGAGGAAAACCAACATATACCAGAGGTCCAAATATACCTTGATGCAAAGATAAAACAAGATCTGAAAAAAAATCAAGGCGAAAAATGCAAGCTAAATGCAGTAGCAGAAAAAGAGAACACTCATTGAACGATACGAGTGAAAACTAGAGTGTTCTTGGCAAATGAAAAGCGAGTTCATCTCCTTCAAAAGAAACATGATGTGATCTAACCATTTATTGCATCAAACAAAACAAAAGAAAACTGAAAACAAAAACAACTGACGCTCCAAGAAAAACGCATAATGCATGAAGCAATAAAAATATAGTGTGTTGAAAGGTGACCTGATTTTTGCCGATGAAGAAAGGGGTGCCTCAGGGGCATCCCCAAGCTTTGACGCTTGTACTTCTTGGGTATTTCTTGGGGTGACATCCCCAAGCTTGAGCTTTTGTCCATTCTTCATCTCATCTCATCACTCTCCAATCCCTACACTTAAAAACTTCCTTCATACAAAACTAAACACAAATCTATTAGCAACATTAATGTAAGCATAACATAGAATCAACCCCTTCTTGCCTCAAGTTTCAACCTAAAACCACCACATATAAAGCATATACTACTGTATCAACTTCCCCAAAAGTTCCGTGATCAAAAGAACTAAAAAAGAAAGTGATAAAGCGGCAAACACAAATATTGGCAGAAATCTGTCAAAACAGACCAGCTGATAAAGGTCGAATTTTTAAGGGGTTTTATATTGCTCAAATAAAAAAGTGTTCAACTAATGAAAGTTTGGATATAACCTGGGGCATATGCACAAGAAATCGCAGGTCCAAAAGATATACAGAGAATTTTCACGAATTTTTACGGTGCAGCACCGAAAACTGTTTCAGGACAGCAACATCCCCAAATCTTACCTCGCTCAAATTAGAGGCTTCTCTTGGCACTACAACGAAATAAAAAGGATAAGGAGAGGTCATTACAGTAGTAATAACTTCCAAGACTCAAATAAAAGAAAAAGAACTGAATGTAAAAACATTGGGTTATCTCCCAAGAGTGCTTTTCTTTAACGCCTTTGAGCTAGGCGCAGTAATTTGCAAAGATGCTCATGTGGGCGCCATATAAGAGCTTGAGGCAAAGACGCCATATAAGAACTTAAAGCAATAGAGAGCATAAAAAAGCATGTATGAAACACATTTAAATCTAAACAACTTCCTATGAAAAATAGTCTTGTAGAGAGACAAGTCATGAAAGCGCAAAGCAAAAAGCATAGGAAGGCAAAACAAGTACAACTTCACGAATTGCAACATAAAGAGGGGAAACTCAATATTGTTGAGATCCATCAAACTATGTTTCCCTCTCTCATAATAACTTTCAGTAGCATCATGAATAGAATTAACAATATAACTACCACATAAATCTTCCCTATCATGAGCCACATGCATAAAAGAATTAATACTCCCCACATGAACAATCGTAGTAGGAGCAGATTCAACAGCATAATTATTCTCATCACCATAATCATCAAAAACAGGAGGCATATTGTAATCATAACTAATTTTCTCCTCAAAAGTAGGTGAACTGAAAATATTATACCCATCATCATAACCATCATAAACTAGAGGTTTAGTATCATCACAAGCTAGAGAGCAACTATTTCGCAAAGCATACTCATCAAACATATCATCATAAGAAGGAACATGGATAGTACTAATGGTACAACAATTATTAACCTTAGAATTGGTACCAAAAAGATTTTCAATATCAAAAGTAGAGTGTTTTTCCCAATCATGATCACTAACATAGGTAACAGGCATGAGAACGTCATCCCAATCAGAATTATCATAATCTATAGCAGGATTATAACGCTTAGGGGAAGATATTGTGTCCTCTCGCCTTTTACTCCTCTTCTTCTTCTTCATACTCTTCTTACTCTCTCCTTTAGGAGGGAGAGACTTGAAGGGCATCTTCTCCACATATTCTTTAGGAGGGAAAGGCATCTTCTCCACATAATCTAGTTTACTGACAGAAACAACAGAAGAAACTTTGGAGGATTCCTCCTCTCTATTAATAAGATAAAAACATCTATCGGTCCTGTCATAGCTTGGCAAAACATCAAGTTTTATAATATTTTGTATGTAAGTATTTGCAAGGCAATCTTTAGGATAATAGAGACGACAACGACGAAGGGTGCTATTAATATCAACATCATTCATATCTATCAAAGCAATCTTTCTAGATATCTCTTCACATGCCAAGAACAAAGTGAGCTCATCATGCTGATTGAGAGTAATCTTGTCATCACAATATAAACTTAAGGTACTAGAAGAGTAACTATTAGGACTTGAGCATTGGAAATTAAAATGACCTATGTCATCGCAATGTTTACAAAGAAAAGGATAAAGCTTACAAACCTTTTTACCGAGCTCGCCTATATCCTTGTACCACATTCGGGTTTCTTCAGTTGCGTGGTGGACACAATAATCTTCCTTGGTGTAACTCTGTTCACAAGGTCTATGTACTCCACAAAAATTAACATGCTTATAAGAAATAGGACTTTTAGAAGTTTGAGCATGTTTATTGCAATCATCAATAACAATATCACTTTCTATGCAAGTGTCCTTAAAAGGTTCATGATACACGTCCCCATTTCCTTTAGGAACATTCACATGGGAAGCAAAGGCTTTAAAGCAATCAACCATAATTTGAGAATCAAGACCATATTTAGCACTAAGCTCTTGAAAATTAGCAGTTTCAGCAAAAGACTTAATGCAATCAAACTCGTAATTCATACCTGTTCCTTTACCTTTGTCGCTATCCCAACCTTCAATTTTTTTTTTGAATTGTTTCAAGCAGATCCCACTTGGTGTCAACATCCTTGCTTGTGAAAGACCCATCAAAGTATGCATCTAGATAGTCCTTGTAATATCCTGAAAGCCTTGCATAAAAATTATTAATAACAATATTACGAGGAAGATCATGAATAGGACATTTGTGCATTAGTAACTTCAATCTTCCCCACGCTTGGGCAATGCTTTCTCCCTCATGCGGATGAAAATTATAAATGTAATTCCTATCTTTATAAACCTAACTAGAAGGATAGAATTTAGAATAAAAGAGAGGTACAATTTCCTCCCAGTCAATAGATCAACCATCCTTCAGTGTTTTATACCATTCCTCAGCTCTGCCTTTCAGTGAAAAAGAGAATAGCTTCTTCTTAACTTGGTTCATTGAAATACCTGCACACTAGAACAACTCGCATAATTCATATATAAAAAGCAAATGATCACCAGGATGGACAGTTCCATCTCCTAAATAGCAGTTATCCATAGCACTTCAACAATCTTTGTAGGTATTTTAAAAGGATGAGGAGCACAAGCATCATTAGAAACATCACATATGGGAGATAAAATATTATCAGAACAAACTTTCTCCACTAAAGCTGGGGAACTAAAAATATCATGCTAAACAAAACCTGCTTCCCCAAGCTTAGACTTTTCTATAGCATTAGCAAAAATGGGATTCAAAGCATTCATACTAATAACATTGCTATGCGAAATAAGCTCCAAAGGTTTTTCAATTTTCTCTTCAAATCTAAACTCGGGAAAAAGACTAAAGAACTCTTTATTTTCCATTAAGCCTAACTAGTGAAAATAAAAACAAGAAACAAAAAGATATAATTGCAGAATCTAAAGGAAATAACTTCGAGCACTCACCAACAACTAAAAGACTTAGTAACCAAAGAATGTGAGTACCTTTTACCTTACCTCCCCGGCAACGGCGCCAGAAAAGAGCTTGATGTCTACGCACGCGTCTGTTCTTGTAGACAGTGTTGGGCCTTCAAGTGCAGAGGTTTGTAGAACAGCAGCAAGTTTCCCTTAAGTGGATCACCCAAGGTTTATCAAACTCAGGGAGGAAGAGGTCAAAGATATCCCTCTCAAGCAACCCTGCAATTACGATACAGAAAGTCTCTTGTGTCCCCAACACACCCAATACACTTGTCAGATGTATAGGTGCACTAGTTCGGCGAAGAGATAGTGAAATACAAGCGGTAGTGATGATTATAAGTAGTAAATGTAATCTGAAATAAATATCGCTGCGAGCAAACATGTAACAAAACAGGAAGTAAACGGTGTGCAATGCTTGGAAACAAGGCCTAGGGATCATACTTTCACTAGTGGACACACTCCCAACAAATATAACATAATTGAACCAATAGATACTATCATCAATATGCAACTCAAAATAGTTCTCCAATGGAAAATGAACACTAATCATGCGTAGGGCTACGAAGCACTCCTCAAAGTCCGTATGTACCCAAACTAGATTGTCCCACACTATCACCATGAACGCACTAGATGGTTCCAACAAACACCAACATTTCTTAGAGACATTAACCAAAAAGATACACATGATGCACACACTAGTCACCTTTACACCATGATACGAGGTATCTCCGGAGAGTACAATAATAAAGCATAGGAGTAGCATAATATCTGAATAATAACATCTACCAATTCAACTAGATACAAAGCTCACGATCACATAAAGATCACATCATGGGAGAGAGAGGTGAACCACATAGCTACCGGTAGAGCCCTCAGCCCCGGGGGAGAACTACTCCCTCCTCATCATAGGAGACAGCAAGGTTGATGGAGATGGTGGTGAGGTCGATGGAGACGGCGGAGACGGCGATGGAGACCGATAGAGATGGCTCCGGGGGCACTTCCCCGTCTCGGCAGGGTGCCGGAACAGAGACTTCTGTCCCCCGAAATTCGTCGGCGGTGGCTGCGGAGCTGCGGAACTCTTTCTGGAAAATTACCGATTCCCCTAGGGTTTTCCATCCCAAGGCTTTATATAGGCGAAGGGGCATTGTCAGGGGGCTGCCAGGGCTTCCTCACACATAGGGGGCGCGGCCAGGGGCTGGGCCGCGCCCCTCATTGTGAGGCTGGCCCCTGGCCCCCCTCCGGCTCTCTTTCGGTCCTCGTCCTTCGTCTGAGAAAAATAGGAGTTCTGGAACTTGTTTCGTCCAATTCCGAGAATATTTCCTGTGTAGCTTTTCTGAAACACAAAAATAGCAGAAAATAGGGAACTAGCACTGTGGCATCTTGTTAATAGGTTAGTTCCATAAAATGCATAAAAGTGCCACAAAGTGTAACGAAACACTAAGCAAATGGTGTAGAAACAAGCATGGAGTATCACAAATTATGGATACGTTTGAGACGTATCAGGTACCCCAGGGCCGACCCAAAATTCAGGAAATATTCAGAATTTTGTGCAGAAAAAGCACGGTTGGATTACATGTAGCAGCTAGAATCATTTTCTGGCTAGCTAGTTAGTTGTTGTTCTTCACAAATCAATGACATGTTTCTAGACAACTGAATGCTTCACGCATCCATGTACAGAGGTGCTATGCTGCTCCCCAATTTTTAACCACCAGAAGAAAAAAAAACTTATGTTCTGATCTCTCTCTCTATTTGGTCGATCTCATAGCCACGCACAAACACACGCATCAACTTGCCAGCCTCTGTGGTGTTCATTAACCAAGAAAGTTTTGCTGGATTAAGGATTGGAGCACTGACCGTCTAGCCAGACCAGAGACAGGAACAGTCTTGGATGGAAGGTAGCACCGGGACGACGACGAGCTAGGTGACTGAGACGACCACCAGGAACACGAAGAACGGGAAGACAGCTACCGCGACTAGAAGGTAGCGCGCCACTGGCGGTACAGACTAGAGATGGGCGGCGGAGGGCGGCGGTGGGCTCAAAAAATGTTCAAGGCCGACCCGGGCGCCCCAATGGCCTCAAAAAAATGGGTCGGGTCAGTGACCCAGCGGGTCGACCCGGCCCAGTCCCATCCTGAATGGCGCGCTTTGTTTACTCTTGCTTGTGCTATTATACTCCTTGCGTCGTCCCTCCATTTTCGACGCTTTTCATCGCCTGACGACTCACTTGCTTCGTTTTGCGAAGGTTGGCGCCTGAGTCCTTCTTTTTGCTTCTCCTTATGATATGTCGCCTTTTTCTCTGGAAGATGTTTCCTTAGCCTGTCTTCTACCAACCCGAGGCTTCGTATTGCGGCTTGATGCATGTGCTCCCGCGGATCTTCGGGCTTTGGTTGTGTAGTTAGTAGGTGATACGTCTCAAACGTATCTATAATTTTTGATGCTCCATGCTTGTTTTTACACCATTTGCCTAATGTTTCGTTACACTTCGTGGCGTTTTTATGCGATTTCCGGAACTAACCAATTAACAAGTTGCCACAGTGCCAGTTCCCTGTTTTCTGTTGTTTTTGTGTTTCAGAAGTGATACACAGGAAATATTCTCCGAATTGGACGAAACAAGTTCCTGAAGTCTTATTTTTCCTGGAAGCTTCCAGAGATCCGAAGAGGAGTAGGAGAGGGGCCACAGGCCAGGCTCACACCTGGCTGGCGCGGCCCAGGCCCTGGCCGCGCCACCATGGTGTGAGGGGGCCTGGGGCCACTCCTGACGATGCCCCTTCGCCTATATAAAGCATCGGGACAGGAAAACCCTAAGGGAGTCGGCAATTTTCCAGAAAGAGTTCCGCAGTTCCGCCGCCACCAACGATGAATTTCGGGGGACAGAAGTCTCTGTTCCGGCACCCTGCCGGGATGGGGAAGTGCCCCCGGAGCCACTTCCATCGGTCTCCATTGCCGTCTCCGCCGTCTCCATCGACCTCACCGCCATCTCCATCAACCTTGCTGTCTCCTATGATGAGGAGGGAGTAGTTCATCCCCGGGGCTAAGGGCTCTACCGGTAGCTATGTGGTTCACCTCTCTCTCCCATGATGTGATCTTTATGTGATCGTGAGCTTTGTATCAAGTTGAACAAGTAGATGTTATTATTCAGATATTATGTGTACTCTAGTGATGTTATTAAAGTAATCTATTCCTCCTGCCATGGTGTAACGGTGACAGTGCGTGCATCGTGGTGGTACTTGGTCTAGGCTACGATTGTGATCTCTTATGGATTATGAGAATAATTATCGCTATGATAGTATTGAAGTGATCTATTCCTCCTTTCATGGTGTAATGTTGACAGTGTGTGCACCGTGTTAGTACTTGGTCTAAGTTGCAATAATATCTATCTTGAGTTGTGATCTGATTTGAATATCTCTATGAGTGGTGTTTGTCAAGTACTTGATGAACTTTAAGGAGTGCTTCATAGCCCTACGCAATGATTAGTGTTGTTCAATAGGAGAGTAATTCAGAGTACCATAGTGAAGAGAAGTTGTTTATTTGTTCAATCATGTTATATTTGTTGTGAGTGTGTCCACTAGTGAAACTATGATCTCTAGGCCTTGTTTCCAAGCATTGCACACCGTTTACTTCCTGTTTTGTTACATCTTTGCTCGCAGCGATATTTATTTCAAATCACATTTGCTACTTATAATCATCACTACTACTTGTATTTCACTATCTCTTCGCCGAACTAGTGCACCTATACATCTGACAAGTGTATTAGGTGTGTTGGGGACACAAGAGACTTTCTATATCGTAATTGCAGGGTTGCTTGAGAGGGATAGCTTTGACCTCTTCCTCCCTGAGTTCGATAAACCTTGGGTGATCCACTTAAGGGAAACTTGCTGCTGTTCTACAAACCTCTGCACTTGGAGGCCCAACACTGTCTACAAGAACAGATGTGTGCGTAGACATCAAGCTCTTTTCTGGCGCCGTTGCCGGGGAGGTAAGGTAAAAGGTACTCGCATCCTCCTGTGTGAGTACTCGGAGTTATTTCCTTTAGATTCTGCAATTATATCTTTTTGTTTCTTGTTTTTATTTTCACTAGTTAGGCTTAATGGAAAACAAAGAGTTCGTTAGTCTTTTTCCTGAGTTTAGATATGAAGTGTTTGAAGAGAAAATTGAAAAACCTTTGGAGCTTATTTCGCATAGCAATGTTATTAGTATGAATGCTTTGAATCCCGTTATTGCTAATGATATAGAAAAGTCTAAGCTTGGGGAAGCTGGTTTTGTTAAGCATGATATTTTTAGTTCCCAGCTTTAGTGTAGAAAGTTTGCTCTGAAAATATTTTATCTCCCATATGTGATGTTCCTTCTTATGATGATATGTTTGAAGAATATGCTTTGCGAAATAGCTGTTCTTTAGCTTGTGATGATACTAAACCTCTAGTTTATGATGGCTATGATGATGAGTATAATATTTTCAGTTCACCTACTATTGAGGATAAAATTAGTTATGATTACAATATGCCTCCTATTTATGATGATTATGGTGATGAGAATAATTATTCTATTGAATTTGCTCCTACTACAATTGTTCCTGTGGTGAGTATTAATTCTTTTATGCATGTGGCTCATGATAGAGATGCTTTATGTGATAGTTATATTGTTAGTTCTATTCATGATGCTACTGAAAGTTATTATGAGAGAGGGAAACATGGTTTGATGGACCTCAACAATATTGAGTTTCCCCTCTTTTTGTTGCAATTCTTGAAGTTGTACTTGTTTTGCCTTCCTATGCTTTTTGCTTTGCGCTTTTATGACTTGTCTCTTTACAAGACTATTTTTCATAGGAAGTGGTTTAGATTTAAATGTGTTCCATACTTGCTTTTTGATGCTCTCTATTGCTTTAAGTTCCTATATGGCGCCTTTGCCTCAAGCTCTTATATGGCGCCCACATGAGCATCTTTGCAAATTACTGCGCCTAGCTCAAAGGCGTTAAAGAAAAGCACTCTTGGGAGATAACCCATTGTTTTACTTTCAGTACTTTTTATTTTATTTGAGTCTTGGAAGTCATTACTACTGTAATGACCGCTCCTTATCATTTTTATTTCGTTGTTGTGCCAAGAGAAGCCTCTAATTTGAGTGAGGTAAGATTTGGGGATGTTGCTGTCCTGAAACAGTTTTCGGTGCTGCACCGTAAAAATTCGTGAAAATTATCTGTATATCTTTTGGACCTGCGATTTCTTGTGAATATGCCCCAGGTTATATCCAAACTTTCATTAGTTGAACACTTTTTGATTTGAGCAACAGAAAACCCCTTAAAAATTCGACCTTTGTCAGCTGTTCTGTTTTGACAGATTTCTGCCAATATTTGTGTTTGCCGCTTTATCGCTTTCTTTTGAGTTCTTTTGATCACGGAACTTTTGGGAAAGTTGCTAAAGTAGTATATACTTTATATGTGGTGGTGTTAGGTTGAAACCTGAAGCCAAAAGAGGTTGATTATATGTTATGCTTAAACTAATGTTGCTAATAGATTTGTGTTTAGTTTTGTATGAAGGAAGTTTTCAAGTGTAGGGATTGGAGAATGATGAGATGAGTTGAAGAATTGACAAAAGCTCAAGCTTGGGGATGCCCATGCATCACCCTAAGAAATATCCAAGAAGTACAAGCGTCAAAGCTTGGGGATGCCCCCGAGGCACCCCGTCTTCATCGGCAAAAATCAGGTCACCTTTCAAGACACTATATTTTTATTGCTTCATGCACTATGCGTTTTTCTTGGAGCGTCAGTTGTTTTAGTTTTCTTTATTAGTTTAGTTTTGTTTGCTGCAATAAATGGTTAGATCACATCATGTTTCTTTTGGAGGAGATGAACTCACTTTTCATTTGCCAAGAACACTCTAGTTTTCACTCCTATCGTTTCAACGAGTGTTCTCTTTTTCTGCTACTGGGTTTAGCTTGCATTTTTTGCCTCGATTTGTGTTCAGATCTTGTTATATCTTTTCATCAAGGTGTATTTTTGCCTCTGATCATTATTGGTTTTTATCAAAAGAGGTGTCTTAAAAAAAATCAAATGGTGTTGGAAAAGAGAAAAAGCTTTATGCAAAAAAGTGGTACAAGAAGGAGCTTGTGTAGACTGCGGCCTAGGTTTTTTCATGTCATGCTTGATGTCTTTTTGATAGTATGCTTAGTGGTTTTGCTGTAGCATGAATTGTCTCAAATAACTGAGATTGCTTAATGAGCCTTTGAAAAAATCATGCGTTGTTTTTATTATATGGAAGCATTTATTTGGTTTTCTCCTTGATGCTTTATTTGGGTTGACTTGGCGCATGCTCACACATGTTAGACTCATACAAAGTCGCCAATAGCCTCTATGATCATTTAGTTTTTGACTTTTGATGCCATCTTATGCTTCTTTTAATGTTGCTTTGTCGCTATGCATGATTATGGCCGTTATTGCTCTCTTAGTTGGTCGCTCCCAGTCTTTCGCTAGCCCTCATTTTGTACTGAGTATGAGCTCTACTCGTGCATCCAACTCCCAAAAACCAAGTTTGCCATTGTGTCCACTATAAATTCCTATGCATGGTATTTGTAAGCCATTCAAAGTAAATTTTCATGTGCTACCTTTCAAAAACCTTCAAAACACTTCTCGTTTTGTGACACTGTTTTCAGCTCATGGGGACGTAGTGGTCGGATTTGCTATCTTCCATATTGCTTATTCCAAAAAGAAAAAAAAAGGAAAAAATAAAATAAAAAAGGCACTCCTCCATGGAATGTGAATGTTGGTGGGCACCCGATGGAATCGGTTAGCCATGGTTTGAGAAAGGAAAAAAAGGTGGGGAGGAGTGCCAAGCTTTATAAAAGAGCACAAAAGTGCCAATCTCTCTCAAAAAGTTGCTTCATTTTTGTATGGAAGATAGTAAGAACCCCATTGCCAGTCGTTGACAAAGACAACCACCTCTCAAAACCCAATTTTTATCTCTTTGTTTTACAAATGAAAAGCTCT
Source organism: Dactylis glomerata (assembly GCA_007115705.1). Lineage (NCBI taxonomy): Eukaryota > Viridiplantae > Streptophyta > Magnoliopsida > Poales > Poaceae > Dactylis > Dactylis glomerata. The sequence continues at coordinate 3,434,112 of QXEO01000964.1, read as the reverse complement.
AGCACATGTTTAATCACTGCTTCCCTCTGCGAAGGGCCTCTCTTTTACTTTTATGTTGAGTCACCACCTTCTATCTTTATGCACCATTAAGAGAGCATAGTTGTCATTCTGAGTATAATGTGCATTGTCCCAAAGTTTTCATTGATTGATTCATGATCATGGTTTCACTTGTTCTCAAATTATTTGTATCTAGTCGCCCTCTTAAATTTGAAGGTGTCCTATGCATTTATGTTTTGCTCTCTCATTAAGGACAAGCTGAAAACCATTTGTTATGTTTTTCCTTATGATTTGAACACACGTTTGACTTTCATTGTTTCATTTTCATGATCTTTTGTTTGTGTTCATTTGCATGTTTACAACATGGTAGCTAAGTTCTTTATTATCAAGATTATGTCTTTCATGCCCATGTTTTAAGTTCTTTGATCTCAGCTCACAATGCTTACATATATGATCAAGATTGTGTAGGTGCATGTCACCTCAAAAATTATTCTTTTGTTATCACTTACCTACTCGAGGACGAGCAGGAGTTAAGCTTGGGGATGCTGATACGTCTCAAACGTATCTATAATTTTTGATGCTCCATGCTTGTTTTTACACCATTTGCCTAATGTTTCGTTACACTTCGTGGCGTTTTTATGCGATTTCCGGAACTAACCAATTAACAAGTTGCCACAGTGCCAGTTCCCTAGTTTTCTGCTGTTTTTGTGTTTCAGAAGTGATACACAGGAAATATTCTCGGAATTGGACGAAACAAGTTCCGGAAGTCTTATTTTTCCCGGAAGCTTCCAGAGATCCGAAGAGGAGTAGGAGAGGGGCCACAAGCCAGGCTCACACCTGGCTGGCGCGGCCCAGGCCCTGGCCGCGCCGCCATGGTGTGAGGGGGCCTGGGGCCACTCCTGACGACGCCCCTTCGCCTATATAAATCATCGGGATGGAAAACCCTAAGGGAGTCAGCAATTTTCAAGAAAGAGTTTCGCAGTTCCGCCGCCACCACCGACGAATTTCGGGGGACAGAAGTCTCTGTTCCGGCACCCTGCCGGGACTGGGGAAGTGCCCCCAGAGCTACTTCCATCGGTCTCCATCGCCGTCTCCGCCGTCTCCATTGACCTCACTGCCATCTCCATCAACCTTGCTGTCTCCTATGATGAGGAGGGAGTAGTTCATCCCCGGGGCTAAGGGCTCTACCGGTAGCTATGTGGTTCACCTCTCTCTCCCATGATGTGATCTTTATGTGATCGTGAGATTTGTATCATGTTGAACAAGTAGATGTTATTATTCAGATATTATGTGTACTCTAGTGATGTTATTAAAGTAATCTATTCCTCCTGCCATGGTGTAATGGTGATAGTGCGTGCATCGTGGTGGTACTTGGTCTAGGCTACGATTGTGATCTCTTATGGATTATGAGAATAATTATCTCTATGATAGTATTGAAGTGATCTATTCCTCCTTTCATGGTGTAATGTTGACAGTGTGTGCACCGTGTTAGTACTTGGTCTAAGTTGCAATAATATCTATCTTGAGTTGTGATCTGATTTGAATATCTCTATGAGTGGTGTTTGTCAACTACTTGATGAACTTTAAGGAGTGCTTCGTAGCCCTACGCAATGATTAGTGTTGTTCAATAGGAGAGTAATTCATAGTACCATAGTGAAGAGAAGTTGTTTATTTGTTCAATCATGTTATATTTGTTGGGAGTGTGTCCACTAGTGAAAGTATGATCCCTAGGCCTTGTTTCCAAGCATTGCACACCGTTTACTTCCTGTTTTGTTACATGTTTGCTCGCAGCGATATTTATTTCAAATCACATTTGCTACTTATAATCATCACTACTACTTGTATTTCACTATCTCTTCGCCGAACTAGTGCACCTATACATCTGACAAGTGTATTAGGTGTGTTGGGGACACAAGAGACTTTCTATATCGTAATTGCAGGGTTGCTTGAGAGGGATAGCTTTGACCTCTTCCTCCCTGAGTTCGATAAACCTTGGGTGATCCACTTAAGGGGAACTTGCTGCTGTTCTATAAACCTCTGCACTTGGAGGCCCAACACTGTCTACAAGAACAGATGCGTGCGTAGACATCAAGCTCTTTTCTGAAACACAAAAACAGCAGAAAATAGGGAACTGGCACTGTGGCGATCTTGTTAATAGGTTAGTTCCATAAAATGCATAAAAGTGCCACAAAGTGTAACGAAACACTAAGCAAATGGTGTAGAAACAAGCATGGAGTATCACAAATTATGGATACGTTTGAGACGTATCAGGTACCCCAGGGCCGACCCAAAATTCAGGAAATATTCAGAATTTTGTGCAGTAAAAGCACGGTTGGATTACATGTAGTAGCTAGAATCATTTTCTGGCTAGCTAGTCAGTTGTTGTTCTTCACAAATCAATGACATGTTTCTGGACAACTGAATGCTTCACGCATCCATGTACAGAGGTGCTATGCTGCTCCCCAATTTTTAACCACCAGAAGAAAAAAAACTTATGTTCTGATCTCTCTCTCTATTTGGTCGATCTCATAGCCACGCACAAACACACGCATCAACTTGCCAGCCTCTATGGTGTTCATTAACCAAGAAATTTTTGCTGGATTAAGGATTGGAGCACTGACCGTGTAGCCAGACCAGAGACAGGAACAGTCTTGGATGGAAGGTAGCACCGGGACAACGACGAGCTAGGTGACTGAGACGACCACCAGGAACACGAAGAACGGGAAGACAGCTACCGCGACCAGAAGGTAGCGCGCCGCTGGCGGTACAGACTAGAGATGGGCGGCGGAGGGCGGCGGTGGGCAGCCGACCTATTCGAGATGTGGAGATGAAATCGACGGGTCGACCCTGTTGACCCAGCGGGTCAGTAAAGGCCGGCCCTGTTGGCCCAAAAAATGTTCAAGGCCGACCCGGGCGCCCCAATGGCCTCAAAAAAATGGGTCGGGTCAGTGACCCAGCGGGTCGACCCAGCCCAGTCCCATCCTGAATGGCGCGCTTTGTTTAATATTGCTTGTGCTATTATACTCCTTGCGTCTTCCCTCCATTTTCGACGCTTTTCATCGCCTGACGACTCACTTGCTTCGTTTTGCGAAGGTTGGCGCCTGAGTCCTTCTTTTTGCTTCTCCTTATGATATGTCGCCTTTTTCTCTGGAAGATGTTTCCTTAGCCTGTCTTCTACCAACCCGAGGCTTCGTATTGCGGCTTGATGCATGTGCTCCCGCGGATCTTCGGGCTTTGGTTGTGTAGTTAGTAGGTGATACGTCTCAAACGTATCTGTAATTTTTGATGCTCCATGCTTGTTTTTACACCATTTGCCTAATGTTTCGTTACACTTCGTGGCGTTTTTATGCGATTTCCGGAACTAACCAATTTACAAGTTGCCACAGTGTCAGCTCCCTGTTTTCAGCTGTTTTTGTGTTTCAGAAGTGATACACAGGAAATATTCTCCGAATTGGACGAAACAAGTTCCTGAAGTCTTATTTTTCCTGGAAGCTTCCAGAGATCCAAAGAGGAGTAGGAGAGGGGCCACAGGCCAGGCTCACACCTGCTTGGCGCGGCCCAGGCCCTGGCCGCGCCGCCATGGTGTGAGGGGGCCTGGGGCCACTCCTGACGATGCCCCTTCGCCTATATAAAGCATCGGGACGGAAAACCCTAAGGGAGTCGGCAATTTTCCAGAAAGAGTTCCGCAGTTTTGCCGCCACCACCGATGAATTTCGGGGGACAGAAGTCTCTGTTCCGGCACCCTGCCGGGATGGGGAAGTGCCCCCTGAGTCACTTCCATCGGTCTCCATCGCCATCTCCGCCGTCTCCATCGACCTCACCGCCATCTCCATCAACCTTGCTGTCTCCTATGATGAGGAGGGAGTAGTTCATCCTCGGGGCTAAGGGCTCTACCGGTAGCTATGTGGTTCACCTCTCTCTCCCATGATGTGATCTTTATGTGATCGTGAGCTTTGTATCATGTTGAACAAGTAGATGTTATTATTCAGATATTATGTGTACTCTAGTGATGTTATTAAAGTAATCTATTCCTCCTGCCATGGTGTAACGGTGACAGTGTGTGCATCGTGGTGGTACTTGGTCTAGGCTATGATTGTGATCTCTTATGGATTATGAGAATAATTATCGCTATGATAGTATTGAAGTGATCTATTCCTCCTTTCATGGTGTAATGTTGACAGTGTGTGCACCGTGTTAGTACTTGGTCTAAGTTGCAATAATATCTATCTTGAGTTGTGATCTGATTTGAATATCTCTATGAGTGGTGTTTGTCAAGAACTTGATGAACTTTAAGGAGTGCTTCGTAGCCCTACGCAATGATTAGTGTTGTTCAATAGGAGAGTAATTCAGAGTACCATAGTGAAGAGAAGTTGTTTATTTGTTCAATCATGTTATATTTGTTGGGAGTGTGTCCACTAGTGAAAGTATGATCCCTAGGCCTTGTTTCCAAGCATTGCACACCGTTTACTTCCTGTTTTGTTACATGTTTGCTCGCAGTGATATTTATTTCAAATCACATTTGCTACTTATAATCATCACTACTACTTGTATTTCACTATCTCTTCGCCGAACTAGTGCACCTATACATCTGACAAGTGTATTAGGTGTGTTGGGGACACAAGAGACTTTCTATATCGTAATTGCAGGGTTGCTTGAGAGGGATAGCTTTGACCTCTTCCTCCCTGAGTTCGATAAACCTTGGGTGATCCACTTAAGGGAAACTTGCTGCTGTTCTACAAACCTCTGCACTTGGAGGCCCAACACTGTCTACAAGAACAGATGCGTGCGTAGACATCAGTAGATAAGCCTGTGCTGCTACCAGCGCTGCTTCTGGTGTTTCTTGCACAAAGTCCTCTTCCTCATCTGATGGGTGTGCGCTTTCACTTTTCGTATGGCTTTCCTCTCTTGTCCGTGCTATTGTCCTCCTGCTGTGCTTTGGGTTTCTGCGCCTTTCTATGCTGGACTCTGATGCATCGCTATATTCATCCCAATATCCTCCACTTGATGTGTTGTTGTTGTCTTGGCTTCTCATAAACATGTCTTTTTCCTCCCTCAACTTCTTTCTACGCTGGTGCAGTGCGTATTGATACCCCACTAGAACTTCTCTTCTTAAATCTGCGGGTACATCCGTACCAAGATTAATGGCTGACATGATCATCCTCCAATCTCCGGCGGAGACGTGAACTTTCTCCTTCTCCTTTTTGCCATTGCTCCTTTGTTTGTCGACTTGCATGTCGACCTCTTCATTGTCCACGTGATTATTCTCTTCCGCTACTTCAGTGATAATGACGCATAATTGGTGTATGCTTTTGGAGACACCGCTGCTTCCGGTGGCGAAATCCCTTGGAATGTCGTATGGCTTGTCCACTGTTGCTCCTACATCGGGCTCTCCCCGAGTTTTGTCGAATTCTTCGAGTTTCTTTTGCATTTTTTCTGTTGCTGCGAGGCTAACCGGTGAGTTTACCTCGCCGGAAGAGCCCACAGATGATCCAGACTCAGTGACTAGTCTTGGTTTTGCTTGCCGACAGACCCGATTTCACCGGATCCAAAAGGCGAGTCAAACCCGAAGGTCCGATGTAGAAACTCAGACTTCTGAATGTTAACTCTATCTCTTGATTTTCGTTGACTTCCGGATTGCTATTGGCTAAAAGCAAAAAAGCCGTCAAATTCATGGTCCCAACGCCCAGAGTCCCCACGGTCGGCGCCAATTGATGAGAGTTAACTCGACAAATGTCCAATGTGAAGGACTTAGGATCGGGGGAATAGGGCGTCGGATGAACTCGAAGGTAAATCAGTCAAACAAGGTGTGTATCGAAAGTTAACGTAAGAGTAAACTTGGCTTGCCTTCAATCTGTCCTTTATCGTCCTCTCCTGGCCCCTATATATAGGTGGCCAGGTCTCAAGGATCGGGAGGGATCCGATATAGATTACAGTATTGACATACGACATGAACTCGTATATCGACTAGTATTACAATTGGGCATAGCTTAATGGGCCTCAGGGGTATGTTAACTGACGGGCTCTATTATCTACACCCTTGTCAATGCGAGTAAAAGTAAAACGATAATAGCAATGTAAAAGGAATGGACCAGGGTCCACAGTTCACTAGTGGTGTCTCTCCATAAGATAAATAACAACATGTTGGGTAAACAAATTATAGTTGGGTAATTGATAAAATAAAGATAGCGTACATATGTCATGAGGATCATGATACGTCTCAAACGTATCTATAATTTTTGATGCTCCATGCTTGTTCCTACACCATTTGCTTTGAGTTTTGTTACACTTCGTGGCATTTTTATGCATTTTCCGGAGCTAACCTATTAACAAGATGCCACAATGCCAGTTCCCTATTTTCTGTTGTTTTTGTGTTTCAGAAAAGTTACACAGGAAATATTCTCGGAATTGGACGAAACAAAAGCCAAACCTCCTATTTTTACCGAAGCTTCGCGAAGACCGAAGATGAGACGGAGGGGGGGCAGGGGCCAGCCTCACCACCAGGGGGTGCGGCCCAGCCCCTAGCCGCGCCCACCTGTGGTGAGACCCCCTGGTCCATGACGCTGCCCCTTCGCCTATTAAGTCCCCTCAATGGGAAAAAACTAAGGGATGGATCGCTTTTCCTCGAAACATACTGCAAGCCACCGTCGTCAAAACGAGATCGGGAGGATCCGGGAGCTCTTCCCGGCACCCTGCCGGAGAGGGGAATCCCTGCCGGAGGCCTTCTCCACCACCATGGTCGCGTCCGAGTGATGTGTGAGTAGTCTACCTTGGACTACGGGTCCATAGCAGTAGCTAGATGGTTGTCTTCTCCACCATGTGCTTCATGTTTAGATCTTGTGAGCTGCCCTACATGATTAAGATCATCTTTATGTAATCATACATGTTGTGTTTGTTGGGATCTGATGAGTATTGGTACTATGTCAATTTGATGTGCTAAATTATATCTTATGTTATCTCTATGTTTTTTATGATCTTGCATGCTTTCCGTTGCTAGTAGCTATCTTGGCCGAGTAGATGCTAGTAACTCCAAGAGGGAGTATTTATGCTCGATGGTTGGGTTCATGCCTCTATTTAATCTAGGGGAGTGACAGAAACCTCTAAGGTTGTAGTTGTGCTGTTGCCACTAGGGAGAAAACAACATTCTTGTGTCCAAGGATATTTGCTTTGTTTACATTACACACTTTGCTTAATGCAATTATCTGTTGTTCACAACTTAATACTCAAGGGGTCCTCGGATGATTCCCCGCGAGTGGATTTTTAGTCATAGATGCAGTTGGATTATGGTCTATGTATTTTGTTGTAATGCCTAGAGTAAGCCTCATAGTGATCCTCATGATGTATGTATGTTATCTTTACTCTATCAATTGCCGAATTGTAATTTGTTGACCCAGCATGCTTTTATTTATCTTATGGAGAGACGCCACTAGTGAACTGTGGACCCCTGTCCAATTTCCTTTACATAGCTTTACTATTTTACTATTACCCGCTCTGTTTACTTTACTTGCATTACTATTATCTTTTTACCACTCTATACGCTCAATCCTTTGTTTACAGCAAACCGGTGAGATTAAAAACCTCATCGTAAGTTGGGAGCAAAGTTCTTGGTTGTGTTGTGTGCAGGTTTCACGTTGCTGCTGGGTGAAAGACACACCAACAAGTTTTCTGGCGCCATTGTCTGGAGTGTCGCGAAGCTAGCAAGCATCACCTTCTGAAGTTTAGCTTTCTCCTACTGGTTCGATAAACCTTGGTTTCACAACTAAGGGAATACTTGCTACTGTGCTCATCATACCTTCCTCTTGGGGTTCCCAACGGGCTGTACTCACAAGCCATCAGATCACTATGAGATTCACTCTGGGTATTACGACAAAATACATAGACCGTAATCCAACTGCATCTATGACTAATAATCCACCCTCGGGATATTATCTGAACAACCTTTGGGTATTAAGTTGCAAGCAAGAGATTCATAAACTAATGTTGTTAATGAGAATTGTGTGAAGTTTTGTATGAAGGAAGTTTTCAAGTGTAGGGAAAGGAGAATGATGAGATGAGATGAAGGATGGAAAAAGCTCAAGCTTGGGGATGCCCATGTCACCCCAAGAAATATCCAAGAAGTACAAGCGTCAAAGCTTGGGGATGCCCAAGGCACCCCCTTCTTCATCAACAAAAATATTAGATCATCTTTCAAGACACTATATTTTTATTGCTTCATATGCTATGTGTTGTTCTTGGAGCGTCTTTATTTTTCTTTCAGTTTTCTTTTGTTTTGTTTGCTATAATAAATGGTTGGACCCCAACATATTTCTTTTGGAGAAGACACACTCCATTTTCATTGCCTAGAACACTCTAGTTTTCACTCTTATCGTTCAGCGAGTGTTCTCTTTTGCTAGTACTGCGTTTAGCTTTTGTTTTTTGCCTTTATTTTTGTTCAGAAATTCATAGTTCTTTGTAGTTAGGTATGTTTAGACCTCTGGTATTTATTGATTTTATCCTTGAGAGTTGTTTCAAATCGGTCGATTGGTGTTGGAAAAGAGTAAAATATTTCATGCTTATAGTGGTGCAAAAGGGAGCTTCTTTGGACTGTGGCTTAGACTTTAGCATGTCATGTTAGATATTATTTTAATTATATGCTTAGTAGTTATTGTTGTAGCATGACTTGTCTCAAATAACTAGGAGTGCTTAATGTGCCTTTGAAAGAATCATGCGTTGTTTTTTTTTCATATAGAAGCATAATATTGTGGTATTCTCCTTTGATGCTTTATTTGGGTTGACTTGGTGCATGCTTACACCATGTTATGACTATAACCAGTCGCCTCAAGCCTCTATGATCATTTAGTTTTTGACGTGTAATATCACTTTATGTGTAACATCCCAAATTTTCAAAAATAAAATTTTCATCATGCATTCATGGCATATTGCATTTCAAGATCATTTCCAAAGTTTTGAATCTTGTCCTTTCATAGAATATTGTTTTCAAATGTCTTTTTACCCCAAATTTTAGAAACAAAAGGGTTTCAGAAAGAAAGTATTTAAAAAGAGTTCCATTGTTATGGAGCTATTTTATTTTTCCACTACTAGGAAAACCCTTATCCATGGGCCCATTATCTGTGGAGCACTAAGTTTCGGTGCTCCACGGATAAGTATCCGTGGCGCACCAAATACAGGTGCTCCACAGATATTATCTTACCCGTGGCGCACCGTGGAAAGGATGCGCCATGGATAAGTGGGCCCCACCGAGCACCAGGGCCTGGGGTGTCAGGCCCCCATATCCGTGGCGCATGTATTTGGGGTGCGCCATGCATAATGTGCATAGCCGTGGCGCACCATATATACATGCGCCACGGATATGTGTGGGCCCACCCTCTGGAACGGTGGCACACATATCCGTAGAGCACCACTTTGAGGTGCGCCACGGATATAAATGATTTTTGGTTTTTTGTAACAATGATCATATATAAAACGGACTTTTGGCTCTCGGGTGCTACACACCCTCATACTTGGAAAAAATTAAAATAAATTCAAAATAGTTTAAAAAAATCAAACTTTTTTTTGAAATCAAAGATGATCAGGTATTGTACTTATATATTATATTTTCCAAGGAAATTACTTGTTATTGTAACCTAAGCAAATAAAATAAAATTATGATGAATATAAAGTGAATAGTACTTAGTCATGGGGTGTTTCGAGTTTGTTTTTTTATCCAGGATAAAATAAAAGTAATTTCCTAGGGAAATATTTTTATAAGTACAATACCGGTATTCATCTTTGATTTCAATTTTTTTATTTTTTTAAACCTTTTTAATTATTATTTTCAAGTATGGGGTAGTACCCGGGAGCTCCTATGCATTTCTCTGATCATATATATGATATAATTGGTAATTTTATTGCAATATAGTAATTTTAAACTTTGTGAAATACAGTTTTTGTAAAATGATCATATATATGATATAACTGGTACTATTTAAAAATTATTATTTTTAGAATAAGCAAATATTATTTATTGCAATATAGTAATTTTAAACTTTGTGAAATACAGTTTTTTTAAAAACAAAAAAGGGTGGGAGGTCCAGGAGGGTTCGAACCTGGCACCTCGCCCAAACAGCCAGCGCGCGAACCGGCGGCTAGAACCACTAGGCTAGGTGGAGGTTGTTGTTTAGATAGGAGTTCGGCTCCTTTTGAAGTATACATCGACTTGCGTGGCGCACCTCGATGTGGTGCGCCACGCATAACTTAACCGTAGCGCACCTCTGAGGGGTGCGCCACGCATATCTTACACTTAGGGTAAAATAACGTTTCGCCCCGGCCTTTTTCTCTCCCACACACGCCTCACTCTTCGATCCCCCCGGCCGAAACCCTAGCTAGACAGCGCCGCCGCCCCTCTTCTTCCCCGTCGACGACGACAGCCGCCGCTCCTCTTCTTCTCCCTGGAGCCGCCGCCCCTCTTCTTCCCCGACGACGACCGGCCGTGCCCCGCTTATTCCCCGATGACGGCCGCGCTCCTCTTCTTCCCCGCGTCCTCTCTCCTGCTCGCGGGCAGGGCCGACGGCCGCGCCCCGCTTCTTCCCCGACACCTCGGCGTCAAGCAGGAGGTACGCCCCGCTTCTTCTTCGCCTCACGCTTCGTGCTCGCCTCCTCCTACGACGGCCGCCAACCGCAGTAGGCATGCTGCAGCTTGGCGATTTGGGTATTTGGGTAGCTGCAGGAAATTTCAGATTAAGCCAACATTTTTAGAAATTCTTGCTCGATTTCCCAATTTCAGTAGTTCTCGAGGTAGAAGAAAAAAGAAAGAGTTTTGTGCAGCGCAACTTACTTGCTGACCTGCTCACGACGCACATAACGCGCGGAGCCTAACTGCTTGCTAACAGAAAAGAAAACGGCTAAGTGTTTTTAACTGATGAAACTGAACCTAGCACTAACAGTAACTAGTTTATTTCAACAGAGCAAGCTATGCATGTGTGTTTTGTAGCTTCTATTTCTATGCACAAGTTAAGAGAATATATTATCTATGTTTAAACTACTGTGAACTTGCATATGATTTACTGTTATGACATGCTTATATATGCTTATTGTGAACTTTCTACTGTTAGCTATTTACTGTGAACTTGCACAACTTACTGTGAACTTTCTACTGTGAACTTTTTATACATGTAAGTGTATGTTGCTGGCTACTTACTGTGAACTTTTTATACATGTAAGTATATGTTGCTGGCTACTTACTGTGATGATGTTTACTGTGATGATGTTTACTGTGATGATGAATCTTTGATGATGAATCTGTGATCATGTTGTTGTCGACAACTGTGTGTTGGAAAGGCACATTTTGTGCTTTTTTGTGTGAATTGTTTACAGGTTTTTGAAAATGAGTGCCTATTACTCCCAAAATGTTGATTGATTTCTGGTTTGGTGAGAAATAGGCACTCCTAGGTAGCCATTAATAGGGGAGGTGCTGTCGAATTTTCCGATCGATTTTTTGTTGTACTAAACATTTTTCTCCTTTTGTTTAGTGCAAACATGTCAACCGGACACGTCAACGACGGCGCTGGCCCTTCTAACCAAATGAGTGTCGAAGAACAAGCCCGGGCGACCAACATTTCGTTTTGGATGCAATCCCAGAGGGCGGCCGAGGAGAAGGAAATAGACGTCATGGACGGAGACGGAGGTGGAGATGATTAGGGTGGAGACGAAGACTCTGAGGGTGGAGACGGAGACTCCGAGGGTGGAGAAGAAGACGGAGACTCCGATGCCACCACCGATGCTGGCGGCGATGAGCGCGCCGATGGCGCCGAGGATGACACCACCGATGGTGGATCTGCCCCGGCTGCTAAGAAGAAGAAGGCCATCAGGAAGGATCGGAACCCGCCGATGCTTGGCACAAAACGCGAGGATTTCACCGCCGTGAATGAAAACGGCGTACCCGTGGAGCCTAAAGCCCTTGCCGCGGGATACGGGGCACAGATCGGTTGCATCGTGCGGGAGACCGTGACGATCAACACGAGGAACCTCCGAGATCCTGGCAATGCGCATCTTGTGCAGCTCCTACTACAGAAGCTTCACGAGCGATACGATTTCCCGGTGGAGTACAAGAACCTAAACCTCAAAGACAACAAGGTGAACCAGCAGGCCCTTACGAAGATGAGCACGGCCTTGGCTAGCTGGAGAACCCGGGTGAAGAAGCGGATTGACAAGGACGAAAGCTGGGAAGAGATCAAGAAGCATGAGCCACTTCTAGATCACGACGACTATCTTCTTTTCAAGGAGGAGTTGGAGACCGATACCTTCAAAGCTCTGTCGGCGTTGGGGAAGAAGATGTATGAACAGAACTTAGGTCACCACCGTCTTGGGAGTGGCGGTTACAGAGGAATCCAGGAAGTGTGGGACAAGGAGGACGCCGAGCTTATTTGTCTTGGCAAGCCCAACATGTTCGATAAATTCACGGACCCGCAGGTCCGGAACTTTGTGCGGGCCCGCTACTACCTGTGCCCCAAGACAAAGGAATTCAAAACCTCATCGAATGCTGTGCAAGAGTTTGAGAAACTTGTGGTAAGCAACTTACCGCGGATCTCAAGTCGATTTGCAATCAATAATGAACCGATGATTCTAATTGGGTTCATGAATCCTTTTGCAGGAAGCTGAAATAGCCGCCGAGGCAGCTTGCTCCACCCAAGGGCAATCGGAGCCTTGGGACACTCCTTTCAATAGGGCGACGAATATTATGAAGAAGAGGCCCAAGCACAAGAAGATGACATCCGCTGGGCGTGTTTCCGGCTTTGGGCTGACCACGAAAGTCGGCGTCCACTTCAAAGAGGAATCAAAGGCCAGAAAGGAGAGAAGAAGCAAGGTGGAGGAGGCGCAGAGGCTGGAGATTGCAGATCTCAAGGCGCAAGTGGCCGCGCTGCTGGCGCAGATGGAGGAGAAGTTCGAAGCAAGGTTGCGCCAGGTCATTCCTCCTCAACTGTGGGAGGGTCTAGCGGCGTGGAATGCCGCTGGTGGAGTTGGGCCGATACCGGTGCCCAGCGTGTCCGGCAGCAACTCGGCGCAACACGTGTCGCTGAACGTGGTGACCCCGCCCTCCTACCCATCGGCAGACCCCTTCGCGGGGCTGAGCCCGTTGGCCGCCGACAACAACAACGCGCAGCCGGCGCCGGTGCCCAACACCAACACGTGGCCGCCGCCTCTGCCGCAGCCCAACACCAGCACGCGGCCGCCGCCTTCGCCGCAGCCCAACACCAACACGCGGTCGCCGCCTCCTGTCGTAGCCCAACACCAACACGCGGCCGCCGCCCAACACCAACGTGCAGCCGCCGCCTCCACCGCAGCCCACGCAGCCTCGCGTGTCCACCTTAGCCGACCTCGACGCCCTTACCAAAGTAACTAATCGTAGGCTCGACTTCATACTCTGCCGTCTTTTTTGATGAGTACCATTTGATAATGATGCCCAACATATTCTCCCGCATGACACTAGTTGCACCTTGCTGCACTATGTGAACGGCGTGCTGAAGGATGTAGGCAAGGGTACCATATGCCAACCGAAGAACCCCCTGATGCACAACTTGCCCATCCCTGCTGGCATGTTTAGGGTCGCCCTGGTGCGTCCTTCGAAGGGTTGCGAAGGCATTGATCCTCCCATGCAACCTCATGGAGCCGATGAGCATTACTCTCTCGGAGGTTGCGTCGGCTGGCCCTTGCTATGGCCGAAGTCACAGATTCGCCTTGCAAAGGATGATCAGCGCCCCGCGGCTGCCCCCGCTAAAAAGACATGGCCACCGGTGTTCGTCCCCGCCACCAAGAGGCATCAGCAGCTAGCCGCGCACACACACCGTCGCCTCCACCCGAGCACGTGGACGACGCTCCACCCAACCGCGGCGATGATCCCCGTGATGAAATTGACGGCTTCCTCGACATCGGGGCCAACGAAGAAATCTACATGCCTCCTCTTGGAGATCCAGCCTCCCGTGGTAAACAAGCCAGTCGTCCCCTGTCATGCACGCAGCGTCTGGCAGCTGCCTGGCAGTGTGAAGGAGGCCTTCTACGCCCTCCATCACCTGAAGGGGATCGTCCGGGATTCGCGGATCAGGGCGCTACCATCTAATCTTCGACCATGGGCCGAAAAGTTTGCGGCGATCGATGATGCAGACCTTATGGAAGATTTCTGGCGCATCCAGACTCAGATCGCGCAAGTCCTTCATGAAGACGTCGACTCAACCGGCGGGATCATGCATTGTGGCGTACCGTTGACTAACCGCGAGATCGAAGGACGCCTCGACAGGCAGCGCGACACAAGGACATTCATGACGAGAGAGGGCGTGCGCCCGTTCTCGGCAAGGACTACATGATGTCTGTGGCTAGCTAGCGGTGTTGGGTCGATGTATCGTAAACTTTGCTATCCTAGTGTTGTTTCCGAACTATTGTTGGACATGTGTGTGTAAACCTTAACTTGCCGAGGCTCGTAATGCCTTGACGGTCGATGTTGGACTTGCTTATATATGATCGATCGTCATCCATGCTATGTTTTATTCTAGGCTTATGAATCCTTGCCATAGTATTTGTGATCATGCAAGCATATTTTTGCACTTTGTCATTCCTTTCGTTGCATAACATATATACTACATGTCTATAGAGAGATGGCGAAGTGGTACGTGGTGTACAGTGGTCGGGTTCCAGGAGTCTACGAGGAGTGGGAGGACTGCCAGGCACAGGTGACCAACTTCAGCGACAACTGCTACAAAGGGTACAAGACAAGAGAGCTTGCGGTCTCCAAGTGGAGGAGACACGTGTGGAAGAAGAATCGGATGAAGTTCTTGATCATGGTCTCGATCTTGCTCATCGTCGTCGCCGGTGTGATCTATTCGTTCATATAGTAGTCTAGGTGATATGTAACTCCATATATAATATGTAATGATCAAAGTTGTACTTAACTTGTGTAATGATTCGACACTTGACTTCATATTTGATGTATTTCGACACTTGACTTTATATTGATGTCTTCCGACACTTGACTTCATACTGATGTGTATATCTTTGCATTTCTGCTGTATACTATATATTTTTGTGCTGTATACTATGTATTTCTGCTGTATTCTCGAAAAAAATACAAATAGAAAACATACCAGTGGAGCACCAATTGGGTGCGCCGCAGATATTATGCGTAGCGCACCCCTTCTAGGTGCTCCACGGATAGGACACTTAATCGTGGCGCACGTGTGCGTGCACCACGGGTAATAAATACCAGTGGCTTGATATGCGTGGCGCACCACAGGTGCGCCACTGAAGCCCAAATAGGTGCGCCATAGATAAGGGTTTTCCTAGTAGTGTTACTCTAGTAATATTTTGAAAACCAAATAGTGGGAAGTTATTAAACTTAACTTCCTAGTTATTTGGACTCTATATTTAAAGTTTTTACAATTTTTTTTTCTTTCCAGCATATCACTAAACCTTTGGTTTTTAGGTTGTGAACACACCTTTTTAAAGACCAGAAGTGGTCAACTTTGATTTTATTCAAATCTGAATTTAGTAGCCCTTTTAAAAACTCAAAACAGAAATCAGAAACAAAAGAAAAAGAAAACAGAAGGAAAAAAATAAAAGGGAGAAGCCAGGAGCCCATTTGGGCCGCACCCGGGGTCCAGCCGGCCCAGCTCACCCCGAGCCAGCCCAACCCAGTTACCCCCTCCTCTCTCTCTCTCACCGACCACCCGGTCCCACCTGTCATCCCTCTCCCCGAAATCCCTCTCCCTCCCAGTAACGTTCGCCGTCGTTACTCCCCGACGTTACTCGCGCCTTAACTGGCCATCAAGACCCTCCACTATATAGCCCAGCACCCCCTCTCCCTTCTCCCCCCTTCCCCTCTCGTTTCGGAGCCGCCAGGCTGCACGAATTTCTCGCCGCAGCTGCTGACTTCCGCCACTGACCTCGTCGGATTTCGGCACACCAGTGAGACCCCGGCACCCCCTTCCAGTCCCAGCCCCTTCCTTTCTCCCTTGCGCATCTCGCTGACACGGTTTGGTGGATTTTTGTGTGCCAGATCGACGAGACCGTCCCCTAGCCGAAGCCATCGTCCGCCTCTGCAAGTTCGGCGAGGAACCGCCGATGAACCCGACCACCTCGAGCTCTTCAACATCGCCACCAGACTCGCCGCGGCAGTGCGAACCTCGTCCGCACGTTCTTCTACGCCGGGAACCCCTGCAGCAACGAGAACACCCACGCCCCAGCCGCAGATCACCGGAACCCTAGGCTACTCCGGTGAGCTTCTCCCCTCCTTCCCTCTGGCCGTCCGATCTAAATCCTGCGGCTCAGATAGAATTCCTTCACCGAATCGGTATTGACCAATAGGACTGCGCCACATCGCCCAGGCCAGTCAGCCCCCGGTCAATCCAGTCAAACTCGATTTCAAATTCGATTTCAAATTCCATTTTGCTGCTGCATCTTGTAAAATCGATAGAAAATAAAATACTTAACCAAAAATTACAAATAATACCTCGTTGGAATCCTTAGGATGTGTAGAATCCAGTAGTGCAATAAAACTTGTTATTTTATGGGTTCATTACGAATCTATTGTCAGATCTGAATCAAACCTTCGGTTTCATAATAAATTCATAACTTTTGTTCTATGAGTCCAAATGCTACAAATTTGTAGTCTATGGAATCCTTGGAACATATAGAACACTCCAGAAGCAAAAGTTTTCAAAGTTAATACGTGCACAAACTTGCTACTGTTAAATATGTTCAAATCACTATTTTCTTTACCATTTGAAATCTAGAAACTATTTTTGAGTGAAACCACTTGCAGTGGCTTCAAGTTACTGTCACCTAACCAGTGGTAGCTCAAACTTATTTTTTTTTGTACAGTACAAAACCAGAACCTATTTTCAAAAGTGTTACCCAATTTTATCAAATGAACTTTTGTTAATGCCTTGTCAATTATTAAATAAAATCCCTTCTAACACCACATTGTTTTTAAGAGCATCTTGTTCCATCTTATACAATATTTTCACACACTCACTTAGTGTGTGAAATTAAAATGACATTTGCATACATGCATACATGCATACATGTCTATGTTTGTCATTAGAAATAGATTATTGATTGCTTGAATGTTTGGATTTGAATAGATTGTGAAGAGGAGCAAGGCTATCTTTGTGACTGTTGTGAGTGTGCAAGCTGTTACCAAGGCAAGTGACACACATGTCCCTTACCCATTTTACTTATGCATTAGTGTATTCACCTCTTGTAGTATGCATGATAGGTGATTTATTCAACTGTTTTATCAAATGCTTAGATCCTAGTAGTGTATAGCAATCCCACAAACCCCACCTGATAGGATGCTAAATACTTTGAAAAATATTGATGCCATGCTTTGATCACTTGATTAAGGTGTTTTGTGAACAAAAATTAAGAACTTCAACTAAAATGAAACACCTGGGTGGATTGGTTTGATGATGGAGGCGATGTTGAGTGGCGACCTGGGGCTACACTTTGTGTAGTTGCTGCCTGGGCGTTCACTTGTGGTTTGCCACCCAGGAACAAAGAGATGGCTATGTCTTCCATGCTTAGTGTACTTCCAGTGCAGCCTTATGACATTATGGGCTCTGTCTTGACTGATTAGATGTGGGAGTGCAACTTGTGTGCAAGAAGACGGTGGTAGATGAATTATAGGTTGGGAGCGGATCTTGCCAGTTAGTTGCCCTCTCCTCTAAAAGGTCTCGTTTCATTTTATGTATGGGCATAAAATGAATCGTAAGGTGAAAGTGCACAACCCTTGCAAGGTGTTTAAAACTAATCGATTAGCCGTGTCCTCGGTTATGGACAATTGAGTCTCTAGACATGGAATGTACGGAAGAATCTCATCACCGATTCTGAATGACTAAAATATGTCTAGAAACCCCTAGGTAGGAACTAAGGACCATACACTCCGAGGGGTGATGGTGCCTGAGGTTCCAACTTTGTTGAATTGCGCCCAGTGCTACATAACTTGCAACTACGTAGTATTTGGGGGTTATTTCGACCCTTTGAAAATAAAATCTTCGAATTAAAATCTTGACCCAAACTAGGACAAAATTGGCCTTATGCAAATCTAGCCCAGAGATCCACCAGCCAAATAGCATGTAGCTAGATCTTTCACAACCGCCACCAAATATGTGTCATTTGCCAGTACATCATTGTACTGACCCCCATTCATGGGGCTGCATAATCCAATGTGCAGGTTCTTCTGATGAGGAGTGAAGTGTTAGGATCTCGAGTCTACATACCAACATGACTGCCTGTGGCGCATGCTGAAGATGGAGGCTCGCTACTATTCTAGTCCCGTTGTGCTTAAGTTGAACTCTGTTTTACCTTATCGGTCCATGAGACCGAAGACTTGTAATAATTTGTGAGACTTATGTATCTGGATCTGCGTGTAATCTTGATGCTATGTGATGATTACTATATTTTGTTCTGTGGTGCTATCATTGATCCAGGGAATAGCACATAACACAGGTGTTCCACCTTAATCCAAAGGTGGGGCGTCACATTATGCTTTGATTAATAATGTTTTGTCGCTATGCATGATTATGGCCGTTATTTCTCTCTTAGTTGGTCACTCCCAGTCTTTTGCTAGCCTTCACCTGTACTGAGTATGAGCTCTACTCGTGCATCCAACTCCCAAAAACCAAAGTTATTTCAAAGAGTCCACTATAAATTCCTATGTATGGCATTTCAAACCATTCCAAGCAAATTTTCATGTGCTACCTTTCAAAACCTTCAAAATACTTCTCATTTTGTGACACTGTTTTTTGCTCATGAGGACGTAGTGGTCGGGCTTGTTATCTTCCTTATTAAATTAAGTACTCCTTGACTTGCATGCTTCATCTACTCGTTACTAATTTTGCAAGAGAGTTGGTCAGACCATTGTAACCTTTAAAAAAAGAAAAAAGGCACTCCTCCATGGTATGAGATTGTTGGCAGACACCCGAAGGATTCGGTTAGCCATGGTTTGTGAAAGTAAAGGTGGGGAGGAGTGCCAAACTTTATAAAAGAGCATGTAAATGCTAATTTTCAAATACTCGGAACCGCTCTCAACTTGTTTAGTATGGAAGATAACAAGAACCCCATTGCCATTCGTTGACAGGAACAACCACCTCCCAAAACAATTTTTATCTCTATTTTACAAATGAAAAGCTCTAGCACATGTTAAATCCCTGCTTCCCTCTGCGAAAGGGCCTATCTTACTGACACAAAGACGGAGTCCAAAGGAGAGACGGAGAAGAGCCAGGAGGCGGCCACACCAGGTGGTGGCGCAGGCCCACCCCTGGCCACGCCACCCTGTGGTGTCGGCCCCCTAGGCGCCCTCTGACATCGCCCTTCCGCTTATAAATTCACTTCATCAGGAAAACCCTAAAGGTCGAAGCCTCAATCCATGAAAAGTATTGTAAGCCACCGCCATCATCGACCTAAGATCGGGAGGGTCCAGAAGCTCTTCTCGGCACCCTGCTGGAGAGGGGAATCATCACCGGAGGCCTTCTTTATCGCCATGCCTGCCTTTGGAGTGATGTGTGAGTATTCCACCCCTGGACCATGGGTCCATAACAGTAGCTAGATGGTTGTCTTCTCCAATTTGCGCCTCATGTCTAGATCTTGTGAGCTGCCTATCATGATCAAGATCATCTTTATGTAATTCTACATGTTGTGTTTATTGGTATCCGATGAATATTGAGTACTATGTCAAGTTAATTGTTGATTTATCATGTCTATGTTATTTGTGATCTTGCATGCTCTCCGTTGTTAGTAGATACTTTAGCCAATTAGATGCTAGTGACTCTAAGAGGGAGTATTTATGCTCGATAGTGGGTTCATGCCTCTAGTAATTTGGGAGAGTGACAATAACTTCTAAGGTTGTAGATGTGCTGTTGCTACTAGGGAGAAAACAACAATCTTTTGTTCAAGGATAATTGTATTGTTTACATTACACACTTTGCTTAAGGTGATAATCTCTTGCTTGCAACTTAATACCCAAAGGTTGTTTAGATGATATCCCGAGGGTGGATTATTAGTCATAGATGCAGTTGGATTACGGTCTATGTATTATGTTGTAATGCCCAAATGAATCTCATAGTGATCTTCATGACATGTACATGCATTGTTATGCATTCTTTATTTTGTCAATTGCCCAACTGTAATTTGTTCACCCAATATGTTATATCTTTATGGAGAGACACCTCTAGTGAACTATGGACCCCGGTCCATTCTTTTATATTGATAATACCGTCTACTACAAGCACTATTTTCTTTCTGCAAATACTATTTTATTTCACTGCAAGCAAACATCTCTTTCCACACTATACGTCTAATCTTTTGTTTTCAGCAAACCGGTGAGATTGACAACCTCACTGTAAGTTGGGGCAAAGTAGTTTGGTTATGTTGTGTGCAGGTTCCACGCTGCTGCTGGCGCCGACACCGCGCCATCAACTGTCTTCTGGCGCCAGCTAGCAATAACCTTCAGAAGTGTTCTCTTTCTCCTACTGGTCGATTAAACTTTGGTTTCATACTGCGGGAAAACTTACTGTTGTGCTCATCATACCTTCCTCTTGGGGTTTCCCAACGGGTTCTTTTAGTCATTGAACCATAAGCTCTGATGTACCTTTCCCTTTGCTTCGTTGATATTAGCACAACCAAAGATCTAATCGTTGGTATTCCTATAACTTGTTCAATATTATTACCGGCTAGTGTTGTTTAACTCGTACCATGATATTCCATCTCTTATGACCTAGTCACATGCTGTGTAGCTTTGATGTAATCTCACCGAGTGGGCCCAGAGTATCATATCCGTCATGCGGATGAGCAAATCCCTATGTTGGTTCATACGCCTCAACATACTCCTTTGGAAACCCAAGAGACACCTTTTTGGTCACATTGCTACGGTGTGATGGTTGATGCAATCAAAGCTTCCTCCGGAAGTAGTTATTAAATATAACCTTATGGTCTAAGGATTAAGTTACAACGCTTTCTTCATATTGCAACGTGAACATCATGACACGATCGTGTTGCAATACTAACTTTGGGTATGTCCATCATGACATTTACTAAATGATATGATCTCATCGTCATTGGTGTAATGCACCATGATCGGGAAACCTCGATCATCAGTTGAACAATGAATTAGCAATTAGAGGATTACTAGGGACTCTTTATCATTTAATACCACACCTATATCAATGTTTCTGACTGACATAGTTATAGCATAGTATTAAACTTATCATGAACTATATGAAATATGCAAATAAGTCTTTTATTATTTTCCTCTAGGGCATATTTCCTTCACGCGCGCCCTAGCCGGCGGCCGGCCATAGCCCTAGCAGCTAGTTAGGGCTTATTTACTTATATTTTTGAAAAAAAAAATGTACTATAACTATCTATTGAAATATATAGTATTGAAATATAAATTTTTATTATATCTAAACGCTAAACTCGTCAGCTTGCCCCGCCCGGTATGCCCAGCCGGCACACGTACGTACACAATCTGGCCTGCATGGCTTTTAATTACTCATGGCCCACCTCAGTCGTGGCACGCCAATACGCTATGCGCAACGCCAAGTACTAACCCACGGCGCATGTGATGATGGTGCTTCATGCCTAAGTGCGGCCCATCCACCTTTGGCATGCCCACACTTAGCTGTGGCGCACGAAATTTTTCCTGCGCCACGAATCTTGTTATGCATTTATCGTTGTGTTGGAACCTTCATAGCTTGTTCTACTTTAGATTCACATCATGATGTTCATTGCTTTTGATTATATTGTTATGTCTAATGCCTTGTTTGCCCACGTCACAAGGTGTTGACAACACTAAGTGTAGGTAGATGAGAGAGTTACGTATGCGCACAAATATTAGATCTTTGTATGGATGTTTTTGTTTGTATTTTATATAAGGAAGTATAATATATGTAGATGTGTATGGTGCTTCTAGATGTATCCGAGTGATAGAAACAGAGCAGCTAGTGTGACAATAGCGAGACCAGCATCTTTTTGTATCTTCACATCTAGGGGTTAAGGGGAACATGTACTTGAGGCCAAGTGACAAGAATGGAATGCTAGGTGATATAGCATCCTTTAAGATATATTGTTCTCAACTTCATGTCTTCGGATGTGTTGTCCATATGAAAGTTACCATAATAGCATGACAATTGTGTGTACTTGTTTATCTATGATTACCACTGTCGAGGGAGCGAGAGAGAAGGAGAGAGGGAGATCAAGAGAACCCATGAACCCGGGGTCTCTTGTTTCCACAAGAGCACAACATTAGTCATGTCCTCTCCGTTGTTGAGGGTAGGGACATCTTTTATTTTGCTTGCTTTATTACTTTGTTACTTTCAATCATCAAATCAATCTCACTTGTTTCTTTGTTTTGTGCAGTGCATAGATAACTAGAATTGTGACACTCTAGTTTGAGAGAATATATTGCTTTACCTTCTTGCTCTTGCGGTTTGATACCCAATAATTCCATATTGAGAGGTGTTACATCGATCCCCTACACTTGGGGGTTATCACTACGCCAAGTCGCCGCTATAGTCCCCATAGCCATAAACCCTAGATCCATTCGTAAACCTCGTCGGGTGCATCTATAGCCCGTCGAGTTCATCTTGTAGAGTCTTTTACAATCTCGTGGTTACACCGATAATAAAGTCTGAGAGAAGTTTTACATCATCTACATCGTGTCTGTCATCCAGACATGTTGACCCGAGCCCTTGCCCAACAAATAAACTCACAAGCAATCATCGGAGAGAGATTACCGTGTGATCATGAAAACTATCCTTCATAACTCATGAATACCTACGAATTCCAAAACTATATAACCGGCGTCATCATCGTCACCAACATCCACTAGATGATCGATCTAGGGTTATTCACATAATAAACTTCACCGAGACCATCTTACTATCTCGCTGAGTCCACCTCCAACATTATAATGCATTGCACATCATCTTTGCCATTTTGCCGAGTCCGTGAAGCCACCCTCTCTGTCGATCTTCATTTTGAGGCGGATTGGGCCATCATCTCCATGTCGGAGAGGGGAGAGTCGAAATGCCAAAACACATGACCAGGAAAATAGCAAAGATATGCAAGGACGTAACTAGCTGTAGATCCAACAAAACTTAAGATTTTCCCACTAATTTTGTGGGATACACAATTATATATACTCCCTCCGTCTAAAAATAAGTGATGTGAATTTATTTAGATTCATATGTATCCATGTATTAAAATATGTCTAGATATATTCAAATTCAAATGAACCCACGACACTTATTTCAGGACAGAGGTAGTATAAAATAATGGAAAAAGCACGGTGGCATCATCAGGTGGCGTTAGACACACATGCTGCAGTCCTGCCTAATGAGTAATGACTCGTCCCGCTTTAATTAGCACAAACTGACTGCAAAGTGTAACTCCCCTGTCCACTCCACTAATCTTTCCACCTCACTCCTCCTCTCCTCCGCCCCCTCTCACGAATCCTTTCCCACTTTTCTGTTCCTGCTCATACATCGCCTAGATCTCTCCGAGCCTTCCCCCACTCCGTAATCCGAAGCAGACACGAGCTCGCATCGGGGAGATCCAACGCGTCAATAAGGTATCTATCTCCCTGTTCCAGCTCGAAAAAGCAGAAATTTTCCGGGGTGGTATTTGGGTTACAGCAGAAAATGGAAGAGGCGGGGTTTCTAGGCGCTATCTTTGCGCGTTCTGAGTTCTGGATTCCGCAGTTTGGAATGCCTCTTCGAGGCTTCCCGATTTGGGGGTGTTCTTGTTAGGGGTGTTGGTTCGACGGAAAGGGGAAAACTAGGGTGTTGGGTGCTGGCGGTGTTTTAGGAAATTAGGCTAAAACTAGGGTTCTGATTTCGAGTTCTGCACTTATCGGAGAGCTCAGACTCTTGCGGGTGAGGTTTTAGGGGTTTAGCGAGGGTTGCTTATGCGCTAAGAGAAATGACTGATGACGAGTCCTTATCTGAAACATGCAAAGAACGTGCACTAGTGGCAACGGAATTTACAGGGTTGGTGGTAGTTACTAAAAGTTTATGAACCAGCAAGGACAGAGGCAAAAAAATAGCTAGGGCAAACAACAGCAATAGAAGGGATTTCATCCCTCCTGTAGCTGCAGCCCACAGATTCCGAATCAATGCTGCAGAAGACCCATCGTCGTTGAATTCCTCCTTGTTCGTGTTTATATTTTACGGTGATGTCCTCACTTGATTTTCCTTTTTGCTTAAGTAGGGTGTTACTCCATTGTTAAGTGGTGTAGTCTTTTATAAATTAAAACAGTTTCATCCCCTGTATTTCTTGCACCACTCCTGAATCCAGATTGTCAAAGATATGAGTCCGCTCGCCAAATTAGCACTAACCTAGTTTATCCTTTTAATACCGTTCCAGGTTTTCATCGGTTCAACAGTTCTACCAGAATGATGGTTTTGGATGATTGCGGAGGTGAAGCTTGCTAAATGTAGATTCTGAAGTTCTGTCATTGCTACGTATACACCTGGATCATGGCACCACGTAGTAGATCTTCATCGAAAAGGCCTCTCTGGATTGTCGTCTTGATTTGTTTTGTCTGTGCAATAGTCACTGGTGCTTATCTTTATAAACCCCAACAGTACACGGCTTGTTACTTGTCAAATTCCTGTAGTTCTCAGCCTCCTCCAGAACCTGTGAGAGTGTACACTGATGATGAGATAGCTGCTCGTGTTGTGATAAGTGACATTGTTCGGTCACAGCCGGTTCAGTCAAAGAATCCGAAAATTGCTTTCATGTTCTTGACACCCAGTTCATTGCCTTTTGAGAAGCTATGGGAAAAGTTCTTCATGGTAACATTTTTGGCACTATCTTCGAAATTACAATAAATACATCTCTGTCTAGTCTTAATTGGCAATTTCTACATCTCAGTGGTTGAATTTGCATGATGTGATATAAATATTAATGGTTTCCCTGTTTTGATGAAAGCGATTTTATTTATCATGCATGAACTGGAATGTGCTCACTTGCATGTGCAAGAATACTGAATCCAGATGCTTGGATGTACGTTTTCAGGGACATGAAGACAGATACACAATATACGTACATGCTTCAAGAGAAAGGACAGTTCATGCTAGTCCAATATTCGCTGGAAGGGATATTCGGAGTGAAAAGGTAAATAATTAGAATCGAGTTAGAGGCCGCCTTGTTTTGTATTGTTTGACTTGTTCTACAGAGGAAAGATTTTCCGATTTATTTATAATACAGTTCCACGGATATATTCATACTACACCCGGGTGTAGTTACACCCACATATGTTTCACATAACCTAGGCAGTATGTATCATACCGGAGAGTATGTACATGTAGTATGAACTATATAATACTATTTTTGTAGTATATATACTACTTTTTAGGTATTATGTGTAATTTATTCACATACTCATCTTTTACGTACAAATATGAAGGTATTTTGAATATACAGTGCAAACAATGGGTCCACTTGCAATTTTTTCATGTAACTTGTTTTGAAGTATCTTAGATATAGTATATGAACATACTCAAACCGATAAAGTATCATATATACTTCCGTATGGTAGTATATGAGAGGAGGGTGTAATTACACCCAGGAGTAGGAAGTATTTAACCATAGTTCCACACTCTCTACTTTCATGGAATGTTGTAGTTTGTAGATTAAGACTGTGTGTATGTTAATGCTCTTGGACCAGTATGGTGTGTGGCTACTATCATGCCCTGTAAAATTGCCTGTTGTGTGATAAGCATAGTGCATCTCACACTTTACCATTTTAATTGTATGAGAAAGTAATAGTTCAGTTTACCTGCAGGTGGTTTGGGGTACAGTTTCTATGATTGATGCAGAGAGGAGGCTCTTGGCAAATGCACTGCAAGATGCTGATAACCAGCATTTTGTCTTGGTCTCTGAGAGGTTAGTCATCTCCTTTGTTCTCATCTAAATTTGAACTTCATATCCTTATCCTTATTCTAATACTTAGTTCTTATCGCAGCTGTGTACCACTGCATAACTTTGATTATGTATATAGTTACCTCATGGAAACAAACATCAGCTTTGTTGACTCGTAAGTGAACGTTCTGAAGGATTCGTTACATATGATTCTTTTTTTTTTTTGCGAAATTTGCTACAGGTGATTCTGGATGGAAGCAAGTTTTTTCTACTTAAAGTTGAACAAATGTTTGATTGAGGATTTCTGGTTTCCCTCTTATTCATAATTGCAACAAACATCATATCTTCACCACTGGCATGCCAT
Organism: Dactylis glomerata; assembly: GCA_007115705.1. Lineage (NCBI taxonomy): Eukaryota > Viridiplantae > Streptophyta > Magnoliopsida > Poales > Poaceae > Dactylis > Dactylis glomerata. The sequence continues at coordinate 3,407,864 of QXEO01000964.1, read as the reverse complement.
CTTTTTTCAGTTTCAACGATCCTGGTCCACATGGTGCTGGTAGATACTCTGACTATATGCTACCTGAAATCGTCAAGAAAGATTGGAGAAAAGGTGCACAGGTGATAATTTATATGCTTGATTTCCCTAGAAAGTGGAAGTCTCGTTTCTTTTACCACATTCAAGTTATCTAATCACATAAAATTGGATTAACGAAAATCTCATAAAGCTGACAAGGATTATATGAAATTCCTAAATATCATATGGTTCCCAAATGTTGCACCGTTTTTTTCTTTTCATCATACATTCAGAAATTATTTTTATATACATTAAATAAGCATCTAGCTCCTAATTTAAAATAGTGCCATGTTTTCGTATAGCCCAACATCCAATATTCTGACATGTTCTCCCGTCTCAGTGGTTCACAGTGAAACGGCAGCATGCAGTCCTTATTCTTGCTGACACTCTTTACTATGGAAAGTTCAAGCGCTACTGTAAGGTAAGATCAGTGAAGTGTGAAGAAAAGTATAGCGAAATATCTTGCTGTACTTTTTCTTTGAGAATCAGATTGCTACAATATGCCCCTAGATGATTTACGTATTAGACCTTTGAAAGATATCCAATATTTCATATGTTAGTAAGTAGTACTCCCTCTGATCCGAATAAAGTGTCGATGATTCAGGCTAAAGTGTCAGTGGTTTAGGCTAAGCTTAGCCTAAACTACCGACAGTTAATTTGGATCAGAGGGAGTAATAGTTATAGGAAAATTAGCTAAATCTATATGCTATTGAATAGCAATTATTTCACTAAGTTTTGCTTTGTCTTCATGATTTTGCTTCACCAGAAGTATCTAAGTCCCCACTTTCTATTTTTATATTCACGTGTGTTGAATCTTTTTACATCATCAGGGAGACAAGTCCCTCGGCCCCGGTTCCATGGGCAAATGAAACCTGGTACATAGTTTTGTCCAAACTGGACGACTATAGTTCCATCAAAACACATCATTAGAGGGTATTTGGGGATTGTGGTTCATTACACATGGTACCTATTACTGTCAACCTAGCTATCCATTCATATCTGGATTGTAGGTCCTGTTTCGGTACAGTATTAAAGCATTGTTGTCTAGTACTGTAAAGTGTAAACAATATAGAGAGTGAATCTTAATACTGCATCAATACATAACTGTTTTTTAAAGTCATTCTCCGTGACCAGAAATTGGCTTGGCTGTCCTTTCTGTATTTTGGTAGACATCATGTTGTTTCTCTTTCCTGATTTCCTGATATGTATGTTGCCGCTGATCTTGTTATCATTGCATTTTGCAGCCAGGAAATGAATGGCATAACTGCTATTCTGACGAGCACTATTTGCCGACCCTGTTTAACGTAAGAACTCAAAACAAAGGAGCTCCTAAACCAAAGTGTTTTTGTTCACTCTACTCACCAGTAATATTGTATTGTTGTCGCGCCTGCAGATGGTTGATCCAACTGGAATTGCGAATTGGTCAGTTTCACATGTCGATTGGTCAGAAGGAAAATGGCATCCTAAAGTTTATAGGGCTGTGGACACGAGCTTTGAGCTGCTTAAGAGTATAGCGGTGAGCTCTTTGTTATGCTTGGTAGTTCGTTTGCTCAGCATTTTATGGTTTTGGGTATTCTCTAACTAAACATGAAACATCTGCAGTCCATTGACGAGAGCGTTCACGTGAACAGCAACGCAAAGGTACAATTTTCCCGCCTTCACAATTTCTGCAACCAAAATGCTACAAATCTTTGTAATCATCCGATTCTTCAGGGAGAATCTCACGGTTTCTTTTGGTCTTGCAGCATCAAGCGCAGAGAAGGCCGTGCGTGTGGAATGGAATGAAGAGACCCTGCTACCTATTCGCGCGCAAGTTCTACCCCGAGGCGCTCGACACCCTGATGAATATTTTCTCAAATTTCACCGTCATCTGAGCTTGAGGCAAGAAGAGGCCTTCGAGGATTCTTCCTACACCCCGGAGTCGTTGCACGCCATGGCGTAGTTGTATTATAACTATTGTTAGAATCCTGCTCTATCGATCGTTAGGTGTTATTCTTTAGGTCTTGAAATGACAATTTTTTTGCTAGCATGAACAGCGGCAATTTCTTGCACATAAGAGAATGCAACTCCAAAGTTGGTGATGTATTGTGCTGTGCTAAAGGATGATCGTCTGAGGCTAGGAAAGGAAACGAAACCGTGCACGCTACACAGAATACGTGCTCACGGTTTCGTCTGTTTTCTTGCCGGCCGGTGGCGGCGGCTGGAGAAATCTTCAGGCTGTGCTGAGCGACCGTTTTGTCAACACAGATCAGACTCATACACCTTCTAACCAATACTAATTCGTAAAAAGAAAAATCAGAAGAAGCCACATCATTAGAGGGTACGCGTCAATATGTTTCCTCCGGTTCACATTGGATGGTTTTGACTTCGGATGCTGGATTCCAACGGATAAGCTTAAGAAAAGAGACTAGCTAGGCGATAGTACTTGTTGCCGTGTACGTTGTGTGATCTGAGAGAACATAAACTATCATCCGGATGGTGTAACCAATCCTATATGAGCAACTGCAAGCTCAAGTAAACCAGATTTGTTGGTGTCAGCTCGTGTGGTTGCAGGTCTGCCTCTTCGATCTATGGATGTCATCTTTGGCATGATTGCTGCTCTGGTGCGCTGATCTTAGCACGATGAATTCTTGTTCTAAAATACGGCAATCTATTCCCACTTCGGTGAGAGAATTGCGAGGATGGTAGCATGCTTTTTGCTCGCTCTAGTGCTTGTAGTCTTCGTTAGGTGAGCTCTTTGTAATGTTGTTGATGATTATTAGTAGATCAGTGAAATTTTCGCAAAAAACCTCTAACTAATATAACAGGTATGTTGGAAATTAGTTGAGAGGGATTAGTAAATAAACAACTTAAGACTTGGATCGCGTGGGAGTATGTGTTTTATATTAAGCATTAAGACCTGCCATAACGATGTTGTTCTTAAGAAGACATGAGTAGCTCATTTCTTATGGATTATTCATAGGAGACGATGGCTCGAGATATGTTCATCTAATGTGGATTATGGTCTAGCAATAAGCTATGGGCTACTAAGGGTGTCATGTATTTTCTAGTGCGTTGGTTGAACTTTGTATCTTTTTTTTCACTATATAATACCTTACATTAAAACTTGATAATGAAAAAGACTATATGCATCAATTAATACGGAGACATGGGCTTCCCTTTTCCAAACAACAAATATAGAAAATTCAAGAGGTATGCAATTCGGGCGAGGATGAATTAAAAGGAGTTGTCAAATAAGTATTATATACCTTCTCTTTAGATACTCCACTCATCCATAGTCTGTTTATAGAGGAGTGCCTGAGTGCTTTCCGGTGGATTTCTTCTTTTTACATGAATTGAAGTACACTAATAGATGCAGTTAGAAGTCCTTACATACCAGTGGCGGACCGAGAAGAAAAATACAGTGGGGGCCGAACACTTGAGTGGGGGCTTCTCTTTAGCAAATTCAAATGATTTTAGAGATTTTCATAGAAATATGCAAAGATTTTCCAACAATTCAGAAATTTGAGTGGGGCCAAGGCCCCCACTCAGCCCTTCTTCGGTCCGCCCCTGTTACATACCGCACCTGACATGGTAGCACTGACATGTGGGGTCCACATATCAGGGTCTCTAACATCGGTGAGTGGGGATTTGATGCATTAGCAGGTGAGTGGGGATTTGATGCACATCCGCGCCACTGCTCCCTCCATTTTGAAAATTTTGAAACTTTTTTAGTTTTAAACATTTCCCAAAAAAATCTCAGGAATATGTGTACATGGGTCGTATATCCGTGCGAAGTTGCGATAATAAAATCGTTCTGTTTTGAGCTATAGAAAAATATTGACCACGTATAAGACTTAAAACATTCCTTTTTTTGACAATTTTTTTGTCTTTTTTGAGTAGCTTAAGATATAATGTATTTTTAATAATGAATTTTCTTGCCTACATTAAGGATATGTATATCTAGCTATATATATTTCTCTTCAGAATTTTTGAAGACCTAAACATACAAGATCTATTTTTTTAAAAAATGAGGTGCCCATGTGTTACAATGTCCACCTCAGAATAAAGTCTCGTTTGAATGCTCTCCGTTTCGTAACCGCCGCTTATTTTTCATAGCGACAAAGAGCGAACTTCTGACTCTCCGAAAATTTAACAGCGTGGAGGGCTTCCGAATGGGAGGCCCTAAACAATGAAGTTCAAGTTGGAGTTCGTTTCCCACACCCCAGGAGCTCACACATAGACGCTCGATCGCTTTGCCCCAATCGAGGTTTTGTGCGTTTCCGGCCAGCCGGCTGGCCGGCGGCGCCGGCACGAGAGATCTCGAGTCTGTGTGCTGCTGCACAGACGACGGTTTTCCAACCGGAGCGTCACATATTATCCAAAGGATATTATCCAAAAGAGGGCATTGTTGTCGCTGTGGTTTCTCCGATCCGTGCCGCATGACTTGAACGCACAGACCTAGCTAAGAAAAAGCGAATTGCCGATCGGTGACTCATGATCGCGATCTTGTACTAATCTCGAACTTGGGTTCCTAACAATTAAAGGACTCTAAAGATTGCCACGTATTTACTTCAAGATAACTTTAACTGCCTGTTAATTTTTACCGTTTTACACAGAAAATTTCTAGGGTAAATAACTACTCTACTCATAATCAGCTCAAAAGAGCAGTTTTGTACTATGTAGATAAGCAGGATTTTGATCAAGAGTAGATAAGCAGATACTTCCGCAAAGAAAAGAAAAAGCATGCTTATCCAAATCCACGTCATTTCTTCTTCTTCTTCCTCGCACACCACCCAAACAATAACGCAAAGGTAAAAAATAAACTAATCGAGCGCGCGCTTCGCTGTCTCCGCCTTATAAATCAGGCGACGCCACGCGCGCCCACGCGACGAAGTCCATACACCACGCCAGCGCGCTCACCCGGTCTCTTCTTCTTCAAGTCCGTCTTCCACGCCCGCTCACGAGGCCACTCAGTCACACACAGCTCGTTCAACGCCCCCGCCGGCCCGCAACCCAACTTATACTCCAGCGCACACCAACCCAGCTCCTGCTTTCTCTCCGACCGACCTGGTCTCGACTCTCGACTCAATAATCAGCTAGCTTGCTCGCCATGGGGTGCGGCTTCTCGTCGGCGTCCGGCGGCGCGCTGCGGCCGTTCGCGGGGGTGCGCGTGATCCACACCAACGGCTACGTGCAGGACTTCGACGTCGCCGACGGGGCGGCGCCCGTCACCGTGGCGCGCGCCACCGCCTCCTGCGGCGCCTCCTCCTCCGGCTCCTCCGGCTCCAGCTACGTGCTCTGCTCCTCGGCGCACCTGCTGCAGCCGGGCCGCGCGCTGTTCCGCCCGGACGACGCGCTCCAGCCGGGCAGCGTCTACTTCCTCCTCCCGCACTCCGTCTTCCAGGCCGAGTCCTCCGCCGTCGACCTCGCCTGCCTCATGAACCGCCTCACAGCGCTCGCCCGCAAGGGCGGCGGCTGCGCTCCCGCGCCCTGCCCCGTCGACTCGCTCTTCGCCGGCCAACCCGAGGACCAGCCGACGACCACGAAGCCCGCGGGCGCCCCGCGCCTCGCCGGCAAGTGCTGCAACTCCGCCAAGGCGCAGTGGCGGCCGCAGCTGGACCGCATCGACGAGTCCATCGGCCGCTCGTCCATGCGGAGCACGGCGTCCACCTGCAGCGCTCTCAGCCAAGATTAGATCTTTTCTTTTGCTAGCTAGCTAGCTTCTTCTTTGTTGTTGCCGTACGTCATTTGTGGCTGTTGTTTTGTGATCTGTAGCATGGTAATTTAGCTGAGCTGCTTTCCGTGAGTGCCATCAAGAAACTAGTTTAGATTTCTTCTGGAGTAGCTTCTATTGTTGTTCTTGTTGGTTGTGATTTGTACAATGGAAATTTAGTTTTAGTTATGTTTTTTTAGAGGACTTTTACAGTACCCTGAAATTAACACGAACCGTCCATTTCTATTAATCCAGTGGCTTGTGTGGTGTGGTACTCCACCGTTGGTAAACAGAGTACTCACTCAAAAATTCAGGGAGTACCTCCACCGGTGGGGTATTTTGGTCTTTCACGTCTCAAATTTTTGGTCCAAAGTTCTTCCCATCGAGATTGTAATCCCCAAATCAGATCGATCGGAAATAAGAGGAGTTTCTGACCGGGACGAGACTACGCGCGGCCTTGGCGGACAGCCCACAGACGGAGGAGCGTTGACGGTGGGGCAGGAGTAGGGGCCATGGCTGCCGCCGACAGTGGGGAATAGGAGGAGTACCGCGCACCTTTTCGCGCATCGCTACTCGCCATGGCTGCCGCCGCCGGAGAACGGGAGAAGGAGCACCATACACTGGCCCGCGCTATGCTCCGCGCCAGAGCTGCCGTCGCTGGCAGGGAACGCATTCCACTCTGACTGAGTTATGCTATACTGCCATGGACGCGTATATCTGCTAGTACTACTAAGTCAAGTTGCTTCTCCAGCGAATCATGTTTTGATGATTTTAAGTTCTCGCTAAATCAATCGTTCATAAGGAACAAGAATTTATAGGCTATTATCTCAGTCAGTAGAAGCAAATAATTAGGCAAAAAGAACATCTCGATATCTCGCAATCGCTCATAAAGCACGTTGTAGTACTACGAGTATCAGAACACATGATAAGGCCGCCGGCGTGAGATGATATGGATCAGTCATGGGCGCTGGCGATCTGGACCAGCTCGTCCTCAGGGATTACGCGGATTGTGCAGTTGGCGTCATGCCGTCACTCTGGTTCACCTTGCCGGAGACTAGCCACACCGGGTAGGTCATGAACACCCCGACCTTGCAGTCGTGCGAGGCGGCGCGATCCGCCTGGCGTGAGGAAAAATCAATCCAGATCGTGAGGGCTCCTGTGGCTATTGGGATGATAGGATCAAAAGTCTGAACTACCCTCTGTTATTGACGGCCAGATTTAGCTGGTACTCCTGCGTGTGGTTTTGGAGTACCGGGTATTGTAAAATCCCTCTTTTTTTATCATGAGCGCTAGATAGATTCCTCTGCTTGTTTCTGCGTCGGATTGCTCATCACCTCAATTTAGAAGTTCGGGTGAGGTCAGAGATCAAATGGTTTAAATCTCCAACTACATCGGATCAGTAGTGACACTGTACAAAACAATATATATAGTACTAACAATGATAATAAGGAATCAAGGATAGTTAGGTTAACTGGGCAAGCGCCATTGGTCCAGCTTGATTAGCTACTTGCAGTTCATGGTCTGAGATTCCTCTAGGACTCCACATCCACAGGCTGCTAAGCAAGTGGAGCTACTAGTTAGCGTAATTCATTCATTTGACTTTGGCAAGCGGGAGATTCATTTGTACTAATCTATGGGAAAAGTTGATGATTACTTACTTAATTATTTAGTGTTAAGAAAAGAGGAGGGCAGCGGAGGCGGGCTGCTCTCATCTTCCATGTAGTATGTACTGCGATGCTGCCACCCCAACTAACGTTGGTACTCTGTTTCCTTTTATGAAGATCCAGACAACACCCACCGTATAAATCCAAAATGTTTTGACCCTCCTTTCGTCTTCAATTAGCCGCCTTTGTCCGTCACTGTATCTGCTCGAAAATAGTTGGCGTCCTAAAGAAGCAGTACAGTACTCTCTTAGTGTCTAGATACATGTAGACAAATTTGCGACCACTAATTTGGAACCAAGGCAGTAATTCTTTCGTACCAAATTAATTGTCATAGCTTTGGTAAAATTTTGTCTAGACATGAATGTATCTAGATGTGTTTCAGTATCCATATTCGTCTGCATCAATTAATTTAAAACAGACAGAGTAGCATACTAATTTTACACACTAAAAAATAATGTTGCATCCGAATCATGTGCCAATGTCTAAAACGAATGAACTTTCGAACAACCCGATTACATTTCGCACGTAGCTACAATGCCACTTCACCCGTTTCAAATTAAGTGTCTCAACATTATCCATTTTTTATCAAAAAATGGGTAAAGTTGAGACACTTAATTTGAAACGGGGGGAGTACCATTCACGTGGTTAGCTACAAGGTGCAATAGCATTGCCGAGCTCCATCCATGTCACCAGACGGAGTACATTTTGGATGCAGGTAGAATGCTACCAGTTCCGTTTGAAACTATGAGACGATTTGGGCAGGCTAATTAGCTACCCAAAACGTCTTATAATGTGGAGCATTTTAGTAGTATTTAGTTGATCAAGTAGACTATGCAAACATTGTTGAATCCCGAATACAAGTTAATTTATCTCGAGCAATGTAGGTTGGTTAACTAGAACTGCAGAGTGCCATCCGGATACGGCAACCGCAAATCTCCAGGACGAATCCCTGCTAGGATAGGTTGGTTGTGAGATATTCGTCGTCAGGTCGATGTCTCCACGGCCAGCACGACGGATGTGAAACCATCGACATAACAAAGGGAGTGTCTAGGTTCTAAGTCAATATAGAAACTTTTATTTCTACCTACGATGATCTTAATCATTGCAGATTTTTTTATCGACTACAAACTGAAGCACTTTACCAATTTTTCAGTTTTTGCAGGTAAAGAACTGGCTCGCAGAACCCATCACCTGCATACGCGAAATCTCCGGGCATACCCTGCAATAGCAAGGCTGCTCCTGAGAATCTGTCAGCACGAACAAATAATACGTACCAGTAGATATGTGAAACCACAGCGACAGAAACGATGGACACTTACGCAAAACCTCTGAGAAACAATTCCGCCCAGGGTTCACATAGCATCGAGTTGGCCAAGCCATCTCTTTCATCGTCTAGTTTCGTACGCCCACAGATAACATCAAGTTGGCCAGGCCGTCTCTTTCAGCGCCAAGTTTCGTACGCCCACAGATAAACAACAGCAGCACAGTATAGTATACGCGGGGAAAGATGTCCCAAGTAGCAAGCTTTGTTCCTTTCCATCGCCATCGGCTGACTGTCCCTGTGGAAATATTGCGCCATGCTGGAGTAGATAGTTACTCACAGCGTCACTAGCCCGAGCGCGACTCTTTCAGGCCGATCTTGGGTAACATAGGAATTGAAGAACATATATATTCTACTTGTTGCTGATGAGACGAACCGTAGCGTTCCGGAGATCGTACTTCTTACGCTTTGTTTGAGTCAGTCCTACGACCCCTTCTGGCTGAGACACGAATTCTAACCTATCTGAGTCGTAGAATGTGGCGTTTACCTAGCTAGCACTTAGATCCGGCTCTACCCAAACTTTTCTAGTTAACCCTAAAATTACCCACTTGTCCGTTGACATGGTCGAGTATCCAACACTGGAGTGGAGTCGGCAGCAATGGCGATGTGCCTGCCGCCATTTGTCGCTGACGGTGTCCGGTCAAAATTATAAGCTTAGCCGCCTATCTCTCTAAACCCCAAGAAACAATGGTGCGAGGTGTAAAGGTTTTGGTGGAGCGTTCATAGACTAGGCACAAATCCAGTGTCCCGGTGTGGTTGTCCAGGACTTTGTCAACCCGATGATGCTGTTTCTTTTTCTTATTTACCATTTCGCCAGAAACGGTCGCTTATCGCCTCTGGCCGAATGGCGAATGGTTGTATAACATTATAGAAGGGACTGAAATGGTTTTGAGTGTTCGAGGAAAAAATAACCACCTACAGAAATGACTACTGATTCTTTGGGTGTGAGGTTATCAGTTATAATGGTGACATCTACACTGAGACGTACTCCCTCTGTCCACGAAAGAATGTACTTCTAACTTTGTTAGAGAGTCAAACATTTTTGACTTTGACCAAGTTTTTACAAAAATGTAACAATATTTATCAAAAGGAAAACTATATGATGAAAATATATTTCATCATGAATCTCATGATACTAATTTGGTGGCATATGGTGCATTTTTATATAAACACGGTCAAACTTTAAAAAGTTTGACTCTCCCAGATAATTAGAAGTACACTCTTTTAAGAACGTAAGGAGTACTAATCAACGAGTATGATAGATATGGATACCAACACGACATTTCCAAAACGTTCCAAGGACAGGTATGCTGACAGTTGACACATGTCTGAAAAGAAGAATCTACCACACGTCCACACTGATAGTCCAATTTGACAAATTAATGGCCTATTTTTTTGCGTTTTTGCAGAAAAAATAAGAAATATCAAAATTCAAATGATTCAAATCTCCAACTACGTCGGATCAATAGGGACAGACTGTTAAACAATGTATACAGTACTAACAATGATAATAACAGGGAATAAACGATAGTTAGGTTAATTAGGCAAGCGCCATTGGGCCAGCATGATTGCTACTTGCAGGTCTTGCACTGGATTCCGCGGGCAGCTAGGCAAGTGGAGCTACTTTAGAGTAAGTAATTCACTCATTTGACTTTGCAAGTGCTTATATGATTCATAATCTATGGGCAAGCTTGATGATTAGTGTTAATTACTTCCTTCATTTTAAAATACTATAAGATATTTTAGCTTTGTGAAATAAATATATCTAGACATCTTTTAGCGTGTAGGTTTACTTGAATATACACTAATGGTGTCTAGATACATTTACTTCGCAAACCTAAAACTTTTTATATTTTGAAACGGAGGGAGCAGATGACAAAAAGAGGGAGAGTGAGGCGGGCTGCTGTCCCTCATCGACGTTAATGCGAAGCTGACACCCCAACTAACCTTTCACTGGTTTCCTTTCCTGACGATCAAAACAACACACCCACCGGATAAATCCAAATGCGCTTTTGTGTTGTACAATACAAGTAACCGCTTTGTTTCCTTCTTGTGCTGCATTGTCTGTTTGAAAATAAATGGCGGCGTACGCCATAAAGACGTATTCGCAGAGTAAGACTTCTGAGTATGCAGAAAAATACTACAGTACTATCTCCGTTTCAATGAATAAGGCTTATATTTTTTTGAAAAAGTCAAACAATATAAAATATGACCAAATTTTTCGCACTAATATTTGGATAAAAGTGGAGAATAAATTAGGGTGGGTTCGTCTACCAAGAACTGCCAACGAGATATTCGCGACGCCTCTGTCAGCACGAACAAAACAATACTCCTCCCAGCAGAGATGCGAAACCATCGACATAAACCATCGGCACACCTCTGAACAATTCCTCCGAGGATTCACACATGACGTTTTCAGCATCATGTTAGACACCTTGTCTCGTACGCCCACAGACATTATACGCGGGGAAAGATGACCCCAACTTGCAACTAAGGCAACTGGCAAGTAAAACTTCCCACGAAAATATCGCAGCATGGGTGACCCACCACCACCAGGGACCTTCGGTTCTTAAAGCGTCACTAACTCGGTAACCTAGGAAGAGATGATTCGTGCCGCCGATTGTTGCTGACGCGGTGTAGCGGTTGACATGGCGGTGTGTGCCTGCCGCCGTTAATTAGTCGCTGACAGTACCAAGCAAAGCTCTATGCTTGGCCCGTCTCTAAACCCCAAGAGATCCTGATCCTCGGTGCATCTGTCAAGTTCTTGGTGGAACGTCCATAGGTTAGGGACAAATCCAGATCCTCGGTGCAGTGCAGCTGTCTATGACTTGGTCAACCCAGGACGCTGATTTTTTTACGCCTTTGTAGCAGATCAACTTGCAGAAGATGCATCTGTTCGAAGGTAACAAAAGGAAACTCATGTTAACTTTCATGTACTAGCCAACGCAATAAAAAAATTTGCACCGATGAAAAATTTGGGGGCAACAACAGTTTTTCAATTAGTTGCACAAGCGGAAACTAGAACTTGGGACCTATACGGTGTTAAACTTTATGCAATAGCCAATGCAACCAAAAATACATGGGAATGTTAGACAATCTAAGTGAACTATAACAATTGACACCAGACTTGTTAAAGTATCCGCTAAAAGTGAGCTGTCTATTCGCATGCCTCAGCCTCAGCAAAGTATAATTCTCATGATGTTGTGGGTCTAAGAGCAAGGGCCCTGAATTCCTGATATCGGTCACGTCCTTTTTAATTTTGTCCATTTTCTTTTTTTCTTACAGTTAGCATGTCACCTATTGGCTAGCGGAGAGGTTCGCTTGTCCCCAAATGGTAGCATGACATCTCTTATAATAGCGGCCTCGACACGATAATAACCTCAGACTACTAATCAAAGGGTATGATAGATATGGACACCAACATTATATTTCCAAAATGCTCCAAGTGTGTAGACAGTTGACATATGTCTGAAAAGAACAAGTGTGTAGACAGTTGACATATGTCTGAAAAGAACACTCTACACTGATATTCCAATTTAACCAACGGCCTACCTTTTGCATCTTTTGCAGAAGAGTAAGAAATGCATAGTAAAAACTTCAGGTTCGTCTGGTTTCGTATAGAAACTTCCACGATTGTAGATGCTAGCAAACTAGTAGTAGGAAATAAAGCTCATGATTATACTTCAAGCATATCTCATAGTAGGGGAGTTGGAAAAGGTACTGGTGCTGCGCAGAAGATAAGATTTCTTCATTTCCTTCACCATTGACCTCATCGACCATGGTTACAGGCTTACAGCAAGCTTCACCTGGCTAAACCCTTCTACCGCTTCCGCTGGGAATCCAATCTCGCAGCAAGCATTGATCATGCAGGTTTAGGAGAGCATGCTCTACATCGGATCAGTAGTGACAGATGTAAATAATAATGATAATAACATGAATGGGTAGGTTAATTAGGTAAGAGGTCTTGGTCTGAGATAGCTTTGGACTCGCCGCACAGGCAACTAGCTAGGCAAGTGGAGGTACTGGTGAAGATGTCTATGACTTTGTCAGCCCATCTATTCTAGTTGCATCTACATGGAGGTAATAAACAAAGGTAGCTGCAGTGATTGTTAATTATGTGCTAAAAATGGGGAATTTAGGAAATATCTGCAACTTCAGGATCCCAAATTATATAATGCTCGTGCTGTTATGGGTCCTGAACTCCTGATGCCGGTCGCGGCGAGGACGGTAACATTATTTCTTCATTTTCTTCCTTCCATTTTTTCTCGTTAGGATCTCGACGATTGGCTAGCGAAGTGTGACGCTGGTTGTGTAACATTTCCTAGAAAAAGACATGAAATGTGTCCGCGTGTTCAAGGAAAAAGTGTCCACATACAAAAACAGCTACTGAATATCTGCTCCTTGGGTGTGATGTTATCATTTATAACAGCGACATCGACACAAGCATGACCTCACCTCACAATACTAATCAATGAGTATGATGGATATGGATACCAACATGATATCTTCAAAATGTTCAAAGTACGGGCATATTGACAGTTGACATATGTCTGAAAAGAACCCACCACACTGATAGTCCAATTTGACCAATAGCCTACAGTTTTGCATAGCGGCTGAACAGTAAGTAATATCAAATTCTTTTTTCAGGTCTGTCTGGATCAGTATAGAAACTTCCACAGCTCTAGATGCTAGCAAACTAGAATAGGAAGCAATATTCAGGACTATACTTCAAGCATATCTCAATGTAAACTAGTAGTGGAGTTAGAAATGTTACCCGTGCTGTGTAGAAGAGAAGCTTTCTGCATCTTCTTCACCTTTGACTTCAATGTAAGATACAGCAGTACTACATCCTGACGTCTCTTTCCTCACACCCATCTCCACCCTTACATCCAGAGCACGTCCCCAATTAATTCTCATCAACAGCATATAAGTTCGACATGAGCGCACATAATTCCCCCCATGGCCGGGCTCCATGTCGATCACATCTCGTTCAAAAAAAAAATGTCGATCACATGATCAATCACCTTCCTTGCTTAACTGATATTTCCATGATCATGACATGCTCATCGACCTTGACAACCTCAAGCCGCACATCGTCAAACACTTCCAGCGCCTATACCAGGCGTTCATTCTCCCAGCAAGCATTGATCATGCAGGTCCAAGAGACGAGGCTCTTCGTATTTCCTATGCTGGCGAACAACATGCCCACTTCAGCAAGCCGCCAGCATCCACCATGCTCTTAAAATGATTAGATGTCATGTGGGGTAAGAAGTTCCAGCGGAGGAGGAGGTCTGCCCCAGACCCACAGGTTCCAGCTCCAAGCCGCGATGCACCAGGAGTTTAGAGTTTAGATGGATACGTATTGCTTGCTTCCTTTTTTAATTATTAGTGTCAGGTTTTGGAAAGTGGAAAGGTTTGTCCCGTAGAAGGTTTTCCTGCCACTTCCAAATAATTAGAGTTTCTTTCTTAGACTACAAGTTGTAATTGGACTATATAAGTCCACCCCACGTTTGATTAATAAAGCAAGCAGAAAACAATCTATCTTCTCACCTCGTGCTCCTGCGCCCCGGCGCCTCCTCTCTCCTCCTTCTCCGATCATAGGTCGACGGGACTACCGCCCTCGTCCTCCAACCTCCCACAACTACAACCTCCGGTCTATTCCACCCCCAACACGTGACAACTTGGTATCAGATTCATCCTCGATCCCGGCGGCTTCCATGGCACCGCCGCTGCCCCTTCCGCAAACCCTAGAAGAGCTGGCCGCCAAGCAGCAGGAGGACCAGGACGCCGTGATCGCCACCCTCAACAGCCTCTCCGAGGAGAATCAAACCGCGAGGGATGAACGCGCCGAGGACCGCGCCACCCTCAAGAACATTGCCGAGACGCTCCAAAAGCTCCAGGGCCAGCTCGCCGATACGACGCAGCAACAACGCGCGCAAAATCTGGCCATCCTCCGACTTGAAGGGCGGGGCGCGCCTCAACTTGGTGGCCTCGGGATCCTGCCGCCGCCTGCGGCTACATCACAAGCCGGGGACCGGGCCACGCTGTCGGATCCTTCTGAGCGTGCGCCGCGACTCTACAAAATCGACTTTCCCCTCTTTGACGGGGCAAGCGACCCACGGCCGTGGCTGACACGTTGCAACCTGTTCTTCCTCGGTCAACGGACGCAGGATTCTGATAAGACGTGGCTCGCCTCCTACCACCTCACCGACATCGCCGCCTTATGGTACGGCCACCTCGAGGCAAAACTAGGCCAGCGGCCCTCATGGGGAGAGTTTCAAACACTCATCTCCAATCACTTTGGACCACCGACACGCGCAAACCCCTTTGGTGAGTTGATCTCGACACGCCGCTCCGGCACCGTGGCGGATTACACCAAGCGTTTCCTTGAGAATCTCTCTCGTGTTCGACCAATTGCCGACGCCGAGGAGCGTGATATCTTCACCAATAATTTGGGCGAGCCCATGAAAACTCAGGTCGAGATGTTGAAGCCTGCAACTCTGGAAGCTGCTATGGACTTGGCAATTTCATTTGAGCACCTCAACACCGTCACCGGAGCCACGGCCGCAGCTGCTCGGCCGAGCCGCCCAGTTCGGCCCCTGACCAGCCCTGCGACAGTACCAGGCTCCTCTGGCTCCGCACCAGCACTGGTATTCAAGAAGCTCACTCCGGCCGAGATGGACGACCGGCGCGCTAAAGGGCTTTGCTTCAATTGTGATGAGCAGTTTGTTCGGGGCCATCGCTGCAAACGCCTTTTTTACATCCAGTCAGCCGACGATGAAGATGAACCATTAGAGGAATTTCAGGAGGCTACAATCTCGCTTCTTGCTGTCACAGGAATTCCCACTAGCGACACCATGCAGGTCGCTCTTCGTATCGGGGATCGTGACCTCGTCGCCTTGCTGGATTCCGGGAGCACGCATAACTTTATCCATGAGGAGCTGGCCTCCGTCGTTGGGATACCCTTCTCCTCCGACCGCCGTCTCGGGGTCACAGTTGCTAATGGTGATAAGGTGACCTGTCGGGGACTCCTCAAACATGCTGCTATCACAATTGACAAGGAACGCTTCCTTGTCGACCTGCACGCTATCCCATTGGGCGGATTTGATGTGGTGCTCGGCACGCGCTTCCTCAAAACACTAGGGCCAATCCTGTGGGATTTCAATACACAGTGGATGTCGTTTTGGCACTTGGATCACCGCGTGGAGTGGACAGGTCTTGGCTCACCAGGAGGACCGGCCCAATTACATGCATGCGACAGCAAAGACCTCCTCAGCAGCCTCCTGGCCACATTCTCCGACGTCTTCGCCGAGCCTCAGGGACTGCCGCCGCCACGCAAACATGACCATCACATTCACCTGATTCCAGGGACGCAGCCTGTTGCTGTACGGCCGTACCGATATCCGGCTATACAAAAGGACGAATTGGAGAGACAATGTGCTGAGATGCTGGCCCGTGGCCTTATCCGCCGTAGTTCATCGGCGTTTTCATCACCGGTCCTACTCGTCAAGAAGCATGATGGTACTTGGCGTTTCTGTATCGACTACCGTGGACTCAACCTCGTCACTATCAAAGACAAGTTTCCTATTCCAGTTGTCGATGAGTTGCTGGATGAACTGAAGGGCGCCCGCTTTTTCACCAAATTAGACCTCCGATCCGGCTACCATCAAGTGCGGATGGCTCCTGAAGATATCCATAAGACGGCTTTTCGCACCCATGAGGGACTCTTCGAGTTTGTGGTGATGGCTTTTGGACTCACCAATGCTCCAGCAACATTCCAAGCACTAATGAACGAAGTACTCCGTCCCTTCCTTCGTCGCTTTGTACTGGTATTCTTTGACGATATTTTGATATACAGCTCCTCCTGGTCGGATCACCTGCGTCATGTCAAGCTCGTTTTGGAGGCTATGCGCACACATCAGCTTTTTCTCAAGCGCTCCAAGTGCTCATTTGGGGAGGAATCCATGGCTTACCTGGGACACGTCATCTCTGCAGCAGGAGTTGCCATGGACAGCGATAAGGTCCTCGCCGTGGTGGACTGGCCAATTCCGCGCTCCGTTCGCGCTGTGCGTGGTTTCTTGGGACTTGCAGGCTACTACCGCAAGTTCATTCGAGGTTTTGGCACAATTGCCGCACCCCTAACGGCACTTCTCAAGAAAGATGGATTTCTCTGGACCTCTCAGACGGCCACCGCGTTTGACACTCTCAAGACTGCCCTCGCCACCGCTCCGGTGCTCCAGTTACCTGACTTTGCAATTCCGTTTATTGTGGAGTGCGATGCTTCTGGGTCTGGTTTCGGTGCTGTACTGCATCAAGGCGATGGGCCAATTGCCTATTTCAGCAAAGCCATAGCTCCTCGACATGCCTCTCTAGCCGCTTATGAGCGGGAGCTCATTGGTCTGGTTCAAGCCGTTCGCCATTGGCGACCATATCTTTGGGGCCGCGCCTTTGTCGTCAAAACTGACCACTACAGCCTCAAGTTTCTGTTAGACCAACGCCTTGCCACCATACCTCAGCATCATTGGGTGGGCAAATTATTGGGTTTTGATTTCACTGTGGAATACAAACCAGGTCGTCAAAACATCGTCGCCGACGCGCTATCTCGCCGCGATGCGCCTACAGGACACACATGCGCCATCACCGGGACTTCTTTTGATCTATTTGAAGCCCTACGTCAGGCCGCACTTACAGACCCGGCACTGATAACATTTAGAGAGCAGTTGGAATCTGGCGAGTTGGGGCAACCTTGGGCTCTCGTCGATGGCATCGTTACTTTTCAGCAGCGAGCTTATGTGCCACCCGCATCACAGCTGGTAGCGGAGGTACTGTCTATGGCTCACGATAGCGGTCATGAAGGCATACAAAAGTCGCTGCATCGCCTCCGTCGGGATTTTCATCTACCTCAAGCACGGTCCGCCCTACAGCAATATATCCGCTCTTGTCCGGTTTGTCAACGCAATAAAACGGAGCAACTGCATCCGGCTGGCCTGTTACAGCCTTTGACGGTACCATCTCGTGTCTGGGAAGACATCTCCATGGATTTCATTGAGGCATTACCAAAAGTGGGCGGTAAAAGTGTTATTCTTACAGTGGTGGATCGTTTCTCCAAATACGCCCATTTTATTCCGTTAGCACATCCATACACGGCTGAGTCTGTTGCTAAAGCCTTCTCTGACAACATCGTCCGTCTTCATGGTTTTCCAACATCCATCGTTTCGGACAGGGATGTGGTGTTCACTTCCGGATTTTGGAAGGCCTTGTTTGCAGCCGCAGGCACACGCTTGCACATGAGTTCTGCCTTCCATCCACAATCCGATGGACAATCGGAGGCTGTAAACCGCGTCATCACCATGTACCTTCGTTGCATCACTGGGGATCGTCCACGCCAGTGGCTCCAATGGCTGCCATGGGCAGAATACTGCTACAACACTTCATATCATTCAGCTTTGAAGGACACTCCTTTCAAGGTGGTTTATGGACGGGATCCCCCATCTCTCCGGGACTATACTCAAGGAGAAATTCGCAATCAGGCGGTCGAACAGCAGATCATCGACCGCGACCAGTTCTTAATAGACGTCCGTGAACGTCTCCTTCAAGCAGCGCAGCAGTACAAACATTACTATGATGACAAGCATCGGGCCCTTTCCTTTGATGTGGGCGAGTGGGCTTGGCTACGCCTGCAGCACCGCCCAGCGGCATTCCTCGGAGCAGGCGCAAAAGGCAAATTGGCACCCAAATATTATGGGCCTTTCAAGGTCTTGGCTAAAATTGATACGGTTGCTTACCGTCTCGAGTTACCCCCTCGCGCCCGCATCCACGATGTCTTCCATGTCGGAGTACTGAAGAAATACCATGGTCCACCTCCTGAAAGTCCACCGAAGCTCCCTCCACTATTTCAAGGTCGAGTACATCCAACTCCTGTACAAGCACTGCGTGCTCGTATTGCTCGGGGTATCCAGCAGGTGCTCATCCAGTGGGAAGGACAGCCGGCGTCTGCTGCTTCTTGGGAAGATGTCACAGCCTTCCGTGACCGTTATCCCAGCTTCCAGCTCGAGGACGAGCTGTTTCAGAATGGAGGGGGAGATGTCATGTGGGGTAAGAAGTTCCAGCGGAGGAGGAGGTCTGCCCCAGACCCACAGGTTCCAGCTCCAAGCCGCGATGCACCAGGAGTTTAGAGTTTAGATGGATACGTATTGCTTGCTTCCTTTTTTAATTATTAGTGTCAGGTTTTGGAAAGTGGAAAGGTTTGTCCCGTAGAAGGTTTTCCTGCCACTTCCAAATAATTAGAGTTTCTTTCTTAGACTACAAGTTGTAATTGGACTATATAAGTCCACCCCACGTTTGATTAATAAAGCAAGCAGAAAACAATCTATCTTCTCACCTCGTGCTCCTGCGCCTCCTCTCTCCTCCTTCTCCGATCATAGGTCGACGGGACTACCGCCCTCGTCCTCCAACCTCCCACAACTACAACCTCCGGTCTATTCCACCCCCAACACGTGACATTAGATCTCTTACTACATCGGATCAGTAGTGACAGACTGTAAATAATACTCCCTCCGTTTCAAAATATAAGATGTTTTAGCTTTATGAAGCAAATGTATTTAGACATCTTTTAGTGTGTAGGTTCACTCGAATATACACACTAAAACGTGTCTAGATACATTTGCTTCACAAACCTAAAACATCTTATATTTTGAAACGGAGGGAGTATGTAATAAAAACATGAATAGATAGGTTAATTAGGTAAGAGACATTGGTCACTACAGCTTGATTGCTACTGGCATGTCTTTGTTTGAGATAGCTCTAGACTCAACATCCGCAGGCAAGTGGAGCTACTAGAAAAATCATTTGACTTCTGCGCACACAGGATTAACTTATAATAATCCACGGGCAAAGTTGATGACTAATTAATAGAGTGTTAAGAGAGGAGGGGAGTGTGCGGGTGGGCTGCTGTGTGGGTGTCACTCTCCCTCATCGGTGTAATGTGAAGCTGCCACCCCAACTAACCTTTCCTATATTTCCTTTCCGACGATCGAAACAACACCCACCGGATAAATCCAAATGTTTGCCCATCTACTCTACTCTGACAAATGACAATTAAACGCTCTTGTCTTAACTATTCGAAAATAAATGTTTGCCTAAAGATGAACATTCAGACATCTTAATTTTTTCGTTATACATATCAAAATACTGGGATTTGGCAAATGAAGATATATATTTTCCTCTTTTCAGAAACATGGTTGAATGTATTTGTATACAAAGTTTAGTGTTGCATCCATAAAACATGACTGTCTAAAACATCAAGTATTTTTTAAATGATGGGAGTGTCTTGCCAATCAAATTCGAGTATTCCATATGTTCAGGTAGAAGATGCAACAATATGTATGATTTATCTTACACAAAAGAAAAGCGACGGCAGTGCCAAACTGAGCCCATATAAGGTTAACCAGAACTGCGCAGCCCCATCCATGTCACCGTCAGGCTGCATACAGCAACAGCAAATCCCTGGGCCACTACCACCATGCTAGTTCTTGGATGCAGGCTAGGCTGTTAGTTTTGTAGTTTGGTTTTGCCTAACAAGAACTTCTTGCAGAACCCATCCATCCCATTGGCCACAATATACCCTACACCTTCCGTCTCTAAATATAAGACGTTTTGGGAGTTCAATTTTAACTCCCAAAACATCTTATATTTAGAGCAGAGCTAGTACTAACCAAGCTGCTAGTGAGATTCACAAAGCGTCTCTATCAACATGAATAAATACTAATAATACCAGTAGAGATGTGAAACCGACGACAAAAGACATACACAGGCAAAGCCTCTGAACAAATCCTCCTAGGAACTACATACTGTTTTTAAAATCAAGTTGCCCAAGCTGTCTCTTTCAGCCCCCTGTTACGTATGCACAAGGACAACAAACAATAGTATACAGAGGAAACATGACCCAAGTTGCAGGGTTTGTTCCTTGCCATCGCCGGCGGCTTGACTGAACCTGTGGAAATATTGCGCCATGAGAGACCAACCAGGGATACTTACAGTGTCACTGGCCGAGTGCGACCATCCAAACTCTTTAAGGCCGGTCTACTGTAACCTTGGAAGAACAGATCTGTGCCGCCACTTGTCGCTGATGAGGTGTAGCGGCTGGCATGGTCAAGTGTCCGGCGCAGCTGATACGCCAGCAATGGCGATGTGCCTGTCGCCATTTGTCGCTGACACTACGTGCCCGGTCTCTAAACCCAAAGAAATCATGATGCGAGATGCAACTTTTGGTGGAAGATCCATAGATTAGGGGAAAACCCAGTGGCCCGGCGCAGTGGTCTAGGACTCTGTCAACCCAGTGATGCTAATTTTGACTGCTTTTTAGCAGGAAGATCAACTTACAGAAGATGCATTCACACAACCGTAATAAACAAAGTAACTACACCGAGTATTAACTAAAGTGAGCAATTTAAATTTATATGACTGAGCTATTCAAAAATTTATGATTCTCGTGATGTGGTGTGTCGAAGCGCAATGGCCTGATCCCAGTCATTTGGTAAGGAACTGTCACATTCTTCTTCTTTTTTCATCTTCTCTTAGTTTGGGTTTCGCCGACTAGCTAGCGTGAAGAGTCTCTTCCCGCCTGTGGTCGAATGGTTGCATAACATTTGTTAGAAAAACACGTGAAATGCTTTTGCGTGTTCGGGGACAAAAATACCCACATACAGAATAACTACAATAACTGATCCTTTGGGTATGAGGTTATCAGTTATAATAGAGGCATCGACAAGATCATGACCTTGGAGTACAAATCAACAAGTGATAGATATGGATACCAGCATGATACTTCCAAACTTTTATAAGGACAGGCATGTTGCCTGTTGACATATGTCTGATAAATGATAAGAAGAGTCCCTTACACTGATATTCCAATTTGACCAACAGCCTACCTTATTTGCATATTTAGGAGGACAGTACTAAATATCAAATTCTTTCTTGTGGTTTAATCTGGATTTGCAAAGAAACTTGCACAATTTTGGGTGCTACCTAGTAACAAAAAATAAAGTTCATGACTGTACTTCAAGCATATCTCGTAGGAGTGGAGCTTGCAAAGTTACTGGTGTTGTGCAGAAGAGAAGCTTTCTGCATTTTCTTCTCCACTGACTTCAATGTAAGACACGGCTGTACTGTATCTTCCCATCTCTTTCTTCGCACCCATGTCCACCCTCACATCTACAACATGTCCCCAGTTCTCATTAGTAGCATATAGGTTTGACGCTAGCACATAATTCTGCCCATGCTCAGGCTCCTTGTCAATCACATGATCGATCACCTTCCTTGCTAAGCTGATATTTCCCTGATCACAACATGCTCTGGTCAATACACGCCATATTACAGGATCAGGCTTCACAGGCATGGCCAGGACGAACTCAAATGCCTCGTCCAACATGTCAGATCTGCACAACAGGTCTACCATGCTTCCATAGTGCTCTATCCATGGTGTGATGTTGTACGCTTCGACCAATGGACTTGAATAAACTGGAGACCTTTCCTCACCAGTGTGGAGTGACCACATGCATTGATCATGCTCAAGAAGATAACCTCATCAGGCCAGAACCCTTGTCTGAGCATCTGCGAAAACCGAACAAGTGCAGCCACCCCATGCCCATGCGCAGCGAGGGCCTTCCGCCATTTGTCGCTGATCTGTGCCTTAAAACTGGGAAGATCTGATCTGTGCCGGCACATGTCAAGGATGTGGCATAGCGGCTGACATGGTCAAGTGACCGACACGGCTGTTATGCCGGAGTCGGCAATGGCACGCTCGGAAATGGGTACCATCCTATACAGTTGCAGTCCCATGGCTTTGCCTCGTCGGTGCCTCCACCTCCTCGCTGTCATAATTGTCGTAATCGTTTTCCTCGCACAGGTGTTTTCCCAGTCGCAGCTCCCCCACGTCTGCGGGACAAAGGCCAATGCTCATGCATGCCTGCCCCGATTGCTCTACCTCTACTACAGGGTCTACAGCCACCTCAAACCACAGTGCCGGCTTCAAAGCCAACCTTCTCCAGCTCCAGGCCTCTCTCCAACACATGGCCGCTGCCGACACCAGCTTCCTGAGTGCCACCAACATCACTGGTGATAGCGACATGGCAGACACGGTCTATGGCCTCGCTATGTGCTTCGCCGATGCAGAGCATTTGGACTGCTCGACACCAGCTTCCTGAGTGCCACCAACATCACTGGTGATAGCGACATGGCAGACACGGTCTATGGCCTCGCTATGTGCTTCGCCGATGCAGAGCATTTGGACTGCTCCACCTGCCTCACCAGCGCGGCAGCCGAGCTGGCACGGACACGGTGCACAAGCCGCAAGGACATGGTCCTCTGGTACGCGCACTGCCTCGTACGCTACGACGACACTGCCTTCTTTGGCACCGCGGACACGTCGCCAATGCAGTCTGCCCACGCCCATCAACTTCTCCGACCCGGTGAGCCAGGGCACGGCACGCCAGAGGCTGGTAGAGCGGATGCTCCCCGCTGGTGTGGCCTCGGCGCTCCGGTTTGCCATCGACACGGAGGTGGTCACCTCGAACACAACGCTGCACGGACTGGCACAATGCACGGAGGACCTCCTGGCCGAGGAATGCAGATGGTGCTTGGCGTTGCACACGGCCTGGTTGGCCGGGTGCTGCACCGATATGGCAGACGTCCGCCTCAACGGGCCCAGCTGCTACCTACGCTATGAGTTCATGGGCTTTATCCCCAGCACGCCGCCGTCCATGACACCACTGCTACCTCTGTTCCCGGTTTCTGTGCCAGGTACTCCCTCGGGAAGAAAGAAGGCCAGAATATACATACTAGCTGGTACCCTGAGAACATTGGAGATGCTGTGCTTCGTTCTTGGAGCATTCATGTGCTACAAGAAGAAGCACCATTGCTCACTTCCACTGATGCCCTGGAAGAGGGACACACCAACGATTGAAACCTTCCTGCGGCAGCAATATCCTAGGAGGTACAGCTACTCGCAAGTGAAACAGATGACAAAATCTTTCGCACACAAGCTCGGCCAAGGCGGAAATGGTGTGGTCTACAAAGGCAGCCTCCCGGACGGCTGCGAGCTCGCTGTGAAGATGCTCAAGGACAACAAGGACATCGATGATGCTCAAGGACAACAACAACGTCGTCACACTGCTGGGATTCTGCTTCCAGGGAAGATCAAAAAGGGGTCTCATCTACGAGTTCATGCCTAATGGTTCCCTCGAATGGTACAGTTTTGGGCAAGCCACTGAGCAGTTGATCGGCTGGTATATGCTGTTCAGCATTGCTGTCGGCATCGCATGAGGCCTCAAGTACCTGCACGGAGGTTGCAACGCACACATTGTACATTTTGACATCAAGCCCCACAATATCCTGCTTGAACATGACCTTCGGCCTAAGATCTCCGATTTCGGACTTGCTATGTTGTGCCCCCAGAAAGAGAGCACCATCGCAGTATCCATCGCCAGAGCCCGGGGCACGATCGGGTACATCACGCCCGAGGTGTTTTTGAGAGGAATTAGGGCAATCACAAGCAAGTCCGACGTCTACAGCTACGGCATGATGGTTCTTGAGATGTATGGGGTTAGGAGAAGCGTGGATGATGACGAGGTTCCTGGTTCAGAGACCTGCAGTAGCAGCAAATATTCTCCCCAGTGTTTGTACAAAGGCCTAGATCAGTTCTGCGCAAGAGCTTGCGAGATCGATGGCGAGGCTACGGAGCTGGTGAGGAAGATGGTGGTGCTCGAACTGTGGTGCGTCAGTGCGTGCAGACCTCCCCTTTGGATCGGCCTTCCATGAGTGAAGTGGTCGAGATGGTGGAGAACACCGACTTCAGCTACCACCACATGGACCTTGAACACATAGAAGATTCGGGTATAATTTTGAACTAATAATGCACTTAATTATACAGCTAATTGATCGATGGATGCATCGTTCAGGTTACTGAATTCTTTGAAGCTAAAGTGGTTTCATTGGGTGATGTATGCACTTTTTGGTGTGTCCTTTCTCTGACTTCACAAGTCTATAAATTGTTATGTACAAAATGAAATCATGATGCGTGCTCCACTGTGGGCTGCAGGGTTCAGCTGGAGGATGCAACGAGCCTTGTAGGTTGGTTAACTAGAAGAGTACAGCTCCATCCATGTCAAGGCGAGCTGGAAACGGCAACCGCAAATCTCTGGGCCACTACACCCTGCTAGTGCTAGGACATATAGGCTAGCCTGTTAGTTCTGTAGGTTTGTTTCATCTCACAAGAACTACTGCAGAACCCATCCATCTCACTGGCAAATAAATAATACTCTTAGTAGAGATGTGAGATATTCTCCACGTCTCTGTCAGCACAAATAATCAATACTCCCAGTAGAGATGTGAAGCCGGCGAGAAACGATAGAAACACAAAACCTCTGAACAATTCCTCCCAGATTCACATACAACGATTTCTAACGTCGAGTTGGGCAAGCTGTCTCTTTCAGCCCCCTGTTCTGTACACCCACAGATAAACAAACAGATAACATTATATGCCGGGAAAGATGAACCCAGGCTTTGTTCCTTGTGTTGCATTGCCTTCGCCGTTGGCTGACTACGCCCTGTGGAAATATTGCGCCACGGATGACCAACCAGGGACCTTCGATTCTTACAGCGTCACTAGCCTGAGCGCGACCATCCTAAGTTCCCAACGCTTTCAGGCTGATTGGCTTAGTAGCTGACGTGGTCAGGTGTCTAAAACAGCTGCTATATGTCAAGTTATTGGTGGAAGACCATAGTTAGGAACAAACCCAGTGCCCAGGTCTCTAAGACTTTGTCAACCCGATCATGCAGTTTTTGACTACTTGGTGGGAAGATTACCCTTCAGAAGATGCATCCACAAAGGTGATAAAAAAGGTAACTATACCGATCATTAATCTATCTGCTAAAGTGAGCTATTTGGAATCATATGATGCAGCTATTTAAATCATATGATTCCCGTAGTTCTGTGGGTCTAAACGCAAGGGCCTGATACTTGGTGACGACAGTCAAATTCTTTTTTTCTTTTCTTTTTTTCTTTTCTTTTTTTCTTACTTAGGATCTCACCGATTGGCTAGGGAATAGGGTCGATTCTTGCCTCTGGGTTGTAAAAAATTACTAAGAAGGAGACATGAGATGACTTGCGTGTTTTAAGAAAAAATGTCCACATAACAAAATAACTACTGAATACCTAGTCCTTTGGGCGTGATGCTATCAATTATAGTAGTGACACCGACACGAGCATGTCCTCAGACTACTAACCAACGAGTATGATAGATATGGATACCGACATGATATTTCCAATATGTACGAAGGACAGGCGTATTGACAGTTGACATATGTCTGAAAAAAGACTCCACCACACTGATATTCCAATTTGACCAACAGCCTACCTTTTGCATATGCATAACGAAATATCGAATTCATCCTCCAGGTTAATCTGGATTTGCAGAGAAACTTGCACAATTTTGGGTGCTAGCTAGTAACAGAAAAGAAAGTTCATGACTGTAATTCAAGCATATCTCTTACCTCATAGTAGTGGAGTTTGAAAAGTTATTGTTGCTGCGTAGAAGAGAAGCTTTCTGCATTTTCTTCTCCATTGACTTCAATTTTAGACACTGCAGTACTGTATCTTGCCGTTTCTTTCCTCACACCCATATCCACCCTTACATCCACAACACGTCCCCAGTTCTCATCAGCAGCATGTAAGTTTGAAGCGAGCACATAATTTCCCCCGTGGTCGGGGTCCATGTCAATCACATGATCAATCACCTTCCTTGCTAAACTGGTATTTCCATGATCACGACATGCTCCAGTCAGTACACGCCATATTACAGGATCGGGCTTCACAGGCATGGCCAGGACGAACTCAAACGCCTCGTCCAACATGCCAGACCTACATAACAGATCCACCATGCTTCCATAGTGCTCCATCCACGGCGTGATGTGGTACTCTTCGACCATGGACTTGAATAACCGGCGCCCTTCGCTAACCAGCGTGGAGTGGCAGCAGGCATTGATCATGCTCAGGAAGATAACCTCGTCGGGCCAGAACCCTTGCCTGAGCATCTGCGAGAACCGGACAAGGGCAGCCACCCCATGCCCATGCACAGCAAGTGCCTGTATCACGGCCGTCCAGGACACCACGGTCCTCACGCCCATCGAGTCAAATATCTCGCATGCCCTCTTCACCCTCCCCATCTTACCATGCATATGGATGAGCGCGTTGGCGACACGGGTGTTGTTCTCCAAGAAGCCGTACTCAGATGCACATTGCTCCACCCACTTGCTCAGCT
Organism: Dactylis glomerata; assembly: GCA_007115705.1. Taxonomy (NCBI): domain Eukaryota; kingdom Viridiplantae; phylum Streptophyta; class Magnoliopsida; order Poales; family Poaceae; genus Dactylis; species Dactylis glomerata. The sequence goes on along the minus strand of QXEO01000964.1, from coordinate 3,380,810 downwards.
CCGACGTAGAATCCAGTTTCGTGCACGCCGAGATGACCGCGAGCATGGTGACCTCGTCGACCTTGGCAACGGTGAGCCTCATCTCGTTGAACACCTCCAACGCCTCCGCCGGGCGCCCGTTCTCGCAGCAAGCGCTGATCATGCAGGTCCAGGAAACCACGCTCTTCTTCGTGCCCCCCATGCCGGCGAACACTGTGTCCGCTTCGGCAAGCCGCTCGCACCTGCCGTACATGCTCACCAGCGCGTTGAGAACACGGAGGTCGAGGAAAGGGAGGTTCCTCAGGGCGTACCCGTGGAGCTCCCTCCCGTGCGCCAGGCTCCGCAGCTGCGCGCACGCGGACAGGAGGCTCGTGACGGAGAGGTTGTTGGGCCGGGAACCCGTGGCTGCCATGGAGGCGGCGGTGAGCAGGGCGTGGTGGGGTTGGCGGGAGCGCGCGCAGGCGGAGATGAGGGTGTTCCATAGAGGGATGTCCCGGCTAGGGGTTTCGTCGAACAGCTGGTGTGCGCATGCCAGGCGGCCGGAGGCGGCGTAGGACTTGAGGAAGGCCGAGCAGAGGTGGAGGCAGGACGGGAGGAATCCGAGCTTTAGGGCGTGCGCGTGGAGTTCGGCGGCGGAGGCGGCGGAGAGCGCGCCGAGGATGGCCGCGCCGTCGCGCAAGCCGGTGGTGGCGGCGCTCATGGGTCATGGCAGCAGAGGCACGGCCATTTGGGTTCTCTGGGATAAATGACATGAAAGCCCCTGTACGCTTCTAAATTCCGTATTCCTGCTTTCTAAAAAACATATCCAGGCGCTCGTAAATTGGCATTCTCGGTTTACTCTTGCTTTCTGCAAAAACAGAATTTTGTGGGAGATTTCTAAAATACTAAGTTAATCATAAATGATAAGAAAATTTTATTCATCGCAAAAAGAAAAAGATAGGCCAGATTTTAATGAAATATTACAATTTTATGCTCGGTGGGTTCACAATTTAACAATAATAAGAGGAATTGAGTAAACGATAAGACAAAGGATAAAAGTATAAAGAAAAATAAAATTGCCTTTTAATACATGCCAAGTTTGAAGTGAAACTTCAAATAAAGCTAGAACTTACACTATAGAATGTACATTTAAATTTAAAACCTATTCATGTACTCCCTCCTTCTCAGTTTATTAGGCCTGCACGTCTATCTAGGTCGTTTATTTAATCTATATAATATAAATTATATAACATAAAAATTCTACCGTTAGAAAGTATAAGAGCTGAAGTTTTTTATAGTATTTTTTTGTTATATATATCTCATGCTAAGTTGGTCAAATAGGCAACCTAGAAATACGCGTAGGACTAATAATCTGAGAAGGAGGGAGTAATTTGACATCCTTTCAAATGGGTCTAATGGGTGAGTAGATCCAACAAGTGTCTTGCTCAAGCATGATTATCTTGTTATACTCAGGGTCATATACTCCATAGTCTTTCGAAAAAAGACTATGTCTATTGTCTCGTAATGATTTTTTATCAAAAGTGATATACTATTCGAAACATTGTTCGTATGTATCAACGGGTGAACATGATCAGCTACCCTCACGGCCTCACAACATACACAACACCGGGAGATGATGGAAATTTTGACGTCAAATGGTTGAAATTACATGCCGGGTAGTAGTTATTATGTTGTAAATACAGCTCTCCCTCATACTGGATTTATAATCTTTTTAATAGAAATGTACTCCCGATCGGAAATAAGTATCGGTGATTTTGTACTAAGTTAGTATAAAGTCCATACTAAGTCAAAAACACTTATTTCTGATCATCCAACAAAGTATGGTAGCTCAAGCGGGGAGCAATCTGCATTTGAGATGCTATGCTAGCGGTGAACCTAAATCTGATGATGAAGGGGGCCTATTTATTTTGACCTCCATACTTTGATCGAGACATTGGATATAGAATGCCACTCTTTAAAAAGGAAAAAAGGAATAATCAGCTGTGATACGAAAAAAACGAATCCTTTTGTAGCTCATTATTTATTGGAAAAAATAAAAAAGGGAGTATTGGGTTTATATATTTTTTCAGAGAAACTGGATTTATACTCCCTCCATCCAGAAAAAGATGTCGGATCCCTCCCTCCGTCACGTTTAAATAATTTTTTGCAAAAAAACCCCTTATAGTTACAATTCTTCACTGTTGGGATCCTTGAATCTGAAATCTAAAATACGTCTCTTTCATGGCCGTCCCCGGCCGTCCCTCGTTGTCCTCCGCCGTCGTATGTCGTATGCCGTATGCCGTCTCTGGCCGCCTCCCAAAATTTTCACCGTCAGTTCGTGCGCGCAGTGCCGACGACTTTCGCATGGACCGCACCTCCACCAACACCATCGCCGGCTGGCCGGCGCACACGAAATCTCCCCGCGGAGGACCAAAACTCTGTCTTGTTAAAAAAGGTCAACGTTTTCAACCTAATCAAGGATATACCGCCGGATCCGGTGGCGGGGAAGCAGAATCTGGCGTCGAAGAAGCAGGATCGACAACGAGGCGAGTGGGGCGAGGGGGAGAGGCGGCGGGAGGCACGTTTGCGACGGGAGAGGGTGAATTCGCCGGTGTGGACGACGGAAGGAAGAGAGGAGGCAATCGGGGATGTTTCTTCTTCAGGTGAAAAAGGGGAGGGGTGTTTTACAAAAACACGAATACGACATCTTTTTCCAGACATAGGGAGTATTATTTTTTTATAAGAGGACTTTTTTTGGACAGATCTGGATTTATATATAACCGCGGCCGCACGAGGCACGACGACTGCCCTAGCCCGGAAAACGCCGAAATAAAGGGGAAGTATCAAATGGGCCTGCCAGGTTGTTTGCGGCCCAACCCAAACCTCAACCCTTCTTCCGGTCCGCTATCTCCCTCCTCTTCCCAGGAGAGCTCGTCCTCGCCATCGAGCAGAACGACGCCGCCGCCGCCCCTCCCCTCCCTACCCGTCCCGGCCACCGCCGCCCGTCCCCTCCCCATAAAACACCGCTCGCTTGCGTGCGCCGCGCAGCTACCTATCTCCCACTTCCACTTCGCGGAGGCGCTGCTCGAGAGGGCCAGCCACGGGGCCCTCTTTCGCGGCAGTAGAGGAGCATCGAGATCGACTACGAAGGCTTTTGTGAGCGGAGAAAGGAGCATCCGGCCAGCGACGGTTGTGGAAATCATCCAGAGCAGCCGCGCTGGGAATATAGGCGCGAGAGGAAATTGCCCTCCACCGACGATTTTTTGGTGGATACAGGTTCTGCATATAGTCGCTCTATTTTCACCGTCGAAAAAATAATCTATTCCAAAACCCTTCGCGACTCTCTCGCCAGCCATGGAGGCGGCGGCGGTGGCTGCCTCAGCTGCTGCGGCAGCTGCCAAGGAGGCGGCATTGGCCGCTTCACTTGCGGGGGCTGCTGCTGAGAAGGCTGCAGCGACTGCCAAGGAGGCGGCCGTGGCGGCGTCCGCTGCGGCGTTTTATGCTAAGGAGGCTGCGGCTGTGGCGGCAACTGCAGGGGAGGCGGCAGCCACGGCAGCGGCCGCTGTGGCAGATGCAATGCGTGCTGCCAAGGGCTGTGGAAATATCGATGATGGGGGGAGCATCTGTCTCCTCCCTGACGCTGTCCTCGGCAGCATCATCTCGCTTCTCCCCACCAAGGAAGGTGTATGCACGCAGGCCATCTCTCGCCGGTGGCGCCCTCTCTGGCGTTCCGCTCCTCTCAACCTAGTGGTGGACTATGCACTCACAAGCAAGGACCACACCACCATTGACCTTGTCACAAAGATCCTTGCCAAGCATCCCGGCCCTGCGCGCCGCTTCTTGCTCAGCATCTGTTTTAGTTACTGTTGCGACAAGATCGAACACTGGCTTAGTTCCCGGGCCCTAGACAACCTCCACGAGTTGGAGCTCAACTACAATGTCAGGTATAGTAGCAATATGGAGAAGCAGTTGTACCTGCTACCACCGTCCGTGTACCGCTTCGCGCCCACGCTCCGCGTGGCCAAATTCTGCAGCTGCCATTTCCCCGACTTGATTGTGCAACTGTCTCTCAAGTTTCCGTGCCTCAAGCAGTTGACCCTGAAGAGTGCCACCATCTCGGAGGACGCTCTCCAGAGCATTTTCTCTGGCTGCCGTGCCTTGGAAAGCCTTGAGCTGAAGAAAAATTTCGGCTTTGGTCGCCTATGCATCAGCTCCCAAACTCTTAAGAGTATTGGCTTCTGCGCTGAGTGGAGGAAAGGAAGTGTCATTTTACAAGAGTTGGTCGTCGAGGACGCACCGTGCCTTGAGAGATTGCTACCACTCGATCCACAGTTTGGCCCAACGACCATACGAGTAATCTCAGCACCTAAACTGAAGATATTGGGTGTGCTCTCTAAAGACATATCAGAACTTCACTTTGGAACCACGTTTTTCCAGGTAGCAGCAGCCTTCATCCGTTGCACATTAAGCATTGCTATTATAGGCAGACTGTTTTTGTTATAAATGCACTTGTTTATGTTTCTGCAGAAAATGATTGCTGTCAGCTTGACCACTAAAATGCACGCCATGAGGATTTTGGTTCTTGATTCTGCTGGCCCTAACCTGGATATAGTGGTTAACTTTCTCAAGTGCTTCCCCTGCTTGGAGAGGCTGTATGTCATTGTGAGTACATAACATAGTTAGATGTTAAAATCAGCTTTTTATGTGACTTGTAATATAGCCAACTACCATATTGCTAACCTGTTTGCAACTTCTTTTGTATTGGTTGTTCTTTTCTATCTCCAGTTCCAGTCAGGGACGGGTATGGATAATATCTGGAAGTATGACCCTCTCGACCCAATTGAATGCCTTGAGCTCCATCTCAAAGAAGTGGTGTTGAAGAATTACGACGGCACCAGACCATCTATTGATTTCGCCAAATTCTTTGTTTTGAATGCGAAAGTGCTAAAGGAAATGAAAATAAAATTGCCTTGCCACCGCCAGCACAATTGGTTTCCTAAGCAACATAGGCTACTACGAATCGAAAATAGAGCTTCTCGAGATGCTCAAATTGAACTGACATGTGGTATTAGGGAGAGTTTTACACACAACAGGCATACCCATGATTTGTCAATTGCTGATCCCTTCGACATGCCGTCCAGAGGATGCTTCAATTGTAGTTGATGCCCATTTTGAAGATTGCCTTGTCTTCTGTACAAAGCCGATTTGTATGCCGCTGCTTTTGTTTCTAGCCTAATGTAAGAGGATCTACTTAACTCTGATGGAATGTTTTGTGGCCTACTCAGAATTATAAATGTGGCTGAGGATGTAGTGTCTAAGCTCAAGCTTCAAATCGAAATTTGCCGCTGAAAGAGGTTTGTCAGTTTATTTTCTGTTCAGTACTTACTTCCTTTCATATGGCGCTTGAATGCTTGTCGTATCTCTTTGCTGTTTGGTCAAATACCGTAAGCTGTAAGCTGCTGACACCAGCAGCTATATATTTATGTATCATATAACTTGCTTTAGGAAAAATGATAGCCTTCATGTCTTTTGTCCCAAGATATTCCTTTGCAATTCATGACAGAAGTTTGCAACAACCTTGTTTCTCCTAGTATAGCATTACTATTGGGATTGTACAGAACTACAGATCAAGGCAGCCTCCTTTGTTTTACAATTTTACTGGCTAGGATGCATCAGATTAGTAAGGTATAACCTAAGTTTTGCCCTGTTAATATTTGTCATGTGACAGAATCTAACTGCAAGTATCCAAGAAACGTGTCAGCTGATCAACAAAGTGCAGCGTAGGAGCTGACGAACCATGGTTCAACACAATATTTCTTCCTTGCAAGGACTCTTTCTACTTAGTGTACATGTAGTAAGTGCAACTGTGCAACCAAGGGCAGTAGCTTCAACTCCTTGGGATGGTGCGTGCACGGAGGGGATGCTTCATGAGCGTGGTGAACTCCAGCGTCTCCGTCATGTCCACCTGCTCCCCGTCCGCCGGCGGCAGCCACTCCAGCTCCCTCACCAGGTCCCCGACGAAGCAGCCCACGTGTAGCATGGCGAGCGTGTAGGCGGGGCACATCCTGGGGCCGGCGCCGAACGGCATCATCTTGATCTCCTTCCTCCCCGTGATGTCCACATCGCGCCCCTCGCCGCCGTCCAGGAACCGCTCCGGCCGGAACTCCACCGGCGCCGTCCACACCGTCTCGTCGCGCCCTGGCCCCGCGACCAGGATGTTCACCTCGGCGCCCTTGGGCACCCTGTAGCCTCCGATCTCCGCGGCGCCGCCCCGGATTCCGTGCAGGAGGAGGAAGTGGACCGGTGGATGCAGCCGCAGCCCCTCCAGCACCACGGCGTTCAGGTACAGCATCGCCTTCAGGTCACCTTCGGTGAGCTCCGGCTTGCCCCTCACCTCCTCGTAGACCCTGTCCTGCATTTCGGGACGGTTCACGAGCTCCGCCATGATCCACTCTAGTAAGGTCACCGTGCCGTCGGTCCCTGCACTCAAGAACTCGAAGCACAAACTCACCACCTCGCCGTCCGTCAGCGTGCGGCCACCCTCCTCGGCCACTCGCAGCCCGAGGAGGGAGTCGGCATAGCAAGGCGGGTGGTTGTCCTGCTTCACAGTACTGGAGACTTTCCTGGCTTGGATTAGCGGGAGAAAGATCTCGTCCAGCCTCCTGCGCACGGCCTTGTGAGCAGCCCACCGCCTGTGGAAGAGCCTCTTGGTGAGGGACGGGAAGATGTAGAAGATGGGGTAGCTGAGGATGCTGCCCACAACCAACACCTGCAGCTCCTGTACCTCATCCAGCACCTCCTGGTCAAGCCAGGCGCCGAAGCACATGTACGCGAAGAGCTCGTACAGGGCGCGCCGGACCAATGGCCTCAGGGTGATCAGGCGCGAGCCGTCGCTGCTGCCTGCGAGTAGGTCGTCGACGAGCGCGTCGTGTGCCCGCCGCCTCGCTGGCGCGAAGGGGCTGACACGGGCCGGGTGGAGCACCTCGGAGGCGAGGTTCCGGCGAACGAGGCGCCAGTAGGGACCGTACGGCGCGGCGTTGATGTTGCGGGCGCCGGAGGTGAACAGGAGCCCCGGCTCGAAGACGTGCGGGCGGTCGGCGAAGGTCACGCCGCTCTGGACAAGGACACGGTGGGCGAGGTGGCGGTCGGAGACGAAGACGAGTGGGCGAAATAGGCGCACGGAGATGACGGGGCCATGGCGGGCATGTAGCTCGCGTAGGATCTGAGGAAGGTCAAAGATGGACAGCCGGCGTGCCAAGAACTTGGCCAGGAAAAGCAGGGCCGGCGGGCCTGGTGGGAGCGCCTTCTTGCCTCGTCGACAACCCTTGAGCAAGAAGGTGAGTGAGGCTGCAACTACAAGACAGAGGAAGAGCGTGCTGAACGGAACTGGCTAGCTCCATTCTTGAAGCTCTGGATCAACTCTACTCTGGTGTAGTTACTCACCGGTTAGTCGGGCTCATCGGGTGCTAGTTGGTGCATGAATAATCCAACAGCAAGAAAAGAGGCAGAACAGGCGTCTCAGACATGGCATATTGGCATCGGTGCGTGATGCATGACACGAATGCAACCGTCCAAAAAAACAAGCGGCAAACAAATCCAAAAGCGCATGCAACAAACTCAAAGTCTCAAGAATTGGCCACGGCATTGCCGCTTGATTTCATAACGCGGATTTTGGCGCCCGGACGCTATCACTAGCCGTCAAAAACTGTCAGATGCATCAAGATTGGTGAGACTATTTTACAAAAAAGTACTCGGCAGTTTTCGAATTTTTATTAGGAGGTCCTCCACACGTTTGGTCACACGCTGCGTTCTGCAAAAAGTTCTGCAGCGACATTTGAGTGGATCCATTGATATTCATACAAAGTTCTTTAAGATTTTCTCAGAGATTTCCGTCGGATTATAAAGTTCTTTATCTTTTTTGATAAGTAACATCCACTCGTATGAAAAGATCCCCCAAGATCTCTTAGATTTATTTGTTTTCAAACAAAATCCAACAAGAACACAGCAAAATACTTCGTAAATCTGCATACATAACCAACAATCTCCAGCCATATCCAAAAGATTGAACCAAAAAAGAAGAAGAAAGGAGAAAAAATCTGACGGCCAGATCTGGCCGGAGAAGCAGCGCCTCCACCTTCTCCGGCGGTCGTCGGAGTAGATCCGGCCGGAGAAGAACCGGTCCGGCCGTTGTCGCTGGAGAAGGAGAGCTCGAGGCCGCCGGTCATTGTCCGCCTCGGGGTGTGGAGGGTGGCGCTCCACCCTCGGCCCGACAACCCTTGCTGGCCCGACGACCGCCGAAGAAGGTGGAGGGGCTGGGGACGCCGCCGGCCGTCGGTGTGACCGGATCTGGGGGGTGCGAGGGGGGCGGCTCCAGGGGCGGCGGGGGGAGGGGCTAGGGTTTGTCCCTGGGGTGCTAGTTTTATACCACCTTTATGGTGGACTATGGGTTGATTCGCAAAAAATGCAGGGTTTTTTTTGCAAGAGTGTACAGCACGAATCTCCAACAACTTCGAGCGGCCAGATAAGGGTCGGGCGCCCTAAGGTCCTAAAATGTTCCTTTTCGTTGATTTCACATTGAAACGGTGCGAAGTGTAAACTAACTAGTAGAAAAAAGGCTTACATACACCCTCCCCAAACAATTCGGTTCGCAACTAATGCTCACATTAGTCTCGATTCAAATGATAATGTGGGCTAGCAAGCTTTAGTCTTGGTTTAAACGTGCCCTTTAATCCCGATTGGAGCAAAAGGTCACACACCTATTTTTCCTCTCATGCCTACCCCCATCCCCTGCGCAGAAAAAACGTCTAAAAATAAAAGAAAATGATAAAAACTTTAAATTTCAAATTTTCAAATTTCTTTTGTCCTTTATTTCAGTTTTTAATTATTTTGAATATTTCACATTATTTGAAATTTTAAGTTTTTTAAGTTTTTTTTGAATTTTTTGAGTTTTAAAATTAATAATTAAATTATACATAAAGATTATTTAAAATTCATTGATGCTTATTATTACTTAATCACTGGTGCTTATTTTTAAATTATTTGGAATTCAAACAATAAAATCATGTGTTATCAGAGTCTAAGGGTTAATAGAGTTCATAGCATAGCATTATCACAAAGTCGCGAGTGCAATCTTGAAAGCTAGTAGGGAAGAAATGGAGAAGTTAAGCATGCTGAGGATGGAGCAGTGTGAGGATGGGTGACCGACCGGGAAGTTTGACCACAAGTATGTACTTTAACATGAGAAGAGGGATGATTAGAGATTAGAGATTACGGTGGAGAGTGGAAAGCAGTGTGAGGATGGGTGACTGACCGGAAAGTTTGACCACAAATATGTATTTGAACATGAGAAGAGGGGTGATTAGAAATTAGAGATTAGAGTGGAGAGTGGAAACTGTCAAACAATTCTAACATCCGAAAATATGGAAATTCAAATTTCTTTCAATTTTTCTACTAGAAATACCATTGGACCTTTAGTCCCGGTTGGAACTACCAACCGGGACTAAAGAGTTCTCCAGCCCCCAGCATACGACCCGGGTCACGTGGATGACCTTTAGTCTCGGTTCTTGAGCAACCAGGACTAAAGGGAATGAGCATTTAGTCCCGCTTTGTTAGTCCCAGTTTGACAACTGGGACTAATGGCCCTTACCAACCGGGATAGTATGCCCGTTTTCCACCCATGTGGTGCGACGTAACCTTAGCCGGAATTATGTAATGTCAACGTGCCCCAAATTCACGGATAGTATTTTACACTGGGTACCGTTTACTACGAGAAAACGTGGCTCTGCCGTGTGCACAATGAACACGGCAAAGGCCGCTCGGAACACGGCAAAGGCTTCGCCGTGTTCGAACACACGGAAAAACATACACAACAAACAACGGCACAACAAAGTACCCAACAACAGCATAATAAAAATCTTTCCCATGTATATTTTCACAAAGATGGCACAGAAAAGGAACTTAACGATATGGCGAGGCTCACGGCGATCGGACGTTCACCGTGTACAAAATAAAAGACACGACAAAGCTTTAAAATCCACTGCCACGTTGATTGAATTATATTTCTTCGGTCCCAAAAAAATAGGTGTTCTAGGTTTGTGTTAAATCTTACGTCAAAAAAGGTTTGTGTTAAATCATACCACTTTGAGTTTTATCATGTTTATATGAAAATACATCAATTTCTAGCACCAATTTCATTTTCTTACATTTATCATATACTAATACATTATCATATTGTATATATCATCATTTCAAATTATAAGTTGTTTTAGATATTTTAATATAGACTATACGCGGATCGAGATGAGTGAACTTATATACTAAAACACGTCTACATACATATGTTTCTGAAAAATGCTAAAACATCTTATAATTTAAAACAAATATAATATATTTGACATTGTAGATATTGACACGTTTCCTAGTCAACCTATTTTTTTTTAACTTAAGACAAACCTAAACCGCTAACTATTTTGAAGCTGAGAGAGTACTTAATAGCAGGAAATGGTGTTACGTTGTTGGCGTATAAGGATATCTTTACTACTGGTTTGGAGTTGATGAAGCCACTTTTCAGATATATTATTTAATTTCTGATTTTGCCCCTGCAAGATTAGGCATTTTACAGCCTTTACCACCGGCCAGTTATTCAGCGAATTTTTGACACATGAGACCACCTGCGCGAGTGAAATGCCAGAAAAGACCACCTGCGAAAATTTTTGTTAAAAAAGACCCCCTACGAGTGGCGGCACCCCTAGCCAGGCGACACAGTGGCGGCAGGCCCCTGCCGCCGTTGCCGTTGCCGGCACGTAGTGAATTCTTCATTTTTTTAAAAAACTTTGCAATAAAAATGGATGTGTGTGGGCCTGCATGCCAGGGTGCCGCCAGTGGTGGTGGCGGCATGGTGCCGCCACGTCACCTGCCGCCAATGGTGGTGGCGGCATGGTGCTGCCACGTCACCTGCCGCCAATGGTGATGGCGGCATGGTGCTGCCACCTCACCCCCGTCCACCGCATGCCAGGGTGCCGCCGATGGCAACGGCGGCAGGGGCCTGGCCGTGGCGGCACGTGCCACGTGTCGCCTGGCCAGGGGTGCCAAAAATTTTCGCAGGTGGTATTTTCTGGCATTTCACTCGCGCAGGTGGTCTCATGTGTCAAAAATTCGTTATTCAGCCTTCCGTCCTGGATTCGCTTCAACCCAGACTCCTCCCTCACGCTCCGCAATCCCGCGGACTCCGTTGACCCGATCTCCGGCGGCATCGAGTCGGCCAGCCATCCGCCCAGGAAGCGCTCCACGAGCTCGTCCCCTGCCGGCATACCACCATTAATCCCGACCGAAGCGGCCAAGGCCACGGTTGAACATCGGTGGCTTGCGTTGAGATCTAGCGGCGGCGCAAGACGTCGGCGACTGGCTGCACTCTCTCCCCTGCCTTCATCTTCCCCGCGCGCTGCGCAGCTCGGGGGCTCTAACGGCTTCCACCGTAACACTGCCCCAGCTCGGGATCGAGATGGGGCGATCCCGGCGGCGCCCCATCTCCAACCTCCCATCTCGATCCACTCTTCTGCTAGCCTTCCTCAGGTACCCATCGAGCCCGAGATCCCCATCGACCCTTGGGCCTTGGCACACATCCATGCAACCGCCGTCCTTCCTTTTGCGGCCGACGCCACTGAACCGTCGACCCGAGGAGCGCCACCGTCCAGCCGTCGCTAGGCGATTCAGGCCGTGCTACCGTGCTGGCGGACTGCGGGCGTGGAGCTGGACCAGATCATGTGCAGATGGGCGCAGAGCGCGACGAATCGTCGACACTCCGGACCACACGACCGTGCACTCCTCGCCCTGCCCCAAGTGTGATGCAGCAGTCATGCGCGAGCCGGTGCTCCATTGCTGCTTGGCGATGCGGTCACCGTCGGCTTTTGCTCCCCGGTCGGCACCAACGAGAGCCTCTCCAAGAAGAGTACACCTTCTCCATCTCTGTTGCTTGTATGTGCCGCCCAGCCCCGGCTGCCTGCCTCGCTTCACTTCCGGCCTAAAGCCAATGAAGGTGACAACTTAAAAGGGGCATCGTAATTGGTGGCAAGGAAGGCAACGACTTCAGATACAGTCTCCTTACATGCATGAAGCACAACATATTATTTTACATAGGTCAGTAATTGTCGTATTCTTACAGTACTACCTTTTCTTCTCCCTTTTCCCATCTTAAGAGTGATCTGACATGCTTAGCACTTCAGTTTCGGATAGAGACATGGTTCAGTTCAGTTGAAGGTGTTCATGTATTCCTTGCAGGATGATAGGTGGAGGTTATTTTGAAAGAGCAAATGGACGATTCTTCTGATTATTCAGGTTTTGGCTTTGGGAGAGTCCAATACCTCCTCAGACACTTAAATCAGCGACATCAATGACTTTTGGAACATTCCACCTTTTGATCCCGCTGCACATACAGCTGAAGAGGCATACCTTTTTCGTATGAGGTCATTCCTAAGAATATATGGTCGCACCTATTGAATAGTGTGGGCACTTGGACTCGGGAGAAACTTCAAACGTACACTGATGGTTTGAATTTTGTCTCAAAATGTGTGAATAAGTTACATGAGCTTCAGGTACGTAGTGATGATTTTCTATGAGCCTTTTCTTGTTTTCCTATGCTAGCTTGGTTTCATTTTGTTTTCAACTACAAAATGCTCATATTAGTATCCAGCTGCTTGAAACAAGCAAATTTTATTCTAGAGTAAACATAATTTACGGATAGAAAATCTGATATTGTTATGTGTGATGTATAGGGATGTATGTTGTTATTTGGCTCCGATCTGTGGTCATGGAAGATAAAGATTTTTTGCAATTGGATCTGTCTAGGATGGATCCTTAATCCATAGGCAGTATGTGTGTGATGCAAGAACAGGCACAGAATGATGCATAGCCCCTCCAGTGAATATGACTATGGTGCTTGGTGCGTGCCTGCATTTATTTATCTTGTATTGGCAAAGATAACTAGAAATTTTATAGGTTGCCTTTCCTTTGCAATAGTACTGAAGATTGCTTGCTGGTTGGCTCGTTCAATTGCCAGATTGATGATGATTGTAGTTATATTTTCACAATCCTTTGTATCTCTTCATTACTGTTAGATTCAGATATGGTTGTTATAAAGCTTGCTGCCATCATAGTTAGGATTGTCCTTATGCAGTAGTGATTTGCCTAATGTCCTTGTTGGTGACAAGATAGATGGGGAAGTGAGAGGATGAGAGACCAAACAAATAAAAGGGTATTATGGTTAACAAATGACTCCTTGGCATTAATTGACTCTCCTTGGGCCACCCTTTCGCGATATTGCTGTTCTGTTTCCTGGCAGAGAGAGCATTCCGCTCGACTTTCGTCCGCCATCTCGCGATCTCTTTCGTCCGCAAATTACATGCGCTGACACATGGGCCACCCTCCCTAATCGCTCTCCTTTTCTGTCTTTCTTCGTTTAGCACATCATCGTCCCTCAAAACCCCAAGCCGCCTCAGCCGCCGCCGCCCCCTCCGCGGCCCTCCCTTCAACTCCTCCAGTGCCATGAGCCCCCGCAGGCCGCAGCACGTACTCCGGTCATGCCCCGAGTCAATCGCTGTCCCCGTATCCGCCTTCTAGAAGTGGGGCATCGTTGTTGACAACGTACTATGCGTACATACTTTTGCCGTCTCCTATAAACATTCAGGTTCAAATACTGCCACTAATATGTTCCCACTTGATGACATCATCCTACACTTTTGAATCCATGGTTGATAATAAAGATCATGATTCTCATACTGGTATCCCTTTTTGGTTATGCGATTTTGTTCTAATGAATATGGCTGATCATTAGGCAGTGTGCCATCACAAGATCATTTATATTGTAGGAGACAAGCACTAACCTTTTTTATTTCTTCAGTAAAGGGAAGATCAAAGAACTAAGGGTGAGCTACAGAAAGAGCCATGTACTAGAATGAAAAGAAGCATTGATCAATTTACGGAACTCATGCTAACAGCTACTTGAGACAGTTGGTATGCTAGCCATTAGAAGTTTGTTGAAAAGGCCAGACTCTGAATCTATACCTAATAATAAAGGACGTAAGGTTTCCGTGGTTCGTTTGTGTGGTTTCGTCAGTCCAACATTTTTCGAACCGATATACCCTTCCCCCAAAATACTATGAACCCTCAATGCCACCGGTAAGTGAAAAAACTGTTCACCAAACTACATATTCCCTCAATGCGCACCGTACAGTGAAAAAAAAACTGTTCGATTTATTTGTTGATGACCCCGGCAGGCCTTTGTGCCATGGCTCAGGCGCTCAGCCGATCTCAACCCAAGACGATCCGATATTTACCAGACATAATTAGCGCGAATTTGACCCTACATCTTCCATGGTGTGGAGGAATATAATAGTGAAGAATCCGCTAGAGAATGGGAAAGGGAGGCGTTGGCGATGGTGCGGCGGCGCGGTCGCAGCAGGGCTGCACTCCAACCATCAGGCGTGGAGCGCTCAGCTCAATAGTTGGATTCTTTACATGGATGCGATCTTCCTGGTGTCTGGTCCTATCCTTGATTCTTATGCCTCTGAGCTCCATGACGCCTTGGTCTCTGGTGCCCTCTCGCCATGGCGCCTCCGTCTCCGGTGCCCCATGCCTGCAGTCTGCTGCTAATGAAGCTGCTGCCCTCGGCCTAAGTCGATCCCCAACTCCCGTCCCATGACAGTGAGGGTCACCACGCCTCAAGCGGCTAGAATCCTCCATGTGTGCATGTAGCAACCTGTCCAATCCACATGTGTAATTGTGCATCCTTCCAATCTAATCAAGGAACAATTCAGGTGGAGAACTGGAGGTGGAAGCCTTATTTTAGCGATTGCTGCTCCTAGGAGGAAGCCCACTGGAGGGTTGGTTGTCTTGCGATTGACTCGTGCCTGCCTCCGGGAGCGAGGGGTGCTCAAGCCATCCGGCGTCAAGGCCGGCGTGCACGCGGCGGTCGAGGCCCTAACGCTCAAGGTGGAGGCTGGCGCAGCCGCGCGCAGGTTGCTGTGCGCCGTCCAGTACGTCAGCGTCGCCGCGCACGAGGAGATGCGGCATGCCAGGTGAGCACTCTCAAGCGTATTGTGCTCTATATACCGCGGCGTCGAACATGTACGACTACAGGCCGGCCGGGTGCACTGTCAAATGCAACGTCCTAGCGTTTTGGTCTTGTGGAGGCCGATAAGTTTGTTATAGTGAGGACTTATTGTTATGAAATTTAATGCTTATAGCAGAATTGTCATTAACAACTTACTAAACTCAAAGATAGATACAATAACAGAACCAGCTACGATTTTTCAGAAATAAGACATTGAGCTAAAGTTCGTGCAAATCTTTCATGGTTTGCGGAATGCGAAGTTGCAGGTGAGGTCAGTACTATAATCTTGATTTACTTCATGACTAAATGTGAATGTTTCTAATTAGACAACTTCATTTGTTTTGTTGATTTACTTAATCCCAAAAACAATCAATTGCTATTATTAACACCTGTCTCATGTGTCAATCAAACTTTGATTTTGTCATATAAAAGCAAAATACAGTAGTAGTGTTTTAAAAGATAGCATTAGGAGAGTGGAAGTAACTGCGTATATACTATATACACAGGCCACTGCGTTCAGAAGTGCTGGTGATTTGGTTGTTCTTTGTGTATTAAGTGGAAATATCAGTAGCTGTTCAAATAAATGAATACAAATTATGAGGAGAGTTATATTACTCAGTTTGTTGTGGTAGAAGGACTATGCATGGTTGATGCACCTGAAAACTGAAATATCTTGATAATTTAGTTAATTCGGGTTAGTTAACTTAATCGACACCTTGGTTCCTCCTGGACAATTTATCTGCCATTCTCTGCTTTCTCTACTTCTGACCATGAGAGAGATGAAGGCCTTCACATAGCGGGGTTGGGTGGCGCCGCAGCGCACGGATCTTGGTGGCCTCGCTTAGGTGACACATAGAGTAGGTAGTGGTGGCGGACCTCAACGTGACGCCGTCGTGGGCGCGATGGAGCTAGCTGGTTTATGCGGTGTAGTGACATAAATTTGTTTTACGTGTCCTGAACTCCTGATGCAAAAAAATTATCTCCCCCGTTGCAACGCACGGGCATATTTCCTAGTATAGATAAAGATAGTTCCTGTACTTCTCCTGTGGTGCAACCAAAGCCTCATTATTCTCAGTTTTTGAGGTTTTGCTATAGAGGGAAGTTCTCTCGAGGGTTGGTGGAAGGACGGAGGGAATGTGTCAACGAGGTATTCATCATGGGATGTTTTGGCTAGGTCGGATCGGGTCCTAGGATTGTTGGGTTCTCGAAGGCATTACAAAATAGAATTATCAAACTTTCCATAATTAATAATGATGGGATGTTTTGGCTTGGTCGGATCGGGTCCTAGGATTGTTGGGTTCTCGAATAGGGCATTACAAACTAGAATTATCAACATCATACATTTTCCATAATTAATAATGATGTTTCTCTTTTGTGAGTTGCATATTTCATTTTTTTATTGCACGTCTGCAAAATTTTACAAGCCTTGTGCATAGAATTGCTCATGTATGGCATTTACATGATTTGTATTTGCTAATATATATAGGAGAGTGGATTTGGTACTCACCTGGGTAGCTACTCACCCCCTGACCACCGTTGGATCTTGCATATAACCGTTGGATTCTTCCAGTCACTGACAGGTAACAAACGGCCACTACACAGCATGCATGCGTAGAAGTGACATTAGAGAGATAATAAAAAATAAAAGATGCTCTACATCTTGTCGCCAAGTGCCTTGTCATTGGAACTATTGCCCAAGATTCGATTCCATCCTAGAGTGACAAACTGCCTCAACCAAATAAGTCTACGCTAATTACCAGCTAGTTAGAAGCTTAGCGGAAAACAGCTAATTAGAAGCAAAATAACAGCTTTGGGATAGCTAAATAGCGGCAAATTAACTGCTTCAAGACAGCTAATTAGCGGCAAATTAACAGGTCGGGGACAGCTCTTCCACCGCACCACGTCAGGTCGCAGGAGCACTCGACGTTCTGGCCCTCGCGTTTCTGCTATCATCTCATACACCATGACAACACACCACGAAATCATCTCATACACCATGAAGAGGAAAAGAAAATCAACTATTATTGGACAAAAAAGAAGGAACACACCTGAAGTAGAAAATCTATGCAACTAGCAATCAAGTTTATTATGGCAACTAGCAAGAAAATTTAGAGAAAAAGAGGACCACAAGATCTGTTCATAGACAAAGAGCACCACCATTCCGGCGGATTGGATTCCACTGAAACTGCCACAAAATACAGTACGTCAAGCTACGAACCAAAAGGGGCCACGCAGTAGCAACTGACCGGAATTCGCCCATATCGCACAGCTAAACAAACAAGCACGCAATCTGCAAAACGAAAACCACTCTCGGAGCCTGAGGTTCCAATCGGCAAAAGAGTCCTGAGGACGAGAACGAGAACAGCCTACGAAACAGACCTGCCGGCGGAGACGCGGAGCGGCTAGGAGAGCCTCGGGAAAATAAGAAATCGCAGTTTAGGTATATCGCGAGCGCCGCGTCGCCGTGTGCTCGCGCTCGAGCCGCCCAGCCGTCGCCTAGCCTCCGAGGCCCTGCGCATGCTCGCATCGGTTGCTCCAGGACGAGGGACGACGCCCATCGGTGGCAAGCTCCGTCGGGATCTCGTCGCCCAACGAGCTCTAGCCCAGAAATCCTCTTTCCCTCTGATGGCTGGAGATCTCGGAAGAGGGATGGGCTCCCGGAGGTCGCCCAGCACCTGCGCGCTCGCAGCCGGAGCCGCCCAGCACCTGCGCCCTGGTGGACGGAACCGCCTAGCACCTGCGCGCTCGCAGCCGGAGACGCCCACCTCCTCGCGGCCTGGTGCCCGGAGCCGCCCACCTGCACGCTCGAAGTTGGAGTTGGGACATGCGCCCACCTCCTCGCGGCCCACCTCCTCGCGGCCTGATGGACGGGGTCGACCTCTGGAGGCGGTGTCTCGAGCTCTCACGAGATGGTCTGCGGTGCTTTTGGGTAAGGTTGTGAAGAAGAGAGAGAGTAGAGGGCGGTGGTGGGTAGGGGAACGACGACGTTAGCCAGGTGTCGGTTTCTAAGGCGGTGTGTAGCTACCACGGTGTGTATAGTTTTGTTTTTGATATATATAGACCTGTTTGCTGTCCATGTCAAATAAAAACATTGTGGTATTACTAATATACAGTCAATTTTCACATGAAAGCGATGGAGGCAAGTCAAGTGTCATATCTGATCGCCCTCTTGAGCTGCTTGATTCTAAACCTAACCCAGTGATTAATCAGATGGTTAGAACTGAACAGAAA
Source organism: Dactylis glomerata (assembly GCA_007115705.1). Taxonomy (NCBI): domain Eukaryota; kingdom Viridiplantae; phylum Streptophyta; class Magnoliopsida; order Poales; family Poaceae; genus Dactylis; species Dactylis glomerata. The sequence goes on along the minus strand of QXEO01000964.1, from coordinate 3,362,515 downwards.
ATTCTGAATACAAATCATTTGAAAATGCTTTGGAAGTTCCATGGGGCTTGACTTCGACTACACCAGCTGATGTATGTTGCCGCACCAGGCTGTACACTGTTGCTACCGTGAGGCGAAGGATTTGGAGTTGGACGTTGACGATGCATGCTGGACGTCTTTACATTTGCCTTGGAGTGAACTCAGGCTATAGGCTGATTCCCTCTTAGGGCAGCCACAACGTATGGCTATAAGTGGTTCCAAAACAAGAATTTGGCTTTTGGAACTAGTTTCCTACATTGTGGAGTTAGTTCCAAAACCATCCAAACTGGGAACCGGAGCACGAACTTGCTCCGATGCCAAATTCTACATATTCAATAAAATAACATATCTCTTTCAACTGCTAACGAATTGAACGGGAATAGCACACAAGAACACTGTATTGCTGAATCAGATGTGCTTCAACAAATTTACATGCAATTGATGCAGAGCGAGTGCCTGTGATGCATACTCCCCACCAGCGAACGGTCGAGTGCCATGGACTGCAGCTCGGCCATGCGGCTGCTCGATTTGCGTCTGCAGCTGCCGCCGGAGTAGGCATCTCGGCCATGTGGCCGGTCGTCTTGCTCGCCGCCGCTCGACTCGCCCGCCGCCGTAGAGCCACCACTCGAGTCGCCCACCACCGCTACTAGGTTTCTACTCGGTGGATCTGAGAGTGGGAGAGAGGGAGAAAAAAGCAGAGCGATTCAAGGAGGGGAAGTCGTAGGAGAATGGGGATTTTTCCTGGCAACGAACTCGCGCGAAGACGGTGAGTGAGGAAAGAGAAGTCCCCCTTTTCTAGGATTGTTTTATTCTGAGCTGGGACCCACAATACCAGTATTTAGCTATGGCAACGCTGTGGATCTATTGCCAAATTCTACCCTGATGCCAAATTTCCGGTTCTGTCAGATTTGGCAATACTAAGGCTGGTGCCAACGCGGGCTAGAGGCGGGGCGGTATCGCCCGGAGGGAGGCGAGAGGGAGGCGAGAGGGCAGCGGCGGGCGCCGGCTCCGTCGCCCGGCGGGAGCGGGCGATACCGCCCGGCTGTCGCCCGCGCTGGCGGGGCGGGAGCGGGCGAGAGGGGGGCGAGAGCAGGCGAGAGGGAGGCGACGCGCTGGCGGGGCGGGAGCGGGCGAGAGGGGGGGCGAGAGCGGGGCGGGAGCGAGACGAGAGGGGGTAACGGCTAGCTGACGTGGCGCGATCTGATTCGTCCACGTCAGCTAGCCGTTGAGGTATCCGTTGGAGCTCAAAAAAAATCGATTTTTTTTGCAAAAAGTTCCAAATTTCATCCCCAACCCCCTATAAATACCCCCACCTGGTTTCAGTCATTCCACACCCCACTTCATCTCCTCCACTCTCCATTTCCATTCCTCTCGACGCCATGTCTTTGTCTAGCAGCAGTTCGAGCTCCAGCGACGGTCTGGAGGGTGATATGATCGATGCATTCCAGGCGGAGTATGAGGAGGCGATGCTCAACCCCGAGGCGGTGCCAAGACCGCCGCGACGCCGCCGACGGTCCATCAGGCGTGATCGTCTGGGTGCCCACGATCGGCTCTACGAGGACTACTTCGCCGACGACTGTAATTATCCTCCTAGCTTCTTTCGGCGAAGGTATCGGATGAGGCGATCCCTTTTTTGACGCATTGTTGATAGATTGGGTGAATACTCTCCGTATTTCACCCAAAGAGTTGATGCTCTCAACCGTGTTGGTTTTTCTCCCCTACAAAAGTGTACTGCGGCTTTGCGTTTATTAGCTTATGGAGCCGCTGCAGATACGATAGATGAGTGGCTTAAGTTAGCTAGACAAACTTCATCAGATTGTCTAGATAGATTCTGTGAAGGCATCATTGACTGTTACGGGCAAGAGTTTTGCCGTCGACCAAATGTCGAGGATACTCAGCGTCTGTTAGCGAAAGCCGAGGAGCGTGGCTTTCCGGGCATGTTAGGGAGCATCGATTGCATGCATTGGCAGTGGAGGAACTGCCCAGTGGCGTATGCCGGTCAATTCACAAGGGGAGACATCAAACACCCTACCATAATCTTAGAAGCCGTTGCGTCGTATGATCGTTGGATCTGGCATGCCTTTTTTGGAGTGGCCGGGTCCAACAACGACATCAATGTACTCAACCAGTCGCCGTTGTTCACTGATGTGCTCAGGGGAGAAGCACCCGTAGTGAACTTCACGGTGAATGGACACGAGTACAACTATGGTTACTACCTTGCCGACGGCATCTACCCCTCCTGGCCGGTGTTCATGAAAGGTGTTACTCTTCCACAAAGTGAAAAGCATCGAGTGTTCACTGCTGCTCAATCAGCTTATCGCAAAGATGTCGAGTGTGCCTTTGGAGCGCTGAAGGCTAGGTTCAACATTCTAGCAGTTCCGGGACGCTCCTACTCGAGGCGTACTCTTGGGTTGATCATGCGTGCATGTGTCATTCTGCACAACATGATCATCGACGATGAGCGTGATGCAGATTTGGATGACATCTATGAGACAGTTGATTCCAATGTCGGCCCTGCGATACACAACAATGCACCACCAAGCCTAGCAGCCAGGATTCAGATGGACAACGAAATGAGGGACTCACCGATGTATACACAGCTCCAGCATGATTTGATTGAGCATGTGTGGGCTAATGCCTAGATTATGTAATTTTTTCAAATTTTTATGTAATTTTTTCAAATTTTTATGTAATTTTTTCAAATAATGTAATCGGTAACAATTTAGTTGAATAAAATAATTTTCTTGCATTATTTTGAATGTTGTAAAAGAGAGGAGAGAGAAAAGCTGATGTGGAGGAGAGAGAAGTGAGAGCTGGCACTATAGCCCGTGCACTGGCACCGTGGGGTGAGAGTGGGGTGAGAGTGAGGGTAAAAGCTGACGTGGCGAGGCTATAGTGGGGTGATGCATTGGTACCAGCCTAACATTGTGGATGCCCTTAGCAAGTATTTTATCTTGGCAGTTTATTTGTTTTCACTTGACATGCTTAGAAAGAGAAAATTGAAGATATAGGTGGAGCTGGGCAGAGAGCTATGCTGCTTACATGGTAATATCAAAGAGATTTCATTTGATATCAAAGAAAATTAAAGTTGGCTGATGGTTAGCTATATTTCAAAAAGAAGTTTTACTAATCTGTTGCAATACATTATCACTAAGCAAGAATTTGGTTATCCTGTTACGAATTGTATTGTGTAACAGAGGAAAGCCCACAGGCTGCCACTTGAAGGATCAGAAGCATCATATGTTTATGAATTTCTCTTCAGAAGCATATCTGTTAAAAACATTTGTTTTTGTTTTTTGGCAATAGCTAATGATTTTAACTGTTCTTTGCTCTTCAGTCAGACGTACTATTGCAAAATGCACCATTCAAAAGAATTAGAAGTTGATTTTTTTCAAGGCTGCTACAAAGCAACTATGCCGACTCTCTATCCCACAACTCATTTTTTTTTCTTAGTTGTGGCCATTCCCCTATATTATACTTCATTTTGGGGCCCGGTAGATTTCATACTGTGTTCTCTACATTGAGAACATCATTTGAAAAATAAAACTTATATGATCTTAGTTTATTCGGAAGAACGTAAGAAGTATGTAGGGTTGGAGTTTGGGATACACTTAATTTACCTAAACTTGTCCTGAACTCTTGGAGACTTTCTCTTCATGTTCTACTCTCTATCTCACCATGCAAATTTAACCATTTAAATATAATATATTTTTGCTGGAATCCCTGAAGTTCATATAATGATCATCCTCCACTTTCTGATGTGATTTCATGAAATCACCAAAGTTCATATAATTTATTTATTTTGCTGGAATCACCTCTATGGTTTTTCTGATATGAGAAGTCTCATGACGTGATATAGTGACAAGCACGATAGAATATCTATATTTGTTGCTTGGCCACACTTGTGTCTCCCACCATTAACATGTATAACTACTCTTCGTTTATTTTACTTATGTCAAAATAACTAGAGATGAAAATCTTACATGTGCATTACATCTGCACGTACAATGATGAAAAAATAATAATAACCGTAGCAACGCACGGGCATTCAACTAGTGGGAGGTAATACTGTAATGAACAATTGACTAGATTATCTTAATCCTGACCTTTTTGATAAATGGAATATAATAATATGAGAGTCAATTATATTCAGTTTCTGCACCAACAAAATATCACAAAAGATATCAAGGATGCACATAATCTAAAAAGAAAAGTAAAAAAAGGAGAAAAAAGGCCCCACCATAGTTATCAACTTCTCTTTACATACGCACATAAATCATCACCAAAGACAACACCGGGAGTATAAAAAAGGTCTCCAAAAAGCGACATCTCCAGAAGAAAACAGTGCATAACCGTCGATCGTCGCGCGATCTAAAAAATTATATTTTCATGTGACCTCTCAAAACAATTCCTTCAGCAAGACCATTACCATGCACAATCAATGAAGTTTAGACCTTAGGCTTTCAACCTGAAAGTCACGACTCGGCACTCGAGGAGCACCACCAAAATAAACACCTCCAATGTTGTCACCCCACTTGCCACTGCTGCTCCTGAAAGTTACCAATCACTAGACGCACAAGTATCGTGTCCAGAGTGCGCAGGAAAGTCCCGCAAACCAAATCCGAGCACCAAATTGTGAAGCAAAACCTCCATCGCCTCCAAGGCCCCATCGTCATTATTGGTCCTCCAATCTCAGCCACCAAGACCTTGTCCATCGTTGTCTACATCATGAAAATCAAGATAATGACATATGTTATAGTGCTAACAAACTATAGAGCTTTGCATCGCGTTCTCATGAAGCCGCATAGGCTGATATGGATGCGCACAACCAGGTTCTATCCGATCTGGATATCCAGGGGCATTGTGTTAATCCGTGAAGACCTTCGGTAGTAGTTCTGGAACATGTCAACTATTAGATTGAGGAGGACCGATCACACAAATTGTTGCCGTGAAGCAAGGAAGGCACTAGGATAGTCATCTTTATTAGGCCGATCGGTAGACCCAAACGTCGGCGTCCAACGGCGGGCCGGAGATCTCAGCAGACACTGCCGCCACCACACGGAGATGAAACAAATTTCTAATATGTAGAAACGGAACTGAATTACCTCCGACCTAGGAGCGGTGTGGGGTCTGTAGAAACGGAATTACTCCCATTATGGGCTCACAACATCAAGGAAAATCCTCAACTAAAGTGGGTAACGAATTCACACCAGAAATTTCTTGCTTGTACTCGTTCCTTCCCAAATATGATGTGTATAATTTTTAGTTAAAGTTGAACTTCAACATTTTGATGAAATATTTATAAAAACATTTTCACATTATTTTGGTGAATTTGAAAGTAATCTAAAAACGATGAAGACCACGGGGGAGATGATGACCACAAGGCTATTTTAGCCCCAGTCAAACTAATTGGACTCCGAAGAATATGATGTACGCGAACGGATTTGGTAACTTGTTAGGAGGGATTTGGTAACTTGTTAGGAGAGGAGATTTGGTGTACATGGGCACCCGTGATCTCATTTTTTTTAAAAAAAAATCATATTTTTGTATATCAAAAAATTGAAATAAAAATTAGGTTATAGCTAACTATTTATTTTATAAACGTGTAAAAAAATCATGTTCAAATGCTTTGTATTTGGGCTACATAAAAATGACAAATGATCTGAGTATGTATACTTTAGATCTGCAAATTTTATCAGATTTTATTATTTTTGTGTAGATCACAATACAAAAAATTTGTAATTGAATTTTGCATGTCTGTAGATTAGATCATTGACGATGTCCAAATTTATTTTCATATTTTATAAAACTTAGAAATATAACTTTAATTTTTTTAAAATAAAGGGATCACTGGAGCTCAGGAATCAAAAACCCTTTCCGACTTGTTAGCTGTTTTTATTTTGTAAAAGTCTTTATTATTCATCAAAAGAAATTTCTTTCTTTTGCTGTTTTTATTTTGTAGAAGTCTTTATTATTCATCAAAAGAAAAACCTCAGTCAAAATGTAACATAACATCACTTATAAGAAATTATGAAACGAATGGAATCAAAACCTGGAACCGGAGCTGCAACTGAGCTATCTGATGACGGAATAGCGCCATTGAGAATCATGCCAATTTCTTTCTTTTGCGAAATGGAACTTGTATTACTCGGAAATAGGGATTACAATCTCCATGACATAGGCTTGCTAAACCCTCTGGCCCCAGAGGCAAACCACACCGCGGAACGGGCATTAGTTATAGCAAAGTTTGCAAGAAAATGACTACTAATGTTCTGACATCTCTTAACGTGAGTAATGCAAGTCTGGCGACCTTTTATCAATGTTTTTATCTCTTCTATGATAGAGCTACTTTCTCTACCGTTTTGAGATACTCATACCCTAACTCTCAGCCCATCAGGTAAATGGAGTAGCTGTCATGGAGCATGATGAGCAGAGTGGTAATTCTTCAATGTTTGGTTATCCTTTGTTCCTGGCTTGTCTCAATCCTGGTGTAGCTCCCCGTAACAGTAGAGAGCTGGACAGGGCTTCTTTTGAAAACACCTGCAGAAGATTTCTATGGCTTCTGCCTGAATATCTTCTAGTTCAGCCACTGTATCTGTGCACGGCTAGTTTCCCAACATTTCTGCATCATAGTTAATAGCGTTAGTAAGATAACTGATACATTTAACTCTTTAGCAAATTCCACTTGTAGACAAGGAAAAGCGTTAACAGAAACAAAAGCATATGGAATTCTTTCAGCTATCAACTACCCCATATGCCAACCATCCATATACCCCAGTTTCAGCTACCATAGCGTCAACACCATCCTACAGCCAGGATACATCCTTTAAGAAAAAAGGATGATTGATAATTTGCAACTTAAAGAAATTTGGCAACAAGATGATTGATAATTTGCAGCACGCCGTACTTCTAAATATGCAGGCACGATCCTGACATGACAGATAACATATCTCATTACGAAAACAAGACAGAGAACATAGTTGCACACACAAATGTCCTCCCACATAATTCTTGCAGGATATGGTTGTTTCTTATCAAAGGACTTCCATATAGCATGCATACATGATGTATATCACATTAAAAAGTTCAACAGACTTAGCAAGTTTCTTAATTGTCAATATTTTGACATGGAAATCTAATTGTTATCTGTTTGTTAGGAGCATATCAGATTATTCCTTATGACAAATAAATGTTGCTATTGTCCAATTAAAGATTGGTCTAGTGCTAAACAACGACGCATGTACCTTAGGTGAACTTTGCTGCCGCCTTGGAACTTTTTCAGTTGGACAATCAACGACGCTTGACATCATCCACCAGCTCGGAGCAACAAAGGTGGAAATGGAGAAGTACACTGGCTAAAAAAGTGAGGTTAGTGAAGAATGGAATAGTGAGCTTACCTGCACAACTACTGATGAACTATCCATGCCAGTCTCAATAGACCACATAGATCCGAACTGTTTTGAAGCAATAGCTTGGTTTTGCTTTTCCTCCAAGCAACTTGCCAGACAAAAATCAGCAATTTTTGTCACCATATTGTTATCTAGAAATATATTTGTAGGTCTGAGATCTAAGTGAGCGATGCAACTCTTGCGAAGATGGTGTAGATCCTCTCAAATTCCTTGATTATTTGATAGCGTTTTCAACAAGTAGGTTCATGCATCTACAAATAAGAGAAGATGGTTAAATATTTGAGATACTAGAAGCTCTTAATCTTGGAAAAGGCTAGATAGTAGACAGCCATAGTGACTAATTCCTATTGTATAAGTGGGATGCTTGAGAAAATAGTTTTTACTGAACCACATGGAAACTATGTAAGCAATCTTAACAACCTATAAAAAATAAAAGATATAAAGCAATGTTATGTGACACATGATCCTACCTTTCATATAAGCATGAAGGCTCCATCTTGGTAGACATTCAAACAAGAGCATTTGTCTTACTTGACAAAATTTCTTCTGTATATTTTGTCTTTCCTTGTGTCAACACAATTTTTTTTGTTCTTCTTTATAGTTCAACCATTTGCTTGAACTTCCTCATGCATATGTGCGCTGGACAACTTCATTGCACATGCCCAATCATTCCTATGGTTTGCACAAAGTATTATCAGTATCAAGTTGAGTTTTCAGATTAACTGTGATTATAACCATTGGAAATAAGAGTTATCATACCTGAATGGAGAGCACGCTACAAAATAATCAAGGGAATTTGCGAGGGTCTACATTATCTCCACGAGATTCATATTCTTCACTTGGATCTCAAACCTGCGAATATACTACTAGATGACAACATGGTGCCAAAAATTGCAGATTTTGGTCTGTCAAGATGCTTTGATGAAAAGCAGAACCAGGCCTGCTATTACTTCAAAACTGCTTGGATCTATGAAAGCCGGTTTTGAGCTTTCATCCACTGACACACTCATTTCTTCTGTACTAGCTGTAAAACAAGAGAGAAGCGTTACTTATGGAGCTACCAGATCCAATTCCTAGTTACTCAAGTAAACTTATGCTCATATCTACAACAGCAGAGGTAGATGCTAAGGAATATTTAACTAACTGGATAAAGGTGTGTAACGACACCTCAGTAGACCAGACAAATATTGTCAGCACAGATAAACAAGGAGTATATACTGCATAACTTAGATTACAAGTGTTATTTACGAAGCTACCAGATCAAACTCCTGGTTACTCAAGTAACTTATGCTCATATCTATAACAGCAGAGGCAGATGCTTGGGAAACATTGGTAGCTACAATTTAACTAACAGCTGGATAAAAGTGTGTAACAACACCCTCAGTAAACAAGACAAATATTGTCAAGACAGACGGACAGACAGGGAGTATATACCACATAACCGCAACCCATAATCCTACAATAATTTGCTGTTTACCACACCTTGCGCCGCTTCAAAATATGGGAAAAACTACCGACAAATTCACCAAGAAACTGGTGCTAAATAAACAGAGAGCTGCAAACGATGGACCTGAACATGCGAGAGGAGCATATGCAAGAGCTAGCACCAAAATTATCCAAGATGAAGAAAGAAGACGGTGCTTACCTAGAGGAGGCCTGCTGCCTGCGAGATCCAGATCTGGTGAGGTGAGGACTGTGGTGAGCACGGGGGGCTCTCTTTAAAGGGGGGCGGACGAGGCACCTGGCGTCCTAATCAGCCCTAACGGTGACGTGTTAAACCATGCAGTAATCCAGCTGGTTGGTCTGTGTTTAACGTACTATCTGTTATCAAAGTCCACTCTACGCATGGACCAAAAAATGCCCAGCTCCCTTCCTGTAAAATGTAAGTGAAATCCCACCAAAACCCTAGTACTCCCTCCCTGAAAAGGATGTCGAAGATTTGTTTAAATTTGGATGTATTTATGCATTAAATCAAATCTAGATATATCCAAATTTTGACAAATCTGCGACATATTTTTTGGAGGGAGTATAAATTGTGGTCTCAAAATTTGCACTAGAAATACAAAATAAACAAGTGCGATTTTGGTGGGTTCTCACTTGCATCTTTACTTCGCTGGAACGCTCACGCATTTTAGAGTGAACTCCCATTGTTGAAATTCAGGAGCGGGAACTCTTCTTCGCCTTCTGGAGTGGAGATTAGTATTTTCACAGCAAGAGCACTACCATAACACACAAATACATAATTACAGCAGCCCTTATTATTTTCCCTACCAGCTACAAAATATTACATCACTCCTCACTTCCTCAGCCCAGGGCTTTGAGGAGCCACAACTCTATTTGAATCCCATAGCTACCACTGGGATTCTGACAAGGTGGCCCCGGTCACCCTTCATGGTGATCTGGCCAAAACTGTAGGTGCCAGTCACCGACCTCGTCGTGAGTGTCACCGTGATCTCCCTCGATGACCCCGGGAGCACCGTCAGCGCGGGGGGTGAAACCTCGAGCGCGATCTCCGGCGACATTCTGGTCATGATGGTGTAGGTCTCTGCCTCATCGGCCACGTTTGTGACGGTCCGCTTCACCGTCTGCGTGCCTTTGAGCTGGGAGACCGTGATGGAGGGGATGTTGAGATCGTAGGGCCGCTGCCCCTTTGGGCTGGAGCTGCAGCGTGAACCAGTTATGTTTGATACTTCGCTTTGATCAACGTCGGGTATTGAGCACAAAAATGTGATGTAATCTTGGTAAGCTGCCAAAACAAACAATGACATATTAGACTGGAATATGACATCACTACCTGGAGTAACTTGGAACTGCTTAATTAATACTCCGACTTGGATCAAAAGAATACAACTTACTTGCATCTAGAACAAGGCCAGGATCCAGGGCAGCTTTTGGGTTAACCGCACCACTACCATAATCAAATGGTGTGGCCCGTGTAAGTGTCAACATTTCTGATGTAGAGTATTGCTGCGCTCTAAGAGGATGGCTCCCCTTGTCAATCGTGTTGGCGGTAGTCATCAAGGCAGACTTTATTGCTGAGGGGCTCCATTTGGGGTACTTCTGTTTTATTAGTGCTGCAATGCCAGAAATATGTGGTGCAGCCATGCTAGTTCCAGACATCATTGCAAACCCTTCTCCTACAAAATAACATTGGCATGACACAGAATTTGATTAGCTCAGATCGAATGGCTGTCCCCATCTTTACGGATCACAACCATCAAAACAAACAAGATTATTCAAAATACTTACATTCTCGAAGCATTCAGAGCATGTGGGAATAGAGGAAGCAAAGTGTCATTCCTTATATTAACTAGATTAATAATCGACTGACCATGACATGCAGAAAACAAGCATGCGAAGAACTTACCAGCATAATTTGCTTCATCTGTTCCATTAGGCGCCCATGCAGCCCATATAAGATTTCCAGGAGCAAGTATATCAGGCTTAAGAACATCCGCATCTTGAAAGCTAAAATCTTTTACATCAGGTCCTCGAGAAGAGAACAAAGCAACCTGGGGAGCTGAATTGAACAGTGTTGGTGCCAAACCATCTGCAATACCAACTGTCGCTTGGAACACTGTAGCCCTTCCGGCCCAATCTCTTGTTGTGGACGAGTTGTAGTAGTCTATAAGATCCTGCATGGCCAGAACTAGTGTGAGCATACTGTATCAGAAAAATCATTATAGACCTAAACATGTACAGGTATTTTCACAAATTTTCTTATTGGCAAAGTCAGCCTACAAATAGCAGCAGTGAGTACAGTCCACGCTACTGCTCTGTAAGCATCTACAAGTTGTTTCCTTGAGATTGGAGAATATTTCTATTGTATGCTAACTTCTGGAATCATGATTTCTATACAGCTGATCTATTTCCATGCTTATATTGCAGGTCGCATTTTGTTATTCTATACATTTAGAAATGGTGTTTGTCTATGAGTGACATTCACAGTAAGGTCCCATCAGGGATAAACTACCTTTGTTTTGCTGATATCTGTGATGAGAATACCAGGAATATTCACAGGCACAGGATCGAACTTTGTTCCTGGGTAACTATTCTCAACAGCAACAACAAAGCCAGCTGCACCAAGAGTCTTGGCCGTTTGGGACACTTTCTTGATTGAAGCAGTCCCAGCAATATAATTATAAGAATAACCACACAAAAGAATTTTGCCCTGAACCTTTCTCTTATTTAGGAGTTCTGGTCTTTGACAATCTAGTGCACTGTACTTGGTTGAAGATGAACCCAGCAGAGCATCAGTAGCAGAAATAAGGCCGAACGATTTATTTCCATGTGTTGCAGCTGTAGTCAGATGAGAGATTAGAGAATTGTCAACTAAACAGAGGAAATTTTAGCGAATTATAACTTTATAAGAATACCAGCACCACCAACGGCATAAATGGACATCCATGGACAGTAAAAGCATGACAACGCAAAAGGACTACCAACTCTACATCAAGAGCCTTTGTGGAATTACAAAATGAATAGAACTCAGAATGTATCTTCCGACCAAATCATTTTCACAGAGTATGTGCTGGAGAAATAGTTTATTAAGATCCAATAAGAGTCTGGTACATAGTATAATGGGAACCAACCGTAAAGTTCGTGTGTGCTCATTAACATTTTAAGTATGTGTGGGATATAGCCAAGGATGCCATATGCAAGTTATATTGACAAATATCAGGCTATATTTTGTTAGAGAACATGCACATAATGAACTTACGTGATACTCCAAGTCCACCAAGACGTTTTCCATTTCCTAGAATCAAATGATTCTTGTATCTGCGGTCATCAACTCCAGCAGCAACAGTAGTTATCCATGGGCTGAATGACACCAGTGTTTTTGGAAACGGTCCTCCATTTCCTGCAGCTTGAGCAACAAACACACCAGCTTTCACCGCGGAAAGGAGCGCAGCATCGAAAGGATTCAAAAATGTAGTGCGTGTAGCTGTTGATGGGCTATTTGGTCCAACAGAAAGGTTGAGAATGTCAACACCATCTTGAACAGCCTGCAGGTAGCCATCCATCTGTGTTAGCCATACACTAATGACATGTATTGCAGCTGTCCGGCAGGGTGGCAGGTATTATATTCGTTATGGATAAGCAGTAGCAATTTATAAGTTTCCAGAAAAGGTGTTTAAGTTACCATTGTGTGTGTTTCAATATGCATCTTGCATGAAATGGAACTCAAATTCTAAGCTAAACTAGTAAATATACAGCAAAAGTGAAACCCAGAGCTTATCAGTAACTGAAGACAACAATAGAAGTGTGTGGCTCTATTTGGGGACATCATAAGCTCCAGATCAGTACCACTTAGATGATCTATCATGCTAGTACCAGCTGATCTAGTTTTGCTTGAACAAACATGCTTATATTTATCAGTCAACCTCTCAAACAAATATAAAATGTTTTCAAACTGTTAAGAGTGTCAACCAAACACATATCTTTCAACATACTCCTAAGGGCTAAGGGAGAGGATATTTTTGGCTCCCGGACACCAGTGATCCCGCTGTTTTAAAAAATTCTAAAATCACTTTTATGAGTGTCAAAAAAATGGAAAAAAAATTAGGATGTTGTCAACAATTTATCCCGGAAACGTGCAAAAAATCATGTTCAAATACTTTGTACTTTGGGCTACACAAAAAAGACAAACGTGTAGATCTGAGTATGTTTCGGATTTTTTCATTTTTGTGTAGCCCACAATATAAAGAATTCCGTACAAAAAATTTACATGCTTGTAGGTTACATCATTGACTATGTCTAGATCTATTTTCATAATTTCTAAAACTTACAAATATAATTTTCATTTTTTTTAAACAGCAGGATCACTGGTGCCTGGGAGCCAAAGACACTTTTCGATCCTGAGGTCCCTAAGTTACCCTTAAGTATCTTTGCAATACCAAGAACAGTGGATTAGTTGGTAGAAAGAATTGTACAACTAAATGTATGTGTTGTGAGAAGTTTGGGAAAATCATATAATGTACCTGATCAATGGCTGCCACAACGTCAGATACATAACCACCAAAAAGCCTGTAAAGAACCTTGTACACAGCTATCCTGAAAAGCACAAACTCAAGAAATTAAGGCATTGATGAGGAAGTAAGATTACAAGGGCGCTCTCAATGAAAACAGCTATGATGATACCGACTGCTGATGAGTTCTTCTATTCCCAAAGAAAGCTACACTTACTGCTTTTATGTTTTGGAAGGAAAGAGGTATTGTATTCGGCATAACAGAATAATGCAACTTTGCAAGGATAGGATGAACAAAACCCCTATCTTTGAGGTGGGTGATTTAGGAATTGTTGTTGATTGCACAAGGTTTTGCTATGTTCAAAAACATCTAAAGCATCAAAACTTACCTAGCTCGTGGAGCCATGCCACTAGCTTTGCCAAATTCATAGCCATGCATTCGCACTGGAATCCCATTGTTGCCAGCAGCAATTGCAGCTATATGACTGTTGAGGGTAAAAGGTATACGTGTGTCAGATAAGGTGTGACGATCTTCACAAGACCGAAAACAACCACTGTAACTAAATATACAGCAAAGGATGCTTCAAACGGAAAGGTTTCAAGTGTGCATTGTTTTTGGTGTGCACAAAAAGCAAAACTAATAGCTGAATAAGGAGAGTCATCAGGAGCATGACCTTCCATGACCATCACCGTCTAATGGAGATGCAAACTCAACATCAGGATCAAATGCTCCAGCAGCAATTGCAGCTTTTGCAAAATGTTGGGCCCCAACTATCTTCCCATTGCAGAAGCTTCTTTGTGTTGCTGGATCCACCTCACATTTCCCCTTGTAACGTGGAACAGGTCCATAAGGATCAGTTTTGTGGGTAGAGAAGCTTGGATGTTGGGGATAAATCCCTGAATCTACAAACCCAATCACCACATCTTCACCTGCCCTATCAAATCCACCACCTGTTGGCCATACCGCTGTTGTCAATCCAAGAAACTCTGGAGTGTGTGTTGTCAATTTCTGTATCTTTGTATCTCTCTCTACGTACTTAACACCTGGGGCTTTCCTTAAGAAATCAGCCTAGCACAGGGAAACATTACTGAATTCAGGCACGGCAGAAATGCAAAACTGGAAAGAAAAAAGATATGTGCCTGTCAAATGTGGTATGCCAAACATACCTGCAAAGATGACATGTGAACTGCAAAACCATTAATAAGATGATGGTAGCTATAAAGCTTCTCGTAAGTTCCTGCTACGAAAAGCGAGTCTAGAAGCTTCTCATGGTGCCTTCGCAGGTGAAGCGAATATGATGTGACAGCCTCACTGCGAATTAGAAAAATTTGGAGTGAGCACAAACTATTATGTTTGCACCATAAGAAGCATATATATTAAGCTCAGTTGAACTTGAAAACTGAAAATTACAACTGTGTGGAATCTGCCAGGATAGACTTGAAGAAACAGCAAGGCAAAGAACATCTAGAAGAGGAGAATACCTGGTAATATCCATCTCGTCATCCAAATCTGCTGCGGTCCCTGGAAACCCTTCAACACCGCCTCTATAGCTCACAACCGGGTCCCCTTCCATTGTAACAATGTAAACATCGTGCGTTCCAAGTACTAGTTGTGGCACAAAGGCAAGAAGAAGCAGACAGGCAAGGCCGAGCCCCTTCATCTTCACCAATGTCTGAACAGCAACGCTGCGAAACCTTTCAAGAAGAGAGACTATCAAAGACAAGCACTTAACATGAGCTGATGGGCACATCATAATAGTTGCAGCTCTTGGGCATTAGTTGCTCTCAAAAAAAGCTCTTGGGCATTAGTTGGATAGCAAATGTGCAACGACTATATGTCTGCAGTAGTACCGCTATAGTAAATCAGGCAGTACCCCAGTGACAGGAATTGTCCCCACTCCCCATGGTGGTGGGCACCGTTGTTCTGTGATGCTGGAGTTGCCGATCTCATAGGTCTCCCATGACGGCCATGAGTATGCATTTATGGAGGCTGCCCCAGTGATATTAATGGCCATTCAGATTTCAGAACGATACTATTAGGGGTTCTAAGAAAGAAGAGCATAACAACACTATTAGCAGTCTAAACGGCTACTTTGCATGTGCAGTGTATACATTTTTAATCTCTCCATTTGTCCTCATTGGGGAGCAGGTGGGTATTCAGATGGAACTAAAATGCTACCAGTAGTTGAGAATGGCACATAGATGATAGATGAAGATCCCTCGACTTATAACTGAACCAAAAAAAATACTGAAGTGTAAACACTAAACAGAAATAAATGATAGGCGGAAGACAAATGATCGCTTTTTTAAAAAAATAGGAAGACAAATGATCGCTTAATTTCAGATTAATCTGTCATTTGATCAAAGGTACAGCCAAGGGCCAAGTTGAAAAACTTATGTTTTCAAACCAGAGCTCGTCAAAAAGGTTTTGAATCCCCTGATAATGTGGTCATTTATGCTGTAGTTAAACTAAGTACTCCTTACACTCTAAAAAGAATAAAAAAAAGCGCACGCAGGTAAATCCAGAGAAATAATCAGTAAAAAAGCACTCGTGTCTCGCTCTGCACAGGGAACGAGAAACGCGAATCTGGAAACGGGGAAATCACCTGAGAAGCAGAGCATTCCCCGGCGCAGCTCGGCCGCCACCCTGCGTCGACGGCTGGACCGATCAATCGACCAGCCCGCGCACTTGTGGTCTTCTGCCCGCGTCGGCCGCCTCGCGTAATGGCGGCGCGCCCAGCCTGGAGGAGGAGCAGCAGCCGCGGCGGTGGTGCTAGGGTTTGCCCGAGTGGGGAGCGGAAGTGGGGGAGCAGTGTGGAGGAGGCAGAGCAAAGCGTTAATGGCCGGCGTCGCCTTTGTTTGTCTCTCCTTGTCTTTAATGGTGCCCACGCCTCGAATATAGTTTCATTTTTCTCTTTCGCTTTTCGCCGTCTCGACACGAGGCCTCTCTGCCGCGCCCGGCTCGTTGTCGACGAGAGGTGGCGGGGCCGGACGGCAGCGAGACAGAGCATGTGCCCGAGCGGGCGTGACTGAGTGAGTGGAGTGAATGGCGAAGTGAGTGCGCCGTGGGTCCCCGGCGGCAGCGAGGGTGGCCGGGCCACGCACGCCGCGTGCGGGGCGATTTAAATAAAATTAACCTAAACTTGAAACGATTTCAAATAATAAATCATCGGCGAAAATATTTCATCGGAATAACTCTTTTTTGCCGCGCCGTTCGCGATGGCGCGGCTGATGAATTTGCAACGCCACGGGCAGTGGCGCGGCCGATAGTGCGGCGCCACCCTTAGTGGCGCGGCAGTAGGGCGTGCGGCGCCACCCTGAGTGGCACGGCACTTTAGGGTTAGAAACCAGCCCGCGCCCGACCCCAGCCCACCTCCTCCCTCACTTCTCCCTCCCCACCTCTCTCTCCCTCACCAAGGGCGGCGCCGGCGGCTCCTCTTCTCCCTCCTTCCCTTCTCCAAATCTCCAACAAGAAGAATCCCCTTGCTCAAGATCTTTACCAAGGTATTCTCCCTCCAATCCCCTTGCTCTTCTCCCTCTTCCCCTTCTCTAATCCCCTAGTTTGAGGGTTGATTCATGGATTGATATGGTTGATGCATGGATTGATATGGTTGATTCAAATCAATGTTTTTGATGGATGGATTTGGGAATCCTAGTTAGTGATGGATGGATTTGTATTGATTTGTATTAATTTGTATGGTGGACTTGTGATGTGCAATTTATTTGAACAATGTAGCTTGTTATTTAACTAGCAAATTTAGATTAGTTGTGATGTGCAATTTGTGTGCTTCATAATATGTATGAAATTAGTGGAAATTATTATTTGCATATTATATGGATTTGTTGTAGATGAATTGTTTGATTATGTGCATAGATGCTCACATATATGTTAATTGGATGAGTTGTAGATGAATTTTATAGTTGAAGTTAATTTTAGATGAATTGTATAGTTTTAGATGAAATGTTAGAGATAAATTGTTATAGAAGAATTGTATGACTTATGTGTATATATGCTCACATTATAGTCGGATTGTTTAGGATGAAGGAGTTAACCAATGAAAGCATTCTCGAAGATGAAGTTGATGTTCGTCACCGTGCCTATTTGATGACCGAGAAGAAGAAGGTAATTTTAAAACCAATTACTCAATGTAATATAGGTATGCTTGATTTGATACGTGACAATGAAGCTCGTGTGTTTGCAGGTTCTTGGACCATTGCGACTTAGGTACCACCAGATGTCGGCAACGCCGATGAACTACGATGAGCGGTACACCCCCTACATCGACAATCTTGGGCTTCTACCGTTTATCCATATGGTCACCCGGACCACACTCAACGTGAATACTGCCGTGATCACCGCGCTTGTGGACCGGTGGAGGCCGGAGACCCACACCTTTCACCTCCGGACCAGCGAGATGACGGTCACGCTGGAGGACATGGCGATGATACTTGCGCTCCCCATCGAGGGGGCTCCTCTTTGTATCGATACAGCCTGTGATGATTGGCGCGGGAAGATGTTAGATCTTATTGGGAAGTGCCCCGGGGATACTCTCAACAAGGAAGGAGTAAAGTTGAGGGTGACCGCCGGGGCTACTTTCAAATGGATCTCAGATAACTTCAGTACGTGCCCTGAGGATGTCGTCAAGATCTACGCCCGCGTATACGTGTGGTATGTTATCACACGGACTCTGTTCAATGACGCTAGTGGGAAGACCGCGCACTGGCATTGGCTGAAGGCGCTCACCGTCATGGATAAGAAGTGGAGCTGGGGCAGTGCTGCTTTGGCTTGGTTGTATCGTCAGGTAATGACCCACAACAAGCATATCAATAATACACCAACGAGTTTGACAACCTAACCCCTGAGCAGGTAAAAAACTCTATTCCCTCACTCTCTCGTTTCCGGTATGTAGGATCTTCATTATTGGGCATGTTTTAGGTGATATGGCAGCCATATGGCAAAGGATATGCTTTCGGTGACGCTGCCTGGGAGCTTAACCCTGCTTGCATGGCTGAAAGAAATCTGTGGTATATGCGTTGCCCGTTGATATGCATGTGGGCTGTTGAACATCACTTGACGCAGCGGGTTATGCGACAATTTGGTTTATTTCAAGAGTACCCGCCGATGTATGAGGACACGGATCGTATGCTTCACCGGTATGAATCTTATTTCCGCCGTTCCGCCATTTTGTAATGTAATTCTTGTTTGTTGACAGTGTGCTATTTTAATATGCAGCTATGACAGGATCAAACATCGGAAGACGGATTGGCCCAATATTCACAAGATGCATATCAGGACGTTTCAACAACGTGTGGCGGAGGCTAAGCGGGCAAAAGGAATTGATGTAGCAGACCATTCTGATGTTGCTTTCAACAACTATCTCTGTTGGTTTCAACCGCGGACTCGTTTGCAGCTTCTTCCGGATGCCTACACGGAAGAGATTTTGGAAGAACCTTTGTCGTTCGACCAGCTTGGCAATCTTGCTTACAATAAGCTAGTCAGAGATGGGCGCCAAGTCCCTTTTGCTCCCGCAATTAACTTTATGGTAAGCTTGTTCTTCTTTTAGTAATCTCACTACTATCTCCACTTGCCACTTGTGTCTTTACATATTCATATACATGGTAGCGCACGGAGATCCAAAAGCAAGCTGCTGAATTCGAGGTGGCTTTGGAATTGCCGGAGAACAAAGATGGCTATTCACGATTACGAGAATTCGTGAAGGTATGAACATATTTTGACCTTCCGTTTTATACTTTTGATATGTGCACTCACAATTATTTTCTTCTTATAGCGTCAGGGCCAGAAGTTACGGAGATTAGGAAACCTTCTTGGTTGCCGTGATCCTGAGATTGCATCAACGCCATCGCCACCGTGAATGGCGCGGCCAAAAAGGGTTAGTCGTGTAAAATTGTTTCGCCGATGGTTTATTATTTGAAATCGTTTCAAGTTTGGGTTAATTTTGTCTAAATCGCCCGCGTGCGGTGCGGCGACCTCGGTTCGGGAGCGGTCTGTCTGTCTCGGTGGATGTGCGCCGCGGCGAGGAACAGTTGTCGGAGAGGCAGCGGCGCAGGGCTCTGCCGCCGGGACCCCTCCGCCGCTCCGCGTCGGTGGCAGGAGCGGTTCGCTGTGGCGCGGTGGCGATGGGGGATCGGGACGGCCGGCAAGGAGCGGGAGGGAGAAGAGACATTGGGGGATGTCAGAGCCATGTCGCGTTCTTTGATTCCATCGGGGATCGGGGAGGCAGCACGGCAAGGATCGTGGAGATCGGTCAGACGAGGACACAGCCCGTCCGACAAACGTGCGGCCACTACCGCAGTCCGCAGATCCCCGTCAGGCCATCACAGAGATCAAGCAGAAGCAGCCAAACAAAAAAACTACTGGATTAAGGGCATCTCCAGCAGGCTGACTTATTTTGGTATCCAAATTGGTTCGATTTGGTTTGTTTGGGTCACGCCATGAACAGTATTTTGTGGCCTATCCGAATAGGTAAGGGGGTGCGCCCAGCGGGGTGACGCATAAAGTTTTTTTCGTGTCCTGACAAGCGGGCCTAAGATGCATTTATATTAATATTTATATATTAAAAATAAAAAATAGACATAAAAATATATAAAAAACCCTAGACAAATCTAGGGTTGCACCACCGCCGTCGTTGGCCTACGGAAGGCCGACGTCGTCGTCTTCATCGCTGGTGAGGTCGATGAGGGGCCCCTCTGGCCATGGCCAATCCTCCATGGGCGGAGGTGGAGGTCCTAGTGGCGGGGGTGGCGGCGGAGGTCCTGGTGGCGGGGGTGGCGGCGGAGGTAGCCAGCCGATCGTCGGAGCGTCGGCTTCGGGCCACAGGTCCCATGCCTCGGCAGCCTCGGCGTGGCCAGGACGAGGTAGTGCGCGCGGCGGCGAAGGAGCTGGCTGCCTTCGCGGAGGAGGCGGTGGAGGTGGTGGCGCCACCGAGAGGAAGAGGGCGTCCTCGAGGCCGGGGAACGCCCGTTTCTCTTCCTCCGCGCTGACGAGGACTGCCACCTGCAGCTCCTCGTCCTCTGTCAGCTCCGGCGGTAGCACGTAGTGCTCGCCGTTGTCTGTGGCGAGGAGGACGTTGTAGGCTACGTTGCCGACAAAGTCCTCTGTGTCGTCGCAGACGACAATGCCGTCGTTGACGTGGCCGGAGATGTCCCAGCCTGATACGTCTCCAACGTATCTATAATTTTTGATGCTCCATGCTTATTTTTACACCATTTGCCTACTGTTTCGTTACACTTAGTGGCACTTTTATGCATTTTCCGGAACTAACCTACTAACAAGTCGCCACAGTGCCAGTTCCCTGTTTTCTGCTGTTTTTGTGTTTCAGAAGTGATACACAGGAAATATTCTCGGAATTGGACGAAACAAGTTCTTGAAGTCTTATTTTACCCGGAAGCTTCCAGAGATCCGAAGAGGAGTAGGAGAGGGGCCACCAGGGGCCCTCACGCCAGGCTGGCGCGGCCCAGGACCTGGCCGCGCCGCCATGGTGTGAGGCCACCTGGCTCCATCTCTGACATCGCCCCTTCGCCTATTGACAAGGGTATAGTTAATAGAGCCCGTTAGTTGAGTACCCCTGAGGCTCGTTAAGCTAGGCCCGATTGTAATGATAGTCGAGATACGAGTTCTTACCGTATGTCGATATTGTAATCTGTATCGGACCCTACCCGATCCTCGAGACCTGGCCACCTATATATAGGGGCCAGGAGGGGACGGTGTAGGCCAGATTGAAAGCAAGCCAGGTTAAACACCCAAGTTTACTTTCGATATACACTTATTTCGACTAACCTTTACCTTCGAGTTCATCCGACGCCCTATTCCCCCGATCCTAAGTCCTTCATCTAGGACATTTGTCGAGTTAACCCTCGTCAATTGGCGCCGACCGTGGGGACCTGGGCGTTGGAATCATGAATTCGACGGCTTTTTCGCTTTTAGCCAACAGCAGTTCAGAACTCGACGGAAGTCAAGAGATGGAGTTAACAATCAAAAGTTTGAGCATCTTCGTCGGGCCATCGGGTTCATCTCGCCTCTCGGATTCGACAAAACAAAATCCGTCGGCGAGCAAGCCCTAAACAGAGATAATAGTGGAATCATCAGAAGGCTCTTCCAGCAAAGTAAACTCGCCGGTCAGCTTGGGAAAAGCACCAATCGCAGAAGGCGACAAAATTCGGGAAAATTTCGACTCAGAAGAAAGAGCGCGTCAAACACACAACAGCGCAAAGGACTTCGCCGTTGGAAGCAGTGGCTTCTCCAAAGTACATCAGTTATGCGTCATTATCACTGAGGCAGAAGAAGAGAACAACAATGAAGGAAGTAAGAAGGTCGACAGGCAAGTCGACAAAATGAAAGAACACAACAAAAAAGATAAGGAGAAAGTCCACGTTTCGGCTGGCGAATGGAGAATGATCAAGTCAGCTATTAATCATGGTACAGAAGTACCCGAAGGATCAAGAAGAGAAGTTCTAATGGGATATCAGTATGCATTATACCAACATAGGAAGAAACTAAGGGAGGAAAGAAACACGGTCCTTCAAAATAATAACAGTATATCAAGGGAGGAATACTGGGATGAGTATAGTGAGGATTCCGAGTACAGCAGAGAAAGGCGCGGAGACCCGAAACACAACAGGGGGGCAACAACGCGCAGCAGAGAGGAAAGGTACTCAAGAAGCCCTACCCCACAGCTAGAAGAGGAGAAAGACGACTTCATGCAAGAAACACCGGAAGCAGCGTTGATAGCAGCACAGGCGTATTTATTAACCACCAGACCAGAACCCGGGGAGCCACGAGAAGATATGCACCGAGCCGCGATACGAAGCCTCGGAATAGTGGAGAGCAAGATCAGGGAAAAAGGTCTCGACACAAAGTCGACAATCCATAAGGAAAAGCAAAAGGAGAAGCTCAGATACAACTTCACAGATAATGAGTATAGTGAGCCATCAGAAGAGGAAAGGAGACAAAAGAGAAAGGAGGATGCAAGAAATATAATAGCGCAGGCTCGAGTAAATAAAGCACGCCACGCCTGGAGGGAAGAAAATTACGAAGACGATGATAAAGAGATGGGCGCATTATGCTTTACCCGCAGGGTTCGCAAAACAGGAGTACCCAAAGGGTTCAAACTACCACACGATCAACATAAATATGACGGGTCGCAAGAGCCTGCCCTGTGGTTATCGGACTATTTGTAGGCAGTGCAGATATTAGGGGGAACAAAAGCGACTGCAATGCAAAGTTTGCAGCTACACCTCACCGGCGCAGCACGGTCCTGGTTGAATACCCTACCCAACGAATCCATTGGAAGTTGGGGAGAACTTGAAAACCAATTCACAAGAAATTTTCGTTCAACATACAGGCGCCCAGCATCACTGGAGGAAGTCAAGGCGTGTGTACAAAGGAAAGGTGAAACTCTATGTTCTTATATACAACGATGGAGTGTAATCAAAAACTCAGCAGAGGGCGTCTCCGATGAACGAGCAATAGACGCTTTTTCGGCCGGGCTTCGTCGCGCAGATCTTGTGGAAGAAATAGGAAGAACAAGACCTACGACAGTAGCCGAGCTAATGGAAGAAGCCAACAAATTTGCTGATGGAGAGGACGCATATAATAACAAAAGAGGACGTTCACCAGAAGTCGACAGAATGAGCAGACAGAGTAGACGACATCGCAGCAGGGATAACCAAGGAAGGCGAAATCAGGTAGCCGTGGGCTACGCAGCAGAAGAAGAGGAAGGATATGTAAACAGGAGGTTTCAGGCAAAAGGAGCAGACAAATTGAGATACTCCGGTCCTTCGGCCGAGGATATGTTATACGGACCTTGTCGAATCCACTACGCATATCTTGATGGGAAAAGAGTCTCAAATCACCAGATGAAGGATTGTAGAACGTTCCTAAGGCTACAAAGCGCCATGGGTTCAAACCAAGGAGGACAGCAAGAAGAGAAGCACACAACTCAAGGATATCAAATGCAAAGGCTAGCAAGGCACCTAGAGTCAAAAATTTACATATCAGCTATGATTCAACCGGTGCCGAAGTCGAAGAAAGAGCGGAAGAGCATATCCAGGCAAGTAAACCTAGCAATATCGTCACCCCCAGCTACTACAGAGTACCTGCAGTGGTCAGATCAACCAATTAAGTTCAGTAGAGCAGACCACCCAAGGAAAGTTCCCAGGCCAGGCCACTCGCCTATGGTTTTAAAGGCACAAATAGGAGGGTACGACATCGAAAGAGTATTTATGGACGCAGGGAGTGGCATCAACCTGATATATGCTAGAACACTGAAAGCAATGTGTATCTCGCTGTCGAGTTTAAAACCAACAGACTGCTCCTTCCATGGAATAGTACCAGGAGCCGCAAACCACCCTTTGGGAAGAATAGAACTCGACGTCTGCTTTGGCAGTAGCAGTAACTATCACAGAGAGAAGCTAGAATTTGAAGTTATGGACTGGCCGTCACAGTACCATGCAATCCTGGGGCGCCCAGCATTTGCAAAATTCATGGCAGTGCCTCATTACACGTATCTTACGCTAAAAATCCCAGGACCCAAAGGAACAATCACAGTACAAGGGAGCTTTGAAGTAGCCAACACGTGTGACAGAGAATTCAATAGGATGGCCCAAACCTTCGGCATGACAGCAGAATACGAGAGGCTAAAAGGAGAAACAGATCATAATGTGCTACCCGACGTTGGACGATCCCTGCCAGATCAGGCTTTCGGCACAACTCAGGACTCGAAGAAGATCCAGGTTGAAAGAGCATTTCCCTAATAAATGTATTTTGGTGTTTGTTAACAACATTTGGTGAATTAACCATTCTATTTAAGTTCTGCAGATTTTCTAGGTTAATTCAGAATCTCGCGGAGGTTCACCCCAAAAAGGAAGAAAAGATCGAAGCCCGTAGTCCAGTAGTGGAGTTAGGGCTTAGTGGTCTTATAGGGTGCTTCGCGTAGGTGGAATTGGTGGAGAGGGGATCCTCGAAGTACTGCTGTTGCTACTTCTAGGGCGGAGACTCCGGCCCTGGTGGCCGGAGACTCCGGCCTAGGAGTGTCGCCCTAGCAATCCTCCCAGTTGGTCTAAGCAGTGACCAGCCCGGAGTTGGGCCGGAGACTTTCTGTCTCTGGCCGGAGACTCCGGGTGGGGCGGAGACTCCGGTCCCAGCGGCCGGAGACTCCGGTCTGGCCAGCCAGGTAAGGGTGGGCTAGTGAGTTGGTCTAAGCAGTGACCAGGCCGGAGTTGGGCCGGAGACTTCTGTCTCTGGCCGGAGACTTCGGCCCTGGAGTCACTTAGGGCGGAGACTCCGGCCCTCCTGGCCGGAGACTCCGGCCCTAGTCGACCAGCAACGGCTACATTTCGAGGAGGAGTATATAAAGCCTTCTTCTTCCTCAAGAGAAGGCTGCGGCTTCCACTCTCTCTCCTCCATTGTTCCAAAGCTTCAAAGCTCAAGATCTCTCTCCCTAGCCAATAGAACTCAAAGCCCTTTTGGGATTTGAGGGAGAAGACCTAGATCTACACTTCCACCAAGGTGTTTTGATTTCCCCCCTCTCTTTGTTGAGGGGCTTGTTACTTGTGTGATTCATCGGATTCCTAGCCGGAAGAAGCCGTCCCCCAAGCTTGACTTTGTGTGTAAAAGCTTGGTGGACCTATTGGGAGCCTCCAATTGAGTTGTGGAGCTTGCCCCAATACTTTGTGTAAAGGTGTCGTGCCGCCTTCAAGGGCATCGCTTAGTGGAGCGTGGACTCGCCTTTGTGGCTTGTTCACCGGAGAATAGGGTGAGCCTTTGTGGCGTTGGTGGCCTTTGTGGCACCACACCTCTCCAACGTAGACGTACTTCCCGTAACAAGGAAGGAACTACGGGAATACATCCTCGTGTCTTCGTGTCTCCATTGCGGTGGCCTCTATCCTTTACTTGTACCTTTACTTATATTGTTATTGCTAGCTTGCTTGTCACTCTAGGTAAATTCACTTAGTATCACATCTAGAGAATTTACCTTCTTGTCTAGCCTTAACTTGAAAAGAATTAAAATTATTGGGTAGCTCCTATTCACCCCCCCCTCTAGTCGCTCATACGATCCTTTCAATTGGTATCAGAGCGTGGTCTCTTATTCGGGCTTAACCGCCTAAGAGTTTGAGCAACTATGGAAGGGGATAAGGGTAATGAAACTCCTCCCGAAAATACTCCTCCATCTATCTCTTCCTCTTCAATCTCACGTGAAGAGCATTTGGCGTCCTTGGACACAATGCAAACCACTATGAGATTGGAGATGAAGGCTATGTTTGAGGAATATTTTGGAAGAAAACCTTCCGGGCCCACCGACCCAAACACCACTCCTAGTGTGGAACTCTCCTTGGCTAAGGTGAAGCCACCTAACAATGGCTCCACCTCCGCCGAGAATAAAGGTGACCCTCCTAAGGAAAATGATGGTCCGACAAAGGGTGCTAACATTCCACCCCCTAACACTTACTCTCCTCCGCCGGTCCATTATCCTATGCCACACATTAACAACATGGGATCTCCTCCTAAGCTTGATTCTCGCAATTTTATTAAATGGCAAGGACTAATGAAATCTCATATTTCTAGCTCTTCTACTCATTTGTGGAGGGTCATACAAAATGGCTTTGCACCTCATGATCCTCTCAATTTGACCGGAAGGGAAGAAGTTGATGAGCAACTCAATGCCACCGCCAAGCATCTCCTTCAACAAGCCGTACCGGATACTCATGCGGTACACATCAACAACTTGAGCACCGCCAAGGAAGTATGGGACTATCTCACTATGCTCTTCATTGGGAATGAAAGTATTCGGTCCTCCAAGTTTGATGAGCTCAAGAGTGAAGAAAGGGATTTCATTATGCGTGATAATGAGACTCCCAATGAGATGTACCAGAGGATCTTGGCTCTTGCAACGGCCTTGACCGGGTTTGGGTGCAAAGACAATGGTGATGACTATATCAAGCGTATGTTCATCACCTCCATCAACCCAAGAGAACCCATGCGATCCGAGATAATCCGTTCAAGACCGGATTTTGGGAGTATGACCTCAAATGAAGTTCTTTGCGAGTTCACCGCCTTGTCTATCTTGAAGAAGAACGCAGAAGAAACAAGAGCCCGTGTTCTTGCCGGACAAGGAGTTCACAATCTTGCTCTCAAGGCCAAGGTGGTGTCCAAGCAAGGAGAAGGAGAAGAAGAAATATATGAAGAAGAGTGTTGGTCTCCGGAAGATCTCAAGTTTGCACTCCATGAACACTTGGCTCTCAATGCAAGTGCCTTTTGGGATGCCAACAAGCACAAGATGAAGGGATCCAAGTTCAAATCCTTTCCAAGAAAAGGTGGTGACTCTAAAGTGAGGCATTGCTACAATTGTGGAGGAATCAAGCACTTCATCGCCGAATGTCCTTATGAGAACAAGGAGGACAATGAGGGCCGGCTCATCCCCAAGCGCCGGTCATCAAAGTTCTACCCATCCAAGAAGCATGGGAACAAGGACAACAAGAAGAAAGGAGAAAGGGTATTGGTGGTTCATGAGGAGTATGACTCCGAGTCCGATGATGATGACTCCGTTGATGAAGAGAATGGAGAAGTGGCCGCCATTGCCATTGTCTCCACACCACCTACATCCCTCTTCAACTCACAAAATGAGAACACCATCATCACCGCTCACAAGTGTCTTATGGCTAAGGCCTCGGAGGTAACCTCATCACCTACTCCTTCATCATCACATTCCACTACTACCTCTATGGATGATGTGAGTAGTCTTAAGATTAAGAAAGAACTAGTTTCTTGTGATGATTTTCTTGCTAACATGAAGGGGCCAACCAAGATATACGTTGAGACACTAATGTGTGAACTTGGTGATGCCCATGACACTATCAAGGAGAAGGAGGAGTTGGAAAGATTAGCCGCCGATGATATTGGCTCTCTATCAATTAAGCTCGAAGAAGAGCAAAACTTGAGAGTCTCTTTAGAGGAGAAATTGTTGGGACTAGAAGAGTCTCATAATCTAATCTTGTCAAAACTCACTAAAGAACGTGACCATGCTCTTGCTATGGTCAAGTTGCTTAAAAAGGAGAAAGTTGAATTTGACGTTGGTCATAATGATCTTCGTGAGAAGTTTGAGAAGCTTGAAGAAGCTCACAAGGCTTTGGAGGGCAAATTCTCTCATCTCACCAAGATTCGTGAACAACTTCAAATTCAACTAACTATTGAACAATCTAAAGTCCCACCAATGCAAGTTATTGAAGTTCCTTGTTCTTCTAACTCTATTTGTGATCATAGTGATATCATTGAGGAGAACAAGAGGTTGAAGGCCGATCTTGCTAAGGGCCTTGCTACTTGCATTCAAGGTGAGAAGAATCTCAATGATCTCTTGAACAATTGTTCAAGGGAAAGAAGGGACTCGGTTTTGTTGCCGAGTCCTCAAAGAAAGGGGATCTTTGTTTGGTGGCCGAGTCCTCAAAGAAGAAGAAGAACAAGAAGAACAAGAAGAAGACAAAGCCTGCTGCTGCTCCTACTCCTCATGTCCCTTTTGATATTTGTTACACCGAGGAGGAGTGGGAGGAGCTGAATGGAAAGAAGAAAATCGAGGAGACCGGAGTCTCCGGGTCAAAGGCTCCGGAGTCTCCGGTTAGTTCATCTACCCCGGAGTCTCCGCCCCCAAAGACCGGAGTCTCCAGCCCTTCTCATAATAGTTTTGCAGGAAAATATAATCCTCATTATGTTCTTCTTAGGGACTATTATGGTGATGTCTATGCTAAATATGTTGGTCCCTATAATGGTTTCATTGAATATGCTATTTGGGTACCTAAGATTCTTGTGACTAACAAAAGAGGATCCATTCAAAGATGGGGACCTAAAACCAAGAATTAATCTCTTGTAGGACATTGCTTCCGGAGGAGTAAAATGGATTGTTGATAGTGGTGCCACAAGCCACATGACCGGAAGCAAAAATATTGTGGAAGATCTAAAGCCCAATACTTCAAATGTCACGGTCTCATATGGTGATAATTCATCCTCTAAGGTACTTGGTTTCGGTAAGGTGGTGATCACTCCGGACGTGTCCCTAGTGAATGTCATGCTTGTCGAAGCCATTGGTTATAATCTACTTTCCGTTCATCAACTTGCTACTATGGGCTATGCCACATATTTTGATGTTGATATTGTGGTCGTCATGTGGAGTAAGTCTCTCAAGGTTGCCTTTGTTGGGTATGTCGAAAACGGCTTGTATGTGGTGGACTTTTCGGAGAAACCCACTACGGCCGCGATATGCCTAATTGCTAAGGCCGACGTGGGATGGCTTTGGCATCGCCGGTTAGCCCACGTCAATATGAGAGCTTTGCAAAATCTCTACACCGGCGGCCACATACTCGGACTAAAGGATGTTTCTTTTGCCAAAGATCGTGTTTGTAGGGCATGTATTGAAGGAAAGATGCATGAAACAAGTCATCCAAGTAAGACTATTATCTCTTCCAAGAGGTGCTTGGAGCTCCTTCACATGGATCTCTTTGGACCTCCCACTTATGCAAGTCTTGGTGGCAAGAAATATTGCTTGGTGATTGTCGATGACTATTCAAGATACACTTGGGTTTATTTCTTTGAGTTCAAGAGTGAGACCCAACAAACCGTCAAAGACTTTGCCACCGAAGTTGAGCGTCAATTCAATACCACCATATTGACTATAAGAAGTGACAATGGCACCGAGTTCAAGAACTACTCCCTAAATGAGTTTCTTAGTGATGCGGGTATCAAACATCAATATTCCGCTGCATATACCCTGCAACAAAATGGAGTTGCCGAGAGGAAGAACCGGACTCTTATGGATGCGGCAAGAACTATGTTGGCGGAGTTCAAGTCTCCATACAACTTTTGGGCCGAAGCTATCAATACCGCATGCCATGCCACCAACCGGCTTTATCTCCGCAAGAACTTGAACAAGACTCCATATGAAATTCTTACCGGGCAAAAGCCCAACATCAAGTACTTCCGGGTATTTGGTTGTAAGTGTTTCTATCTCAAGAAAGGTGTTCGTTTGTCAAAATTTGATTCTAAAGCATTAGAGGGTATCTTTGTTGGTTACTCCACGGACTCACATTCCTATAGGATCTATAGCAAGTCCACCGGGCATGTTATAGAGACTTGTAATGTGAGGTTCGATGAGGATAATGGTTCCTTTGTAGGACAAAGTTGTGTTCGTGATGTAGGTGACGAAATTCCTCCCCAAGCCATAAGAAGAATGGGTGTCGGATTCTTCCGGCCCATTGAGGGACACCTTTTGGCCGAAGGAGAAGGACAATGCTCTACACATGTGGAGCCTTCACCTGCTGAACACACACAGGACATTGACCAAAGACAAGCTGCACACCCTCAACCTCAAGATCATCCCACCGAGCAATCTTGCCCG
Source organism: Dactylis glomerata (assembly GCA_007115705.1). Classification (NCBI taxonomy): domain Eukaryota; kingdom Viridiplantae; phylum Streptophyta; class Magnoliopsida; order Poales; family Poaceae; genus Dactylis; species Dactylis glomerata. Next base: position 3,332,719 of record QXEO01000964.1, on the reverse strand, counting down.
GAGTCTCCGGCCCCTGTGGTCCGGACTCTCCGGCCTATACCGGAGTCTCCGGGTATGGATACCGGAGTCTCCGGGGGTGATCAAGCCTTTGATGAAGATCCTTCGGAATTCCGTGGCTATGGGCCACTTGATGATCAAGGCAATCCACTTGATGGTCAAGGCGAGGACCAGAACAGTGATCATGAAGATGATCAAGTAGTCTCTCAAGAATCTCCTCTTGAGGCTCGCACTCGCCGTGAGAAGAAGCTTGAGTCCATTCTTCGACGAAGAAGCATATCCTTGGAAAATGTGGTTGGGAGTGTTCGTAAAGGTGTCTCCACTAGGAGGCAACTTTCTAACTTTTGCTCTCATCATGCTTTTGTCTCTTGTGTAGAACCCAAGAAAGTTTATGAGGCGCTTGAGGATCCGGATTGGCTTGATGCCATGCATGATGAACTCAACAACTTCGAGCGCAACAATGTTTGGACTCTAGTAGAAAGGTCTAAAGATTGTCGTAATGTCATTGGGACCAAGTGGATCTTCAAGAACAAGCAAGATGCAAATGGCATAGTCATTCGTAACAAGGCAAGATTGGTGGCTCAAGGTTTCTCCCAAGTTGAGGGTATTGACTTTGGTGAAACTTTCGCTCCCGTTGCCCGTCTTGAATCCATTCGCATCTTACTTGCATATGCATCACATCATAACTTTAAACTTCAACAAATGGATGTTAAAAGTGCATTTCTAAATGGTCCCTTAAATGAATTGGTCTTTGTGAAGCAACCCCCGGGTTTCGAAAACCCTAAGTTTCCTAACCACGTTTACAAACTTGATAAGGCACTCTATGGCCTCAAACAAGCCCCACGTGCGTGGTATGAGCACCTTAAAGAGTTGTTGGTTGATCGTGGTTTTGAAATTGGGGTGATCGATCCCACTCTTTTTACTAAGAAGGTCAATGGGGAGCTTTTCATTTGCCAATTATATGTTGATGATATTATATTTGGTTCTACTAACAAAGCTTTCAATAATGAGTTTGCCAAGCTCATGACCGACAAGTTTGAGATGTCTATGATGGGGGAGTTGGAGTTCCTCCTTGGATTTGAAGTTAAACAATTGAAGGGAGGGACTTTTGTGAACCAAGCCAAATATACCCAAGACATGCTCAAGAGGTTCGAGATGATAGGAGTCAAAGGTGCAAAGACTCCCATGCCAACAAAGGTTAATCTTGATCTCGATCCTAATGGTAAAGAAGTGGATCAAAAACTCTATAGATCTATGATTGGTTCCTTGCTTTACCTTTGTGCATCTAGACCGGACATTATGTTAAGTGTGGGAGTTTGTGCACGTTTTCAAGCCGCACCAAAGGAAAGCCACTTTGTGGCGGTCAAGAGAATCTTTCGATATTTAGTGAATACCCCTAACTTTGGTCTTTGGTACCCGAAGGGAGCAAGTTTTGATCTTATAGGTTACTCGGATTCGGATTGGGCGGGAGACAAAGTGGAACGGAAATCAACCTCCGGGGCTTGCCAATTTCTTGGTAGGTCCTTGGTGTGTTGGTCATCTAAGAAACAAAATTGTGTGTCTCTCTCTACCACCGAAGCCGAATATGTAGCCGCGGCTAGTTGTTGTGCACAACTCTTATGGATGAGGCAAACCTTGAAGGATTACGGTGTCATTTTTGACAAAGTGCCTCTTTTATGTGATAATGAAAGTGCAATCAAGATCGCTCACAACCCGGTGCAACACAACAAGACGAAGCATATTGAGATTCGTCATCATTTCATTCGGGATCATGTCAACCATGGATATATTGATCTATCTTATGTTGGCACTCATGAGCAACTTGCCGATATATTCACGAAGCCTCTTGATGAAGCAAGATTCCGGGAATTGAGGCATGAACTAAATATCATTGATTCAAGCAATGTGGCTTGAGCTAGGTGCATTTACTCCCATACTCTAACGTGTGTGTTGTTCTAGATGTGGGCATGGATATAGGGGGAGTGCGGTCCTAATTGATTGGGCTATCCCTCCCCCCATAATGCCAATAGTAAGCGTATTGTTCTATCTTGTCATTTGTGACATTTTTGAGCTTAATCGATGAGTCTAGGTTTTGGGCCCAAGATATATCTTCGCGGTGCCATACCTATAAACTCATACATGGTGGCCTTTTGGTCACCAACCTCCCTAGTGGAGGAGTTTCCCATTTGATTTTATGGCCTTATATTTTTTTATGGGAAGATGCTCATGTTTGGTCTTATTTGATTTTGTTTGCATGTTTGCAAACATGAGCATTTTGTACCACACAGTGACAATGTGTCCATCCCAAGCCTATCTCATCCTCAAACATATCTAATCTCTAAATGACATGTCCTTTATACACCATAAATGTGATCTGGTCAATGGGGGGCCGGAGACTCCGGGGTTCACAGCCCGGAGACTCCGGTGGGCCGGAGACTCCGGGGTAAGTACCGGAGACTCCGGCCAGGGCAGTTTCGAAGGGGATATCTAGGGCACGGGGTGGGAAGAACGGTTCACTCTTTCCCCACCCACCCCCGTGCTCCTACTCACCTCTACCGCCCCCATTGCCCTAGATCGTCCCCGGAGCCTCTCCAAGCTTCGGGATCCGCCGTGCCACCGGCCAATCTCCTCCTTGAGGTTGTGGGAACCTTCCCACCGACCGATTTGCTCCAATGGACTCCGGTAAAAATGCTCTTCATCTTCTCCATCTAGTTCCATCTAGATCTACGAGATGTGCATGTTTCCCATAGTTTGATTTGGTGTACTACCCTCTAGTGGCTATTAATCATCTACATAGCAACTTTATTGTGAATTTTGCACTCGATTTGGTTCAATGTGGTCTCCTAGGCTTGGGCTCCTGCATCCGGCCGGAGACTCCGGCCCTTGTGGCCGGAGACTCCGGCCTGGACGCAAAGTCTCCGGTTTTGGCCGGAGACTCCGGCCCGAGTCCCCGGAGACTCCGGCTAGATCAGGCCAGAGTGCACTCTTTCACAGCATAGTTGCTTATTTTTGGATTCTAGGACATGTCACCTCAACCTTGCTATCTTCCTCACTCATTCACAGGTGCAGGTGGTTCTCGGAAGCCGGCAGCTCATAGCAATGACAAGTTGGTTGTGAATCCCGCCACAGGGGAGCTTGCTCAGAGGTCAGTCATTGCTCCGCAAGCTAGAGATGCTAAGAGGCTCAAGACAAGGATGGCCGAAGAGGAACGAGCTGAGGCAGCTAAGAAAGTCAAGTTTGATAGTCTTGTGACACTGGAAGGACTTTCATCATCTGAGTTTGTTGAGATGAGGAAGAGAGATATGTACACTCTCCCGCGGAACTCCCGTGACCGTTGCTTTGTCCGCAAAGAGCAAGAGCTGATCATGAAGGAATTCTATGCTTCTCTCAAGAAGTATCCGGTTTGCCCTCAGACGGTAATGGATTTCTCTCATTTTGCCAAGTACAGTGCATACTTCGGAGAGGCTGTGTGGATCACTCGCAAGCTTGGGCTCCATCCACTCATGAAGATTCAAGAGTCCTACAACATCACATTGGTCCAACAGTTCTTTGCTACCTTGGTGTTTGGAGATGGTGAGGAGATCCCCATGACTTGGATGACCGGAGAAGAGGTTTGTCACTCCAACTTCATGGACTTTGCTGCTCTCCTTGGGTATGAGTTCCGTGGTGCTACTACTCCTAGTGGCATGAGGATGCATGTGGATGGGGAGTACTATGAGAAGAAGAAGCTTGCTCCTCTCTACATCGGGGATGACAAGAAGATCATCATTGGGGGCACTCTTGGGCTGTCCAAACGGTCCAACATCTTGCTCCGCATATTCCGGGCCTCCATTGCCCCTCAAGCCGGCAACTTTGATGCTATTCGCAAGGCCTTGGTGAATCTCTTGGCCTACTCTCATGAAGTCTATTGCCAAGGAGAGACCGCACATGTTGAGCCGCTTGATGTGATGGATTTCATTCACAAGGAAATCAATGATTGCATTCTCAGCAAGAAGACTCCTCTCTATGCCCCATTTATCATGAGGCTCATCCGTGCTCAAGGACTCAACCTTCCTTTTCTCGATGCAAACCTTGTGGATCACAAGGTTGTGAAGCTTCAACGCAAAGAACCCACCGGTCACTCCAAGGAACCTTTTGCTCCAATGAGAGGTGAAGATGATGATGCCTTTGTCGCGGGAGTGTCCACTAGAAGGGGCACAAGGATGAAGCATGCTAGCAATGCCGGCTCCAGCTCCAACAATGAGTTTGCTCAAGAGTACAAGAAGCTCAATTGGTTCCAAAGGAATGTGCTTTGCATGAATGTGGACATCCGTCACAAGCAATATGAGAGCTACATCTCTCAAAAGCACATCAATGACAATCAAGCTGTTCTTCACAAGGCATTTAGAAAGTCTCAACCGGGCTATGTGGAATCACCTCCTTCCTCTTCTTCATCCGGTACTCACAACTATGGCAAGTGGAGCAAGGGTCTAACTGACTGGCAGGCATTTGAGGAGGTCACCTCTGGCACCTCCAATGTGCGTCATGGCAAGAAGCCCATGGCTTCTGATGATATTGAAGAAGGAGATGAGGACTTCAATGCCGGTTCCGAGGACGAGCCCCAGGATGAAGACGATGAGTGATCTCATGGGCGTGTAGCATCGCTCTTTTCCCTTTTTGGTGTCTCGATGCCAAAGGGGGAGAAGTAGATCTACTAGGTTGTCTTCGTTGGGATTTGCATGGGGTGGTTATTTGGATTTGCACTTCGTTTGCCTTGCTTTGGTCGAGACACAACTTCATGGACTTTCATGTTGTGTCTCATCTATCTTAGTGTTGAACCTTTTAAATGTGTGTGGTATGTTATGTGTGTGAGACTTAAGTTCATATGTTGCTTAGTAAGACTATTAAATTTGTGCTATCTTGTTAGTCTTACTTATATGCTTATTGGTTAGTCTCATATACTATTACTTGCACTTGGTATAATTGTGAAATATATAGGGGGAGTGATGATTCTTACTTGTGGTGCTCATGTTCAAATGCAAATGGTGTTGTGCACACAAGTAGGGGGAGCTTTTGCTATATATTTCATTTTATTGTGTTTATATCTTGCAAATCCGTATGTTGTCATCAAACACCAAAAAGGGGGAGATTGAAAGAGCATTTCCCTAATAAATGTATTTTGGTGTTTGTTAACAACATTTGGTGAATTAACCATTCTATTTAAGTTCTGCAGATTTTCTAGGTTAATTCAGAATCTCGCGAAGGTTCACCCCAAAAAGGAAGAAAAGATCGAAGCCCGTAGTCCAGTAGTGGAGTTAGGGCTTAGTGGTCTTATAGGGTGCTTCGCGTAGGTGGAATTGGTGGAGAGGGGATCCTCGAAGTACTGCTGTTGCTACTTCTAGGGCGGAGACTCCGGCCCTGGTGGCCGGAGACTCCGGCCTAGGAGTGTCGCCCTAGCAATCCTCCCAGTTGGTCTAAGCAGTGACCAGCCCGGAGTTGGGCCGGAGACTTTCTGTCTCTGGCCGGAGACTCCGGGTGGGGCGGAGACTCCGGTCCCAGCGGCCGGAGACTCCGGTCTGGCCAGCCAGGTAAGGGTGGGCTAGTGAGTTGGTCTAAGCAGTGACCAGGCCGGAGTTGGGCCGGAGACTTCTGTCTCTGGCCGGAGACTCCGGCCGTGGAGTCACTTAGGGCGGAGACTGTGACTACCTCAAATTTGATAACAAATTCGAAGTGCCCGTTATGTATTCCACCGCAATCCCAGAACCATTGTTGCGATATACATAACGTAGTTGGTAACCAGTTCCATAGACATTACAATACGATAGTTCAAATACAATGGTCATATAGACCAAGTCATATTACAACACAATATAGCAGCGGAAAATAACGTCTTCGGCCCATGCCTTCACCTACAGGCAATGGCGACTCACGGAGATGATCTTAGTTCTGGTACTCTTCCTCATACCCTTCCTCCTGGTATTCCTCCCCATAGTCTGGCCAAGTTGATAGCCAGGGACACAGCCGTGAGTACATTGGATGCACTCGCAAACCATCTTATAAATGAAAAGATGAAGTAGATATGCAAGGTTGGGTATAGTGGACTAAGCACTAAGTTGGTTTGCAAAAGCTAGTTTTATTTCCCAAGAATGCTCATTGGTAGAAAAGAGGTTTAGTTCTCTAAGTTCATTCTAAAGAGGAACTTCAATGTGTCAAGATCACGGTCAAGTCATGTCAATTCAAATTCATGTCATTCACCAAGTTTACCCTTGTTATTTTTAGTCTTGACAAAAGCCAGGTAGAGTTTGCCAACCGTCCATGACCGAGGACTCGGCTATTCGAATAGTTTGAAAACCTCTGCAGAGGGGTACACTTTACCCACAAGATTCGATACATCTGCCGGGAGAAATCCACGGTTCGCCATACACAAAGGTATGCGGATTTCAGATAATCAAACAAAACCTTTCACTTGCTCATCCTAGTATAGGATCCTTCCCTAGAGCCCGGAATACGGAATCCCGCTCCGGCGCCTCTAGTTATGCCCATCCCGGAGACCGGGTTAGTGGAATCCACCTGGTCAAGAAATATCCGCCCGTGGAGTCCTTCCATGAAGATTTGATGCAAGACCTCCCATACTAAGATAAACAAGCTACGGATTAAGCCCCTTCCCATATAGGGGTAACGTGGTTGTACGTTATAATTGGCACCCATGTACATCACTCGTTGTCAATTGAGAAATACATTTCATAGTTCTTAGTCAAGATTATTTTCTTTCATAAAGCCATCATGTAGGAGCAATCTCCCATTTCAAGTTTCAATGTCAAGTCACCACCTCTCAAATGGGGTTCCTCCAGAGATAGCCTCAACTTTTATTAGCGACTAAGCAACTACATTGAGTGATAGTACTACTACTAGGGTTGGATAAACTCAGCTTGATGCTCTTGATAATCAAGACATCAATATGCTTCTATCATTCTACTCTAGCAATTCAATCATGCAATTTACTTAAAACAAGTAGAATGCAATATTAAAACTAGGTAGTGGGAGTATGAATCAAAAGATGGCTTGCCTTGGTTGGCAAGGTGTCCGGGGTTTTCTTCTTCTTCTTGATAATAATAATCCCCTCCAATATCCTCCTCGGCAACACTAGCGTCTAATAACGAATAAACACAAAGCACACCATCACTTCACCAAGCTAACAACACACCAAGCACACATCTTTGTTTGCTAACCAAAGCATTCATGTTGCATTTTTATAGTGTTGGATGGTAAGTTTTTCTTCAAGTGTGCAAGCTAGTTACTCTACTAGGTGGCATAGGTAGTGCACCTGTGCAGCATTGGTGTTGATTTAGGGGTACTAAGACAAGTTTAAGTGGGATGGGTTCACTAAGTGAATTGGTAATGAGGGCAATTAATTCTAAGGGTGCACTAGTGATCTATCATTTCATGCTACCAAATAGGTTTGGGTTAGGGTCTAAGTGATCACACTAATAGGGTTTGGGATAGATTAGTGTTGACTAACAGTGAGAGGGGTTATTAGTGAGTTCACATTTTAATTTTTATAATTTTTGATGGCTTAAATAATTTCCTAGAAATCTTTCATTGTTTAACAAGCTATGGTCACACTATTCATATCCAATTTTATTCTTAACTGATTTTGAAATCTAACCAGTACTATTGGATAGAGTATTTTATAAGCTTTCCAATGAATATTTATTTGCTAAATTTGGATTTATAAAACTCTAGGAATTTGAATTTGAAAATACCATCTGAAACATATTTGAAATAAATAAAACAGGCGGGAATTAATTTAAAAACGAATCGGACCGATTTCTCGCCAAACGGGCCCAGCCTGAGCAGACCCCGAACGGGCCGGCCCAGAAAACGCTTCGCGCGGGGCGGGAGAAATAAAAATGGATGCTGACAGGTGGGTTCGCGCTGTCAGATCTAATTACGAACCCGAATCGGTATGCTATCGTCCGATCGGGATCCAACGGCTCAGGGTCATCTTCTTCCTCAGCACGGGCGGGATCTCACCTGCGAGCAGCGACGGCGTTCGACGGCGACGGCGAGGCGTAGAGGAAGCGAAACTCGACGGCGATGATCGGGATCGGCTGCGGTGCTCCTCCTCCTCCGATTCCCTGCAGAAGTTCGCTCCCCGGTGCTTGAACGCGGCGGCGCTCCTCCTGTCCAGTACTGCGCCGGCGAGGTTGGCTACGGCGAAGCAGAGCGAGAGGGAAGAAGCGGTGATGTCTGGGAGGTAGCTGGTGGCTGGGTGAGTATCTCCGTTTGATCGGAGGGGGTTTATATAGGCCGAGGCGACGAGGAACCAGGCGACCAAAAGCTTCACTGCACGGGGGTCCTGGCGGCGTGCGACGGCCTCTCCGGCCACGGCGGCCATGCTCGCGTGCTGGGGGGTTGCTGGGTCGGCCGCGGGGTCCTGTGGGTCTCCTCTGGCGAGGGCAGGGTGGTCGTCGACGTGCAGGCTGCTGGGAAGAAGAGCGGGGGTCCGGGGGTGCTGGCTTCTCTTCTCCTCCTTCTTCCAGGGCTTGGGTCGGGGCAGAGGGGACTGGGTTCGACCAGGGCACCGTCCAGAGGCATGGCAACAGGGCTGCAGCGAGCTAGCACAGTGCAGCACAGTGAAGTTTGATTTGATTTGATTTCCTGCTGCCAGTGTTCGATGAAATGCCTGCAAGAACTCAAAATTCGAATTTTTCAAATTTGCCACTTTGGGTGCTCATCATATTGGATAAGGTACCCAGGCATATTTTTGTTCTGGAGAAATAATGAGTTTTGCAAAAATTTATATTTCAAATTTGAGTATAGTTGCTGTTTCAGATTCAAACTTTGGCTCAAGTTTGAGTGATGTTCCAACTTGGATTTTTGGTAGCTCTTTGTTGGTTGAGTTAGTCCATAACTTGGTTAAGCTCAACTAGTTGGCAAAATACTGATTTGATTTACAGAATTCTTAATCTAATGGCTCAAAGTGGTGCAGTCAATAACAATTTCTAGATCCTATTAACTTTATCTCTTTCTTACCTATTTTGATTTCTTGTTTCTTTGCTTCTTAATTATCTTCTCAATTGATTCTGCTGGTTCACTTAGGATTATCTAACCAATGCTCAAAAAAAAAATAACCCACATAAAATCATAGAATACATAGAGTAGAAAATACATGTATGCATAGAATAATGAATAAAAAGTTTTATTTGGGTCCAAAAGTTGGCACTTTATTTAATAAGAGTTGGATTACAAATTCTGAGTTGTTACAGAGACTCCGGCCCTCCTGGCCGGAGACTCCGGCCCTAGTCGACCAGCAACGGCTACATTTCGAGGAGGAGTATATAAAGCCTTCTTCTTCCTCAAGAGAAGGCTGCGGCTTCCACTCTCTCTCCTCCATTGTTCCAAAGCTTCAAAGCTCAAGATCTCTCTCCCTAGCCAATAGAACTCAAAGCCCTTTTGGGATTTGAGGGAGAAGACCTAGATCTACACTTCCACCAAGGTGTTTTGATTTCCCCCCTCTCTTTGTTGAGGGGCTTGTTACTTGTGTGATTCATCGGATTCCTAGCCGGAAGAAGCCGTCCCCAAGCTTGACTTTGTGTGTAAAAGCTTGGTGGACCTATTGGGAGCCTCCAATTGAGTTGTGGAGCTTGCCCCAATACTTTGTGTAAAGGTGTCGTGCCGCCTTCAAGGGCATCGCTTAGTGGAGCGTGGACTCGCCTTGTGGCTTGTTCACCGGAGAATAGGGTGAGCCTTTGTGGCGTTGGTGGCCTTTGTGGCACCACACCTCTCCAACGTAGACGTACTTCCCGTAACAAGGAAGGAACTACGGGAATACATCCTCGTGTCTTCGTGTCTCCATTGCGGTGACCTCTATCCTTTACTTGTACCTTTACTTATATTGTTATTGCTAGCTTGCTTGTCACTCTAGGTAAATTCACTTAGTATCACATCTAGAGAATTTACCTTCTTGTCTAGCCTTAACTTGAAAAGAATTAAAATTATTGGGTAGCTCCTATTCACCCCCCTCTAGTCGCTCATACGATCCTTTCACAGGTCCACCCTACAGATCCAAACAAGACGACATCAATTGCGGTGAACCTGGATCCCGCATAGGAAAGCGCGCTCGCCGAGTTCCTCCGTGAGCGCTGGGAAATCTTCGCCTGGTGTCCGTCGGACATGCCAGGGGTTCCCAGGGAACTCGTCGAGCACGCATTAAATGTAGATCCCAAGGCAAAGCCAGTCAAGCAACCATTACGACAATTTGATGAACCTAAAAGGAAGGCGATAGCATCAGAATTGCACAGGTTGGAAAATGCCGGATTTATTAGAGAAATAAAAACTTTGAGTTGGGTATCGAACCCAGTTATCGTACCCAAGAAGAACACAGATGTACAAAGAGTAATGTGTCGACTACACATCTCTCAATAGGCACTGTCCAAAGGATCCCTTCCCTCTACCCCGCATCGATCAGATAATTGATTCAACAGCGGGATGCGCAGGCTTTCCTTTTTGGACGCATATTCTGGTTACAATCAGATCAAATTGAAGAAGGAAGACGAAGAAAAGACGGCCTTCATCACACCGTACGGAGTGTTTTGCTACCAGGTAATGCCGTTCGGCCTAAAAAATGCAGAAGCAACTTATCAACGGATGATGCAAAATTGCCTCGGGAGCCAAATAGGACGCAACATCCAAGTCTACATTGATGATGTGGTCATCACTACAAGAGAGGAGCAATCTTTAATCAGCGACTTGGCAGAAACTTTTGACAACCTGAGCAGGTACAAGCTTAAGCTCAACCCGACAAAATGTTCCTTCAGCGTATCAGCAGGACAACTTTTGGGGTTCCTGGTATCAGCACGAGGAATAGAGGCGAACCCAGAGAAGATTCAAGCAATTTTAACAATGGGAAAACCCACGAAACTACACGACGTCCAGAAACTTGCAGGACGCGTCGCGGCATTAAGTCGTTTCGTTGCTCGATTGGGAGAAACGACGCTTCCTTTCTATGCACTTATGAAAAAATCAGATGATAAATTTGAATGGACAGAAGAAGCAGACGCGGCTTTTGCACAGCTGAAAAAAGTGCTTTCCACGCCACCAGTGCTGGTCGCACCAAAAGAAAAAGGACCACTACTACTCTACATCGCGCAACTCATCAGGTGGTGAGCACAGTATTGGTAGTTGAAAGAAGCGAAGAAGGAAAAGCCCACGACGTCCAGAGGCCGGTATATTTTATCAGTGAAGTGCTATCTCCGACAAAACAGAGGTACCCGCATTATCAAAAGCTCGCATATAGTGTTTTCACAATTGCACGAAAATTGCGACAGTACTTTGGCGGTGCACCCAATTATA